>JAXCLR010000050.1:48619231-48636604 GCA_035584095.1 Annona squamosa | reverse complement strand
TATGATATGCTGATCCATATATGGTATGACATGAACATATGATAAGGAGTTTTCAAATTATGTATGTATAAAATGTTTAGGTTAAAATAATCTGTATTGTACAAAAACAAATATTGATGTTATCAATGATAATTGAGATTTGATGATAAATATGTGTCTTTATGTGATGAAAGAAAAAGAAAAAAAAGAAAAAAATTGAACGAGATCGAATTAAGTACCCACCGCGTGATCAGGGCAACAATCCTGATGCACACTTACCAATTGACAAGACCTTGGAGTAAGGACAAATGTGACGTCTCGGTTCAGAGCGCCACATTGAGTTTCTACTGTTGTGATTGAATTATTCAAATAATTTAAATAGTCAAAAAACATAGATTTGACTTTTGTAATGGTGATTTCTTGATAATTATTTTCTTAAATTAATAAATAAGGTATACATAAAATTAAAGATAAAAGTAAGATTTACATTGATGGTGAAGAACTTCATCATACAAGAGACTTCAAAGTAGGCACACTTAAGCACTCAATTTTACAAAAAGCACGAAAGTGGAGAACACCTAAGGCTCACGACTATCTTAGGGCTGAAAGATTCTTCTTATGCCTTGTTATAGTCTTTTTTGTCTTTATTTGTAGACGAAAGTGATCAGATTTATTTACAGTTTAAGTCCATCGTGGACTTTATAGAGACTTGAATCCAAAAGATAAATGAGCTATCATATGAGCTGGTGGCAAGTCTTGGACGTGACTGGGGTTGGTCGGTCGACTGTCTATTTTGAAGGTTTGATATTGTAGTAATTTCTTTCATAATCGAATATTATAAGGCCAAAAGATTTACTTTTGAGCATTTCACAACCACACTATTTTTTCTTTATGTAAAAGAAAAATATACTCTAGTTGTATTTATATAGTGATGAAGGCACCATTATTGGAAAGTTATAAGATCAAAATAGCCAGTCATCAATTGGAAGTGGGCAAGATGGTGATGAATTATGATTGGTCCAAACCTTCGACCAGCGGCTTCTTGCAAACTAATGGTGTGTCTGGGAAATGATAACAATTTCGATGAAAAATTTTTGAAATATGAGAATATAATATGATAAGAGAAATGATTAAAAAAAGAGAATAAAATTAAAATAGATATATTTGATGTACGAGTAATTATATAAAAATTGAAAAGTAGGATAGTTATATAGAAAGAAGTGAAAAAATAATTAAGAAAAGATGGTTATAGAGAGTAAAAAATTTTAGAATGGAAAGACAAACTTTCAATTTAAAATTTTTCTCTGCTATCTTAGTTTTTAATGATTTCTCATATCTTTTTACATAACCATTCTACTTTTCAATCAATTCTATATAATTATCTATACAACTAACCTAACTGTTTATCATTAACCCTATCATATTATATCATATCTTTTTTTTGAAAATTCAAAAACTTTTATATTAAAATTTTTTTATCAAAAGTTTTATCACTTTTTAAACACACTACATTTCAAACACTTTCAAAGAGACTTGATTGCAGCTGATTTTTCAAATACTCCTCAAGCTTTACAAAATACTACCAAATATGATTATGAAAAATAAAAATTATGAATACCCTGAAGATTTATCATAGAATAAATAATAATTTTTTTTATGAAAGTATGTTACCTCACATCCAAAGTTATCATTTTTCAGATAATTTGGGAATAATTTTTCAAAAATCTCGAATGCCGCAAAATTTAATTCTAAATCTTCTTAAAAGCAACAATTATAATGATATTTTGAATTCATAAAATATGTTGTAGTTGTTAGTTTTGTTAAGTTAGCTAGAATTAAAAGGGGAGAAGTGAATTGATTACTAAAGTTTCTTCCATATTTCATTACAAACCATTTTTTTATTCAATCCTCAATGATGAAACAACATAGAACTAAATAAGGTGTATGAATGCAACAAAATAAGTAAGAAATGAACAAGTATAAATTATTACATATAAATATATAAAATTTATAGCAGTTTAGAAAGTTGTCCATAATCTATTTTTCTAAAAGTATAGATTTTATGTATTGATTTTCAATATTATATTGTAACATAGCTTAAAGTAGAAGCTTTCGTTTAAATTCCAACTCTAAAGGTGCAATACAATGTAGGCAAAGCTATTAGTAAATAACATTTTAAACCATGTCCACTTTAGCCTCTTCTTAGAATTGGTCTTTAATACAAATTCAAGGAAAGTAATAAAAACGGAATAAAAAAGAACCTACATGAGTACAAATCCATTGGCCGATTATGCGTAGAAAGTTTTTGTCAAATTATTGTAGTAAAAGATAAATAATGAGTTCTTTTTTCCAAAAACAGGGCACTAAAGCTTTATAAAAGATCTTGAATGCATGAATACTTGAGAAGATAAAGGTTCAAATTTACAAGTCTCAATGGTTAAACAAATTTGATAGTCAAAGCATTGAATGCATTACACCAACTAAGCAAATAACAATATCTCCTCTTTGATTAAAAACATAAGAAGAGTTGGCTACAACACAATATTGTTTTTAAGATCAATGTCATTTGAGATCTCAAGTGAGATCAATGTTAAGATTGATGCTAACATCAATTTTGTGCATGACTTCAAAATTTAATGTCTATTTTACTTCAAATCTTTAGCTTAGCATTTTCAAATCTAAATGAAATAGATGTCATTTTTCATTTCATAATCACATCGAATGCCAACATGGATTTGATTTTCAAATTTAGCAGAAGCCTCGCCATCTTGAAATTCATTCTAAGATAAAATTGAACCGACACTTGAAACATTTTTGAATCTTTTGAAATTCAACATCAACTATGTGAAATCATATTGGAATCAATATCATGAGAACAGTGAGCAGTCTTATCAATGAGATTGATCTCATATTTTTATTATTTTCTGATTATTCACATTTGTCTTTGTGCTTGTCTTTGTGCCTTGATTTAGATCAATGTCAAAATTAATTTCATCTTTGATTTTAGTATGAGATTGATGTAAAAATTTGAATTTTACTCTTCAAATTTCAATACATCTTCTTTTTTAAGTCTTCTAACTTCAATTGGTGCTCAAGATTGTATTTTGACTTTGATCTTGCTTGATATAGACCTTGCACTTGAAAATTTATTCAAAATTTTCGTTTTTAAGTTGTCTCTGTTATGAGATCGATGTTGATCTCACTTTCAAATTGATTTTGAGACTGATGTCATTTAAGATCGTATATGCAAAATCTTAATTTCTTTGCTTCAGTTACTTTCAATGTTCCACTTTTGATGTAGGAGGCTAATCCTATGCTCCCGGAAGCATACACCTATTTTTCTAATTTTTTTTACAAGATTGTTAATCTAGGTGCATTCAACATATGTATTAATTTTTATCATTTGTGAAGTATTTTAGATATTTATTTTTTATTTTTGAAAATCAGTTGCATTTTAGGTAATTTTAAATTACTAAAATGTCATTGATTTTTAAAAATCCGAAATAAATATCTAAAAATCTCAAAAAATGGTAAAGATTGATATATACGTTAAATATACTTAGGTTAACAAGTTCATCAAAAAATTTTGAAAATAAAAATAAAAAATAAGTATACGCGAATACTTCCTGGCATAGGATCAACCTCCTTTGAAATATGATGCTTTTGTACTTGATGAAGTTAATCAAACATATCTTTCTTTATTTGATTTGTGCATAGACTTAACATAACTTATCATTTAAACTTGAAATACTTTATATTGTAGAAAACATATTAGACTCCTCTTTCATATCTCGATTAGCTTGTTAATAATCGAAACACTGATAAGATTGCTGCTAATCATGTTCTCATGCTCAAAGTAGTCACTAACCACAAAAATTTATTTAATAATTATTATAATAAGTAATGAATATAATTTTTTGATTGGAAATGAATATAAAACTTATTAATCATAAATGTAAATACATGTGGTTACCAATTATCTGCAATAGACGACGAAGCATATTCTTCCAACAATTATCTATAATTGAAACCAGTCATCTTCGTCCCTGAATTGTTTAAATTCATGCTCTTAATGTTCTTATTTATGCATTTCTATATAAAAAGAAAGTCTCATATGGAGACTCTTTATCTATTAATATATATATATTTTTATTTTTCATATGATCTGTCGTTTATCAATACTTTCCTCGTCCCAATCGAATTCCATTAACACGCTTTCAAAGAGGCCTAAGAAAAATTTCAGGCTTTCAGCCAATTTCAGTGCACCTACTGAAAAATATTCGTCAGCAAATTCAACCACAAAGGTGTGTGGGAAGCATATATTTGAAAAGCTCATTTTGAAAACTAGTGACAGCGAACTAAAACTAACTTTGGGAGATACATGCAATTTTAAGGAATTCGGGTGGCAAGGAAAGGTCGATGGGGGGAGAGGGCGGCATTTTCTGACTGCGAAAGTAGGGTTCTATGAGTAAAAGCCCTAATGTGTCCCCGGATCGGATAAACCGGTGGTGGGTTGCCGACCGATTCCCATCTCTTTCCCTCCCATCCCAAACGAGCAGCAGCAGCAGCAAGAAAGAAGAAATCCCTTCTTTCCATTCATTTGCAGGTTCTATCTCCTCAATCTCTTTCTTTAGTGCCTCCTACGCCCTGCCTTTCTTCTTTCATTTTAAAGGGGAAGAAAGCATTTAAAATCACCTAAAAAACTTCAATCTACTGCGACGAAGACCATACAAAATCCCCCATTTTCATATTTTCCGAGATTGTTGAGAGAAAAACCCCATGCAAGTTCCAATGCAATAGTCTTTTTATTTTAATCTTCTGTTCATGCAAAATCTTGGCTTTTAATTATGGGTGACGTTCAGATAGCCGCTTGGCTAAAAGGGCTGCCTTTGGCGCCTGAATATCGGCCCACGGAAACTGAATTTGCTGACCCTATCGCCTACATATCAAGAATTGAGAAGGAAGCGAGTGCCTTTGGGATATGCAAAGTGGTCCCACCACTCCCAAGGCCTTCAAAGAAATTTGTGCTTTCAAACTTGAACAAGTCCCTCTCAAAATGCCCTGAATTGGGTTCGGAGGCACCTGCCTGTTCGTCCTCTCAAACGGGTGTGGGGGATAAGGGGAATGGTGATGATTCAAGGGCTGTGTTCACAACACGACACCAAGAACTGGGCCAGGGAGTGAAAAGATTGAGAGGGCCTGTGCCAATTCAGATGCAAGTTTGGCAAAGTGGGGAAATGTATACATTGGATCAATTTGAATCCAAGTCTAAAATCTTTGCCCGGAGTCATTTGAGTGGCATAAAGGATGTGTCACCTTTGGTTATTGAGTCTCTGTTCTGGAAGGCAGCTTCTGAGAAGCCCATATATGTGGAGTATGCAAATGATGTGCCAGGTTCTGGTTTTGGTGAGCCAGAGGAACTATTTCAGCATTTTTACAGGCGAAAACGGAGGAGGAAAATCAACCAGAAACATCAGGAAAGAATTGCATTTGATGAACCCAAAACAGGTCCCACCAAAGATGATGGTCCTGACTACAGTGTATCATTACAAAGCCCTTCAAATCTATCATCGGATGATCTGCCAGGCCCGTCAAGGCAGAAGAGTTGCAATTCAAACAGTAATGACAGGGAGGGGACAGCTGGCAGGAAGATCTCTAACAGTCCTTGGAACTTGCAAGTTATTGCAAGGTCTCGTGGGTCTCTTACCCGCTTTATGCCCGACGATATACCTGGAGTTACATCGCCAATGGTTTATATTGGTATGTTGTTCAGCTGGTTTGCTTGGCATGTGGAAGATCATGAGCTACACAGCTTGAATTTCCTCCATTTGGGAGCTCCTAAGACTTGGTATGCTGTCCCCGGGGATTATGCTTTTACTTTGGAGGAAGTCATTCGCATGAAAGGTTATGGGGGGCACCTTGATCGCTTAGGTGGGATCAGCTCCCGACTCTAATGTTTTGATCTAGTTATATTTGTGCTTGCATGCTCATTCATACATTACTCAGGCCATTGTTCTTTTAACGTCAGGTGCTCTTACTCTTTTGGGTGAAAAGACAAGTCTTCTATCTCCTGAGATTGTTCTTGAATCTGGAATTCCTTGTTGCAGGTGATCCAATACACACACACACATGCATATATATATATATATATGTATTTTATTTGTAGCATGGTTATGACGGTTTATATGTTAAACAATTTTACTGTCTCTGAACAGATTTCCATAGACTTCTCACCTTAGTTACGATTTACAGAAGTTCAGCCCGTATTGGCATGGTTCACAGATTGCAAGGGCATATATGGGGTTTTACGTTGAAAAGTCATTGGTGGAAATTTTTGAGTTTATATTAGGTGGAAGGAATATCCTAAAGATTGGCTTTTTGCAAATTTCGGTGTGGACCTGATTTGTGCAACGTTTGATATTAGATCTACCATAAGAGCCTATTACCCATATGCATGGCTTGTATAGTTAAAGTCTTTGCTTGGCTTAGGGCAGTGAGTAATATTGCTTTGGTGCTCAAAGCGGGTTGAACAGAGGGGTGTAGGTGTGTCAGTGGGGACAATGAGAGGTGTAGGAAAGCCTCCTGATTTCTATTAAAGATGTGGGGTTGCCCATCATTAGGCCCCTTTTGTGAGGGTGCTATGGGGACTTGATGGAGGAGAATTTTTCCAGTTATGTGGTGATATGAAGTCCTACATCAGCAAGGCATTGGGAAAGTTTATAGTTTGTGATTTTGCAAGTTAAATTTCTATAATCTTCTGTTCTAGTTCCAGTGATTCTTTTACCTTCATTTCATCTGAAACACTTTTTGACATGTGTGTTCTTCTTTGCTTTTTCCAGATTAGTGCAGAATCCTGGTGAATTTGTTGTGACCTTTCCAAGGGCGTACCATGTAGGGTTCAGTCATGGTAATTTCTTTGTACGATTGTTCTCTCTAATTTTAAGCTATTGCAGATTGGAATGTTTATTTGGGATATTCATTGTGATTTTCCTATCCCCTTTTCCGTTCCCATTGGTAAACTTGTGGCCATGGTTATAGTTGGAGCATGCGATTTTAATCCTTATGCTGGGCATAGAAATTTCTCAAAATTCTAGGCTCACTTGGATGCTTCTTCTTGGGTTGTCTTGAAGTTTTATATACACAGCTTCTTTTTAAGGTTGCATTTAGAAAAAAATATAATGGCTTGGTAACACAGACAATAAAATGTCATGACATGATGTATTGTTGACAAATAGATTGCTTACTGTTTTAGGGCCTGTTTGCTTAGTTTGTATTTGGAATCCAGGTTTTGAAAGTTTTGAATTTTCTTCTGCCAGTAAATAATAGCCCTACTTCTTATCTTTCACTACTTAACAATCCTATTTTTCAGCATTGTTACCCATATTTCTAATCTTACGATATATGATTTGACACATAACTACCACAAAAACTATACTTTTCCAAACTATCATTCTAATTCCAAATTTGAAATTCCCAAACAGGCCCTTAATTGCTTGCTGGGATTAGCATGATTTTTTTTCTAAATTGACCACATTGGGAAGAACAACTTCATCAAAATGAATTCATTTGGGCCAAATACACAAATAAAATTGATAGCACTTTTCATATTAGAAGGGCAAACACTGACTTCTTATTTAGGCTTCTTTTGCCTGCAAATTTGCAGAGGAAAAGCACAGTTTCCAATACAACCCTTTTAGCCAAAATCCCGTTTTGTTCGAAGTACGCTTTTAGATGATTTTAATTCATGAAACGCATTTAAATAAATAGTGTTATTGAAAGGCTTTTAAATTAAGCTTTCAGGTAAATCTCGCATTATTCCAGACGAAGTCTTACACCATTTTCTAGAGTTGCTCTGTTTCTAAAAGCACTTCTCATAACTACCCTCCGAAAAAAAAAAACACTTCTCATAATAGCTGAAATTTGACATCTGAGCGAAATAGGTCCTTAGTCTGTAATCTTTTTTATTAAGAATTAGTCTGTAATCTTCTTTATTAGGAAAGGATTGAATCCTTTGATTTGAGGTCTGAATTTTAGTCAAACTAGCATTATCTTTAAATTTACAATACTGCAGAAAATTATTCAATTTTTGACAAGTAAAAATTTCATTTTCATAGTAAAGTTCTTGGAGGAGTTTGTTAATAGCGTCAGACGGGGATACACTAAATTGATTGATTTAATTCACTCTTATGTGAAGCTTGTTTAGGAAACATTTTAAAGAAGCCTTTCTAGGGCCTGTTTGGCCAAGCATTATCTTAGTCCACCAATAATTTTAAAAATTCTGTGTGTTTGGCGCATCCAGAAGTATTGTACTCCTAGAAAGTAGCTTTTTTTAAGCAAAAGTTTCTACTTTTGGGAGAAGTTGCTTGTTGTTGTTTCCTGCAAATGTGGTAGCAGTAGGATTTTGCTTAGTACGGCAGCTAGGCTAAACAAGCTCTTAGACTTTCAGAAAGCAGGGCCTTTTCTACTTTTAAATGGTGTTAAATTATGTAATGTAGTATCCCCAATCTTCATGATCCATGATTCTTTCTCTGAAAAACAGGGTTTAACTGTGGTGAGGCTGCCAACTTTGCTACGCCCCAGTGGCTTAAGGTTGCTAAGGAAGCTGCAATACGAAGGGCTGCAATGAATTTTCTGCCAATGCTGTCTCATCAACAGCTGTTATACATACTGACAATGTCTTTCGTTTCAAGGTCAGTTCTAGTCTGTAATGGAGATGCTAGAACATTTAAACAATGCCATGCATTTTTATAGAGAAACTGTGCCGCTATTCATTTCTATGTAAAAGTATTTTATCATGGTATGGTTGTGGCTTTGGACTAAGAATGATTCCTTTTTATTTTTGTGCGTATGGTTTACGGGTGCATATTCATGTGCTGATCTCTATTTCTCTTTTGGGACTCAAAAAATCCGAAATTCAGATAATCTTGGTTTTCTTGGGTTTTCCACTGATTGAGAACTATCAAAAACCCAGTTTTCAGTAAGGACTTGTTTCAGTTTTGTGAACATGGTATAAGCAGAAGCAGAAGGTGACTAGGCTATGGTATGCTTTCCATAAAAGGTTCTTGCTTGGATTATGAATTTTTTGGCTTATAATTTTATTCCTTTTATATTGCCATTATCTCAATTTCTAATTGAGTTCTTAACTAAATGAGTGGTCATATTACCACCTGCAACTAGCGCAGTTGGTTATAGGCAGCGCATCTTTTAGCCTTGTTTCTGGTATCGAATTCGGGTTTACGTGGTTTTGGAGCTTTGTCTCCTATTAATATTTGAGAGCCTATGGTCTCCCCCATTTATTATTTGGGAGCTTGAGTCTCCCTTTGGAAAATTTTAAGAATTGTCTCAAAGTTTGATTGTAATATGAGCTAAGATATATCATAAATATACACCAATAAAAAAAATTGTCATATTGATGGATAACAAGATTATGGTTGCTATTTTCCATTTTCAGGTGGGAACAGAAACATTTGAATATGTAGAGTTAGCATAAAAGGAGGTGAGATATGAGTAGGATGGACATGATATCAGCCATTAAATGAATAAAGATAAATAGATTGACAATTTATGAAAAAATAGGTAATGATGTAGAAAAATATTTCTTTCTGGGTAATTAGGGATCAAATAATCAAAATAAAATAATTACCCCCCACCCCAAAACCATCATAACCACACTAGATCCGACTTTTGCCTAGGCACATTTGGAGTTCCAACAACCTGTTAGACTTCCTCAATCAACTTGTCAATTAAAAGCAATGATAATTTAAAAAAATTTCAAGCAAAAATAGTAAATAGGAAAATAACTATAACCAAATAACTGTAGGAAATAAACCAAACTATACTGACTAAATTTATGCTTGATGCCATGTGTCATTAGCCATGTACAAGCATCCAATGCTCATCATGCCATATGCATAATTGAATCTTTCGCAGCCCATGTCAGGCATGATTCAATCAAGATAGACGTCCTTAAACGCTTAGGGGTTGTTTGATAATGTAGGTATGTTGGAAAAGTGAGGAAGTCAAAAAAGGAAATATTTTTAAAAAGTGTGAGTGGTATGATATGATATGCTTAAAGTGAAAATAAATAGAGTAGTTGTGTGAAAAATGATTGAAATACAAGTGTAAAAATGGAAAAGTAGGGTAGGTAGGCAGTTAAGATGTCAAATAATTTATTGGAGAATGTGTGAGAGAGAGAGGTGAGAAGCCATGGTTCCCATTTAAGTTTATTACTGAACATTGGTTTAGATTCCAAGGCCATTCACCTAGGAGGATGATGCTGGTGCCTTCCACTCTCGTTTCTATCATATGTTACTTCTTAGTGGCTCTGTTGGTACTTCCAAACATCATAGATTTTTGAGGTGCAAAACGGGTTTGGGGCCTAATTGCAAGGCACCTATGGGAGGCACATGCTTGAGTGAAGCAAGGCACCTATTACATAAAATTAGTAAAAAATAATTAGCAACATAGATACAAAAATCATCAAGAATTTATAATTAAAAGCTAATATTTAAATATGACTCATCTAACATTTAATATTCAAATTAGGAGCGTCAAGATATTTAAAAAGAATCAAAATATAAAAGAATATATGTATAAAACACATATAAGTAATAACAAATCTATTGAAAATTACAATAACTAGAACTAGCATAATTAGATAAAAGTGTTTAGCTACAAAGGCGTTGTTCATTGTTAGGATGAGATGATATTGGAATGGAATCTAACATTTGCCAAAAACACTTTTCCCATTTCCAAAAAATAACAGCCTATTTTTTCATTTCCAATGCAACTTTTCCTGATCTCAATACACCTTTTCCCATTTCCAATGTACTTGTATCTCAAATTTTCATCCCATCCTTGTACAATCCTATCTTTGAAAAACCCCTTGTATTATAAACTATAAAAAAGATAGCAGAAGATATTAAAAAACATTATTCCAATATTATAGTTGCCATAACACTTTATAGAGAGGACAATAATAAAAGCAATATTATCTTATCATAGGCCGCTTATAAGCTTGTTTTTAAAAAATAAAATGAAATATGGTTAAAAAAAGCTGATATCACCATAAAATTAGTAAAAAACAATTAGTAGCCTAAATACAAAATCATCAAGAATTCATAATCAAGAGCTACTATTTAAATATGACTGATCTGACATTTAATATTGAAATTAAGGGTGTGTTTGACAATAAGGAAAAAATGTAAGTTAAAACTTTTAATATAAAACATTCTACTCTCTATATTTACCTTATTTTTTAATTATTTCTTAATATCTTCCTATATAAGTACCTTACTTTTCAATCATTTCTATACAACCACCCTCACAACTAGTCTATCTATTTTAATTCTATTCTATTTACTTTTCATTATTGCCCTTATCATATCATATCATTTTACAACTTTTACTCTTAAAAACATTCCCCCAAAAGTTTTATTACTTCCCAAACACATCTTAAGAAAATTAAGATATTTAAAAAGAATCAAAACATAAAAGAATGTATGTGTAAAACACATAAATAATAATAGATATATTGAAAAGTATAATAACTAATTGCATTATAGTTGATTATTAGTTAAAACTATTTAGTTGCTGAGGGTATGTTTGGAAAGTGATAAAACATTTGATGAAAAGTTTTTTGAGATAAAAGTTTTTGAAATGAGAGAAAATAATGTGATATGATAGAGGTAATGGTGATGAGTAAAGAGAATAAAGTTAAAATAGATTGGTCAGATGTATGAATAATTGTGTAGAAATGATTCAAAAGTAGGGTGGTTGTATGAGAAGAAGTAAAAAAAAAAAGGATAATTGTGGAAAGTGAAAATTTTTATATTGAAAAATTTTAGTGTGAAAAGTTTTAGGCTTTACTAAACACCCACCATAGTATATTGTAAACTATAAAGAAGATGACATAAGATATTTACATTAAAAATCATTATTACAATATTATAGTCACTTTTATACAAAAAGGACAATAAGGAAAGCAATAATGTCTTATCATGGGCGGTGTATAAACTTGATTTTTTAAAAATCAAAATAAAATTTCATCACTAATTAAGAATTCACACATTAAAAAATAGCATATCATAGTTTACAACAATGGAGGCTAAAAGCCTAAAAGAGGACAAACTATTTTAAAAAAGAAGAAAGACAGATGGTTGAAACGCAACATTCGTGGATAAAATCAAGAGGAAAAGGGAAAAACAGTAGAACCAAAAAAAAAAAAAAAAGAAGAATAGGGGGAATGATAAACAAACAAAACAAATGAAGGATTTGTTGGGAACAGGGTAAAAAAAGTTTTTCATGACTTTTTTCTCCTCTTTTGATGTGAGTTCTTATCTTGACTGCTTAATAACATACATTTTACAATTGTTTCCTATGTTTGTAGTCATTATTTCATATTTTTTCGATTCATTACCCTAGCTATTTTTTCCTCATTCTCTTTAATTTTTCCTTGCAATTTTTTTTCTTTATTTTTTCCCTCATCATCAAATAGGGCCAAAGTGAAGAAACAGGTGAAAAGAATTAGAACAAAATGGAAGAAAGTGGAAATGGAAAAAAGACATGTTGCAAAAAACTAAGGAAAGTTGGTAAAAAAATTAAGAAAAAGAAAAAATAGATAGAACAATGGATGAAGTAGAAACTCATTAGTTGTGAAGTGAAGAAACTAAAGTCACCATTATCATCATAAGCCATTGCTCACCTAGGTGGGTCGGCTGCATGGATTCCGTTACGCTATTCTTGACAATTCAAGACTAAATTTTCAGTAATATTTAATATTTTCAAATCTCGTTTAATGACCAGTGCCATTTTAGGCCTTCGTTTAACATGACTAAATTATCTCATTATGTTTTCCCCTATTTTATCACCTATTGGCATCACTTTTAGATTTTCTTGGATTATTTTATTTTTAATTTTATTGTTTCTTGTTTTACTACTAATTTATCTTAACGTTCTCATTTCCATTATGTTCATTCTATGTGCATGTTGTTCGTTAACTGTCCAACTTTCTTTCCCACAAAGCATAGCGGGTCTAATTATAGTTTTATAAAATTTTTCTTTTAATTTAATTGGAACTTAATGATTACTTATAATTCCTGAAACACTTCGCCATTTCTTCCATCCTCCTTGAATCTTATGTATTATATTTTTCTCAATTTCCCTATTCTATTGAATTATTGATCATAATTACCGGAAGTGATTAGTTTTTGTTACTACTTGATCTGAAATTTTAATTGGTTTCTCATTCAGGTTCCAATTGTTATTAAAATTGTATTTCATATATTTAATTTTTGTGTGACCAATTCTAAAATCATGAGATTTTAAGGCATCTACGCATCTGTTCAATTTCAAATTGTCTTTTTCTAATTTCATCTATTAGAACGATGCCAACCACAAATAAAATATACCAAGGTATTTCTTGTAGTTGTGAAGTAATTTCATTTGTTACTAAAGTGAAATGGTATGGACTAAAGGCTAAACCTTGAAATAAATCTATTTTAACTAGAAAAATATTATTATCTTCACTCATTGTCCTCACATTTGTTACAATCCTCTTATACATATTTTTAATAATATCAATGTATCTATTAGTAATTCCTTTCTTTTTCATCACTGGTCATATTAACTTTCTTCATTCTCGATCATATGTTTTTTCTAAATTAATAAAAATCATGTGTTGGTTCTTTTTCTTCTCCCTATGCTTCTCAAATAGATTTCTAAGCAAGAAAATGGCTTCAGTGGTTGATCTTTCTGGCATAAGATCAAACTAATTTTCAAAGACATTAGTTTCTTGTCTTAGTCTATGTTCATGTACTCCTTTCTATAAGTTAATAGTATGACTCATTAGTTTTATTCCATGATAATTTGCACAATTTTGAATATCTCCTTATTTTGATAAATTGGAATTATATTGCTTCTTCTTCATTCACTTAATATTAACTTTGTTTTTATAATCTTATTAAATAAATTTATTAACCATGTTACATCTATATCTCCCATGCACTTCCATGCATTAATTTGTATATTATCGGGGCCTAAGGTTTTTCCTATTCTCATCTTTTAAAGAGCTTCCTTTACTTCAGCTGTTCGAATTAATAGGAAATGACAAATATTCTTCTATATTTAAATCGATATCTAATGTTAAATGTTCTGGTAGGGTATCATTTAATAGACTATAAAAATAAGTTTTTCATATTTCTTTAATTTCATTATCTTTAACTAAAACTCTTTGGCCATTGCTTCTAATACATCTAACATGTGCTAAATATATTTTTATTTTCTATTAATTTAGTCAACTTAAATATATCATTCTCTTCTTGTATAGTTTATAATCTGTCATATGAGTTGTCATAAGTTTTGTTTTTAGTATCGCTAATAATCTTTTTAGTAGCTTTTTTTTGATAGTTTGTATTGTCGTAGGTTTGTATCATTTTGCCAGTCTGCTATTTTTTAAACTTTTATTGTTTATCGTTTATAGCTTTGTGAACATCTTTGTTCTACTACCATGTTTCCCTATGTAAGGATTTGCGATTTTTACATATTCTTACAATATTTTGTTCATTTTATACATTCTTACAATATTTTGTCCAACTTCTTTTACGTTAGTTGTCATTTTTTCTTACATTGATTCTATTTCATCTTTTTGTATGTCCCATTTTACTTTTTCTATCATTCTTTTACTAAAATGTTCTATATTGTTACCCTTTAAATTCCATCATTTAATTTTTTGAATTTTATTGCCTTTAGTTTTTGTTAATTCTTTTTATGCATATATATCTATAACTAGTAATCTATGTTGCATAGTTAAACTCTCATTTGGGATAACCTTACAATTAATACTGAAGGATCTATCCAATTTTCTTATAAGGAAAAAATCTATTTGATCAGTATTAGTCCCATTTTTGAAAGTTATCAGGTGTTTGTCTCTTTTATGAAATAAAGTATTTGCTATAACTAAATCATATGCTATAACAAAATCTAAAATGACATTCCTCGTCTCATTCCTCATTTCAAAGCCGAAACATCCATGAATTTTGTTATATCCTATACTCTCGTCTAACACGTCCATTTAAATCTTCAACTATCACAACATTTTCTTAGTTAGGTATCTTTTGCATTATACAAGTCATGCCAAAATTGTTTATTGATTCTATCATCTTATCCTACTTATGGCGCACAAGCACTAATCACATTTATGATCTTTACACCTAATACAAGCTTATTTGAATAATTCTATCATTTACTCAACCAACATTCACAACTTTATTTATGAATTTATTTTTCACTATTATCCCTACACCATTTCTATTATAGTCCGTTCCTATATACTATAATTTAAATCCATTAACCTCTCTAGCCTTCTCTTTTTTCCACCTAGTCTCTTGAAGACACGATACATTGATTCTTCTCTTTCTCATAGCATCTTCTATTTCCATACTTTTCTATGAAAGAGTCCCAACATTCCTTGAGGCAAAATAGATTTTGTGTTTTGGTACCATCTTCTTCTCTAAACCATGCTGTGAAGGCATGAAAACCTTTGCTCACTTCTCACCACAACCGGATGTTGTTGTGGTGTGTCATTTTTGGGGAAACGCCCTAGCAACGCTTGCTCATTTATCACTCTAGCTAGGCTCTGCTACAGTGCGTTGCTTACAGGGAATGCCCTAACACTTTGACTTTCAATATATTTTCAGGATCTATAAGAGAAGTGACAATGATTTTTATAGCACCGACTACTAGCCTGAGATGCTAATCCTCGCTTTTTGTCTGGGCTTAGGATTGGCGGTAAGATGGAAACTCTTACTGGCAAGGTTAGTGAAGAAACCAAAGTAAAAAAAAAAAAAAAAAAAAAAGAAGAAAAGAAAAGAGAAAAAATGAATGAAGAAATGGAAGAAAAAAGGAAGAAAATAAAGTTCTTGAAAAAATGTTTCACTTACAAACATGGAGAACAGATGAAACATGTAGACTTAAGAAGGATATTCCTCCCTACATCTGATTCATGGATGATGCTGGTGCATGCAAATACTAGTTTTTTCCCTTTGTTTTTGTTTTTTTCCCCCTCTTCCCTTGTTGGCTTGTTTTCTGATGGGAATAAGGCTAGAAGGAGTTGAATGAAGGTGTGTCTAAAACGTTGTGCAAAGCTTCTTTGAATTCTCTTTTTTATTTTATTTTATTGCTTCTCTAGTGATGATTGAAATGAGCTTGCCTTGCACCTGATAAATATGCTGAAATACTTGCTTTTCCTAAGCCTTATTAAATGTGCTTGTTTTCCTCATCTTAACGCGCAACCTTAGCACTTCATCACACCTTTTGCGCAGGCATTCACCTAGGCATGCCTTTAACAAATAACAACTATGCCCAACGGTTAGAGTTTCTTGCCCAAAAGCAATATACCTTTTGGTAGTCTCATTGATACCTCATAACGGTAAATGGGTCTCATGCACATAGATTTACATACAAGCACACCATGCCATCATTTGTTGGCCATCAAATGCAATATGCGATGCCTCAAAACTTGTAATGCCAACACCAAGGCAAAAATCCTCAAATCATGCAACCAAGCCAAAACCAAAAATATATAATCAACAAATAAACACGTTCATGACATCAAGCCTGGGAATCCTTGGAAAATCTTCAAAATCAAACTTAAATCTACAATATAATGCCAAATTCCTACCTAAATCTGCAGAACTCAATCTTGCTTTGACCGGATACAAGAACAATCAAGTTACTATTGCCATCTAGAAAACAACTTTTAGCCAACTCCTTCAGGACAAATGAGTGCAAATCCTTACATGTAGGCAAATCCTCTGAGCTCCAAGCATTCAAATCTCTACAAGTCTCCACAAATCTCTTTCTCCAGATATCTCTAATCCACCTCCAAGCAAATTCTTCATGGTTTCTCAGGTGTCTAGAGTTAAAGAAGTTCAAGATAAGCTAGAAATGACCTAAACCCAACTTGTCTCAAGAAGCTATCCCATATGTCAGTCAACGTGCTTGGTTGACCGAGCCTTGTGACCGATCCTTAGTTGCCAGTCAGTTCAACTAGCCTGTGCGACTAGTGAGTGAGGGACTAACTTGGCTTACCGTTTGGTTGGTCATCACCCTCAAGTTTGATTGACCTTTGCAACTGAGGTTTGTTCGCAGACCTTGGTCCAACCGTCCCTTGTAATCGACGGTCCAACAGTCTCTGTTTGGTTAGTTGATGACCTTGGACTAATGGATGCTTGAGACTGATTAGCTGAACCCTAACTGCTTGAGTATACAACTTCCTATTCTTTCATTAATCATCATTGACCATCACTGAGCTATTAGACATAGGGTGTGTTTGGCAATTTAGAAAAGTGGTCAAGTTAAAACTTTTCAATCTAAAACTTGTCACTTTTCATAACT
>JAXCLR010000050.1:48566699-48619131 GCA_035584095.1 Annona squamosa | reverse complement strand
CTACTTTTCAATCATTTCTACACAACTACCAATACAACTAACCTATTTATTTTAAATTTATTCTCTTTACTCATCATTACTCCTACAACATCATATCATTTTCTACTAATTTGACAAGTTATATATATAAAACTTTTCATTAAAAGTTTTACAACTTCCAAAACACACCCATAATTAACTCACTTTATGTGTTCTTACTAATTGAAATGGATTTTACAGCTATCAAACACGGATGCTGATACGGTGCACCCGGGTGCTTGAACCCATTTTTAAAAATTTTTTTTGAAATTTTTTTATACAATTGTTAATTTAAATGTATTTAACATGTGCATCAATTTTTACCATTTTTGGAGTCTTTTAGATATTTATTTTTGGTACAATTTACCTTGTGCTTACCCAAATATATTTTATTTGTAAATTGTAATTAATTGGTTTATGATTTATTATATGTATATATTTTACGTTAGTCATATTTGATTTTGCTATGTATCATGTCTTTTTTTTTTTATCGAAATATGCATCATGCATGTTGAATTGTTATTAAGTTTACTTGTCTTGTTTATGATTTCTTTTCTCATATAAAATTTATACTATATCTTTTTTCATAGACAACTAGTTATAAGAGAAAATGGATTGATACGCTATGTTACATATAGGAAAAATGCTAAGTAATTATGTATTCTTGCATTTCCTAAATTTCTGATTTTTATCACATTTTTCATATTTTTTCATGTTAAAAAAAATTATGTCCGATACGGTTCGATATAGTCCGCTACCAATATGACTGTGTCATATTGTTTTTAGAGGGGACTGATACACTGTCCGATACTGATATTTATAAATCTACACTTGAAGTTTTGGTAGGGATCATCACTTTCATAGATATTTTTCTATAGGGCAGCATGTATTGTCATGATTCACATATTGTCACAATTAATCTCAATCCTTATGATTTAAATTGATTTAATTACTTAATTCCACTAAATTTACATGTATGACCTACTAGGATCACTAACTAGGATCACTATTATCTTCCAACTGCACATAAACTCTCTATTTCTGGTAATCATTGATTAGTTATAGAAGTTCCAACACTAATCCCAAAGCTTTTGTCTTACTATACTCAATAGTAGCTCCATATATTTTTGTGTTTTTGGTTTTTCATCTGTCAAGGAATAAGCTATGAACTTCATCTTTTCCTTGATAGATGTCTTGTGGATGTAATTTTGTTGTACGTCTTTATCAATGGCTATGAATCTTTATGCTTTCTAGATGTGTTTCTTCTTGGTGTCCAAGCATATAAAAAGAGGGCACCTAATCCTAATTTTTTCTCCAGTTTGAATCTGCTGGAATTATCTTAATGCCAGAGTACCTCAAGCATTACTCCCGGGAGTAAGGAGTTCCCGCTCAAAAGATCGCAAGAAAGAAGAAAGAGAGCTTTTGGTCAAGAAAGCATTTATAGATGATCTTGTGACTGAAAATTATCAGCTTGGTGTTCTTCTCGGGAAAGATTTGACCTTCCATGCAGTGTTATGGGACCCAGAATCACTGCCATCTCCAAGTAATGGTTCTTTATCAGCTTGTCCTCCTAGCACTCATGAAGCAAGTGGTATACATCCTGGTAAAAGCACAGGAGAAGGTTCCTATGTGGGCCATGTGTCTGAGTTCACTGTGGATGCTCATTTTGAAAAGCCGAATATACAAATTAATAAGGATGATAGCCAGATTATGAACAATGAAGTGACGAACTATTTAGATGAAGATGATGATGACTTGCCATGTGGCTTGCATGTTGATTCGGGGACCTTGGCATGTGTGGCTTGTGGAGTTCTTGGCTTTCCATTTATGTCAATTGTGCAGCCATCTAATAGAGCATCAGAGGAGATTTTTTGTGAAGTATTGGGATCCATGGATTTTTCCAGTCAATCTTGTCATGACAACCAAAACAAAAATTCTGATTCAGGTGTGTAAAAATTTTGGTTTATTTCATTAATCTTGTTTCAACATGCTATTCTGTGAAAGTTATACAATGCTGCCTTAAGGCTATTTTGGACAATTTATTAATCCTCGATAAGCATGGCACATATGACTTGCACATCAGGTTTTATGGAAGAAAAAGGATAACACAAAAAAAGAGGAAAATAAGAGGATAAAAAGTGAAAAATCTGGTGGGTTAAGTTGGTCTTGGCTACATTCATATTCAAATGCTAGTGTTCTTGATCAGAACAGCTTTTTTTATCATGCCACATTGTAAGAACTTATGGGGTTATATGCCTTGTGTTGTTACAGTCTGCTGCTTTTGATTTCCTTGAGTTTTTGCCAAAATATAGAATCAAATTAGAAAAGTACGAAGAAAATTTTATGGCCATTCAACATCAATGACTAATTTGTGAGGTGCTCAATGTACAATGCACATAGTATACTTAAAAAGGTAAAAAGAATTTGGCATCAGGTGGATATCACAGGAAGGATTAGTGCATTAATAGATTTTGGTCCATTACCTTAGCAGATAACATTAGGATAACTAACAGTCATTGAACATACTGCATACGCTACAGAGGATGTAGGATAACCACATTGCTATTGGGTGATATATTGATGCCTCAAATAAATATATTTACATTGGTCGGATATAGCACAAGCATCAGCCGTTATGTCATGGAGGAAATATTGGGTCAGCACAAGCATCAGTCATTATGTCTTGGAGGAAATATTGGGACAATGATTGAATCTATCACTAGCCATTGCGCAAAGGCATAAGGAGACCTGCAGATACATTTTTCATTCTTGGAAAATTACATGTTACATCATACAATGAAGATCATGATATTTATAGGAAAAAACTCGTACAGATGGAATATCATTCGTAAATTGCTGCAGCTGATGATGTGCCACATTGCTGTTGGAAGGAAGCAAAAGAGTTTTCTCGAGAGGAGAGTTGGTTTGGCAAAGGAAGAAGGGAGGAGATTACATGAATTAGTTTAAGGAATAGAAGTCAATAGATGAGAAAATCAAATTCAAAATTTTTTTGATAGCTAATGCAGAAAATCGTATTCTTTAACAATTTGATACTTGACTTGGCAGCGTGATGTCTGATCCTATCATGTCCTCCTGCCTAAAAAATGATTTGGTTCTCCAAGTCATGGTTTAGGATCCTCACGTGATAACGCATTTGCCCTGAGTCAGCTGTTGGAGCCGATCATATGGATTGACCCTTGCTTGCTTGGATCCCACAATCGCCATGACAGGACAAGATTGAATTACCTGATCTTCCTACTTAGGTCCCATGCTTTAGTTAACTGGCGCTCATCAAACAACTCCATCTTTTGATCAGGATCCCACTCTTTCTTGCCCTGCAAGTCTTGTATATGATTGACGAAGAGAGAATCACTAAAACTAGAATGGGAAGCGCTCATAATGACTTGCCCAGCTCTTAGTGTGATGCATTGTTCTATTTGGCAGACTGACACGAAAGGTCTTGGCCTTTGACGCCATGATCATGACCTCAATCTTGCTAAGGCTTTGATTCTTGTTGCCCATGAAGATGAGAGCTCCCCACTTGAAAGGATCCCTGGCCGCCACAAGGTCTTGCACCACAAGCAAATCCTAATATGAAATTATCTAGATTCATCATCTAGTTCTGTAAATCAAATGCCTTCAAGATGAGCTTAGCCACTTCTTGATATGATTTCCTTCCATGGTCGCAACCTTTCTTGGATATGAAGGTGGATGGAAATTCAACAAAGGAGGATGATAACTTGCTTTGTAACCTGCCTTCAGTGAATTGCCAATCCCTTTGTGCATCTTCTCAATTTTCTAAATGTTTTGCACTAAAGTCTTCTGCAGAGAATCATGTTCCAATTTAATGATGCACTCATCTGCCATTGCCTAAACTTTGCGTTTTTTGCAGTGTTGGTTTCCCCATGGCTTTGTTGCCAGGGGTGCAAATTGGGTTGTGTTCACTTGAAAACATTTGACTCAATCAAGTATTTTTATTTATTTATTTATTATTTTTTAGGGTCTGGGTTCATATTATTGTTTTTGGGTTTTGAATTTGGGTTCACTCTGAACCTGAATTCAATTTAGGTTAGGTTTGGGTTAACAACAACCCAACCTGAAATCCATCCGAACCTGAATTCTTTTGAAGCATGCCATTCTTCGTAATACTCATGTCATAGAACATGTTTTTTTCAACCTGAAATCCATCCGAACCTGAATTCTTTTGAAGCATGCCATTCTTCGTAATACTCATGTCATAGAATGTGTTTTTTCATCATATAAATGAAGTTCTTGCCTTTTATTTATTTATTTTTAAAACACATTATGCTTTCTAAAGGCCTATCCATTTTTTTGTTAAAATTAGCGTTTCTTGGTCCTCCTGACCAATATTGCTGCTGCTCCTACTAAATATTTATTACACATTGAAGCTGTCACCTCTTCACTTCATGCTTCATTTAACTCTTGTTAGTGCCAATGATATCAAAACTGGACTGGACTGGCTGGTTGAACCGGTTCAATCGGTGACTGGTTGCATTGCTGGTCCAATTAAGCCTGGTTCAGTCCAATTCCTGAAAACCTCCGAAAGAATGCAAACCGCGGTTCAACTGCTATTGAATGGTTAAACCAATTTTAGAAAATTATCCTTATACACACTTTATGAGACAGAAATGCATTGTTTTATGTTTTTGGGTGAGGAATTTAATGGTGTTAGTGTGGAATGTCGGAAAAAATAAAATATATGGGGAAAAGAAATTTCAACTAGAGGTTATATAAATATGGTAGTATGTGCGATTAAGATGAGTGGATATACAATTTAAAATTTTTTTTATTTTATGTACTATTATATATTTGACTTCGATGGTAAATTATATTCATGCTGGACATGTACAATTGTATATTGCATTTGATTTATTTTTAATTTTTTATAATCATAACTATTTAATATTTACTTTCCCTAGCCTTTGGATTTACATACAATTAAGTATAATATATCAGCTTTAAATTCTTAATTTTTTAATATGTGTAAAATTGAAATTATCACAGATTTATATTGATATAACTATCATGTTACGGTTCATAAACTGACTCAATTAAAACAGTCCAACTGGTTTGAACCAAACCAGCTCCTTTACCAGTTGTTTTTAACAAAATTGGTTAGTGCTTGCCACAGCTATATAATTTATAACTAGTATATATGGAGACATAGTTGTATTTGAACTACCATAATATCTTTGTGAATAATTTTTTTTTTGTTGTTTTGTTATTCTAAAAGCTAATATTATCACTGTTATCAGATATGGTAAAGGAAAGTTACATTGATGGAAGACCATTTGAGGATCAATCAGGGAATTCATCTGCAAAATACATTGAGCATGCTCCTATAGCTACTGAATTCCCAACTGATGGTAGGTCACTGAATAACAGTGGATTGGAGTCTTCTTCCAGCAGTACTGTAGTGCCATCATCAGCAGTTGCCAACAAAGAGCAGAAAATGGCAGATCTACAGAATTTGCAGGTTGGATCTTGTTCAGGTAATGCATAGAAATACTTGATATTGCAGTCTGTATGGTCCATTCTGATATTCTTATCTTACATTGTCTGCCTATATTTTCCAAAATATGTGGGTTTATTGTCCTTTATTTTCCAAAATACATTCTGGCTTATCATGTTGTTATATTAGTTGAATGTGACTTTGATGAATCGCTGCTGTTTGTGCTCATAACTCTGAAGCCATGGAAAATATTGATGAATCAAACGACATTCATCCAAGGAACGAGTCTGGCGAATCAGGAGGGAGCACACCTATAGTGATTGATACTGTTGCTAAGGATGATTTTAGAAGTACAAATGCATTGCTTGGAGATGTTTCCAAGGAATCTGAGCTGTCGCCTAATAGAACTTCTGCAGATGGTGGCGAGGTCAGCAGGAAGTGGAACATATCTAACAGTTTTCTAAGACCACGGATCTTCTGCTTGGAGCATGCTCTTGAGATTCAGGAACTGTTGCAATCCAAGGGGGGCGCAAATGTGCTAATTATTTGTCATTCTGGTAAGTTACGAATCCTTTTCTGTTACATACATTTTTTCTTAAAAATTATTTATCAATGCTTGAAGCTACTTCTTGCCAAGCTCCTATATTCATTTGATTGATCCTTATTGTCTTATTAGTCCTTGCTGCAATTGGGCATAAAAATTGAGAGGAATTCATCTCAAGGATTCAGTTACTTTATTTTCTTGCAAGAAAATATTCAAACTATGTGTGGATCCTGGTATGGATTTGCAGCAGGTCTAAAATCCCTTGCCATTCCTGACCATCTAACTCTTTCGAATTTTTCATTTGATTCTACTCCTATTTGTGTGCTTGCCAAATTCCTCCAGTTATTTGAAATTAAGTGCTATAATAGTGGTGGATCTATAACCTTTTGGGAGTGGGGATTCAAATGAAGATCTTATATATGCGCACACACACACACACATTTGATGGGGGTCATTCATGGAAAAATAAAGAATATTTTGAATTTTTTTCCCCCTAAATTCCAAGGGAGGTTCTTAGGGGAGGGTGGCTATGGCTGGTACCAAATTTATTTGCACCTTTTTTGTGTCCATTACCAATATGTCTTCTATACTCCAAAACTCTTCTGATTATAAAAAATGCTACTAGGTGCTTTTTTTTTTTTTTTTTTTTTTTATAAAAAAAAGAAAGTTGCTCATAGATGCTTATGGAATGCCATTAGTAAAATCATTCATCAATTTCATTGCCTGTTGTTTGAGGGATTAAATGAAACCAAGTCATTTTATGGTTTTGTTGCTGTAGATTATCCAAAAATAAAAGGAGAAGCCATGTCCATTGCTGAAGAAATTGGTGTCCGCTTTAACTGTAACAATTTTCCTCTTGGGAATGCTTCTCAGTCAGATCTTGATTTGATCTATATTTCAATTGATGATGAACATGACGGCTGCAAAGAAGATTGGACCACAAAGCTCAGTCTCAATCTACGCCACTTGGTGAAGCTTAGGAAGGACTGCCCTTCAAAACAAGAGCAACCTGCATTAGCCTTAGGGGGATTGTTTTCTGACCAAGTTCCTGCTTCAGATGTTTCAAGTCTCAAGTGGCATTGCCGCAAGTCTCGCACACATCACAGGCCAGGAGGCTTGAGCCGTTCCAAACCACATGTTATAGTCGATATAAAGAAGGATGATATGATCAGGGGAAATTCAGACACCAAGGCTGTCCAAGAAAATCATTATGATGACCATTTGAAGAGTCCGGAAGATGAAAGTGGTCCTCTTGCATGTGCTTCCTATGGCCGTAGCTATGCAAGGAAATACCATCTTTCCAAGGAGTCTCCTATGCATGGAAAACTTGAAAATGTCACTATCGAATTCAAAGGTCATGTTGGTCTTGATGATTCAACTTCTATGAATTCTGGAGTGAAGGGGGCAAGATGCACTACTCAAGAAGATAATTCTACACTGGGTGGTGGTAATTCTTGTATGTTGGTTGATGTTCCTGTCCTTGAAGAAACCTTGGGAAATTCAAAAGAATTTTCAATCCCAGTCATGCCTAGTTTGGGTGAAGTTTGCGGTTCTGCCATACCAGGAGTACCACCAAACATTGTCATGGGACCTGTTTTGGAATCTGAAGGGCTGCATCAAGGGAGCCCGACCATGATGGATTTGAGCATTGCATCAGATGGGATAGTTTCTGATTCTTACACATGTTTGTCACCTTCTGTTGATGTCCCAGCACCAGGGACATTGCACACAGAGATTCAAGCAACTATAGAAGTGACCATGGCTAGTAATGATTGCAGTCAATTGAAGTTCAGAGATCAGCCAATTGAGAATTCTGAAACTGAAAAAATGATACAAACTTCTGCAGAAACTAACACAGCAGGCACAGTTTTTGATTGCACAAAACTAGACTCTCAACACTCACTTTCTGTTGCAGTTGACAGCAATAAAACTGAGGAAGAGAAGATCAGAACTACAGAAGTAACAAATTCGGTAGATGCTGGAACATTGGCAGGGTCGCATGCTATATTTGAAAATCCTGAAAAGGGCAAATCTAAGCAAAGAACCACCGTATCTGGCGGAGATCCCAGTGAATATGCAGATAAGTCTACTATTCCCATCTCCCTCAGTGTTGTGCCGGAAATGCATAAAAGTAATGATGTCAGCAGTCCTGCAAAATCATTAGATCTTCCAGATGTTGATTTGTTGAGATCTGGAGGTTATGAAATGCAACTAGAGATATCCTCCACTGAGATTGTCACCATGCACAGCAGTTGTGACTCAACAACTTTGTCATCCATCTCCACAGCAGCTGCTGGAAATTCTGAAATTCTGCAATGCAATCAAAGGAATTCAGAGATGAAACCGACTAATGAATTACGTTCATTGAAGGTCGGAATGGAGCGGAGAACTGCTCATCCTATTCTTGTATACTCTCGAACAGGAAGAAAGCAAAAGAAAAGAAAAATAGAAGCAGAAGAGAAAAGTTATTGTCAGGATGCCCACGGAAGTGTCTTTATCAGAAGCCCATGTGAGGGTTTGAGGCCAAGAAATGGGAAAAAAATGGACCAAGGAATGAACTTGAGCTACCAAGTGCCGGAAGTTAAGAAAACAGCTAAGAAGGCCCGGAGTGCAGGCAAAGAAGAGAAATCATATCCCTGTGATCTGGAGGGATGTCGGATGAACTTTTCAACAAAGGCAGAGCTACTGCTGCATCTGCGCAACCGATGCACACATGATGGTTGTAGAAAGCGGTTCAGTTCCCATAGGTATGTGATGCATCATGAGCGGGTTCATTCTGAAGAGCGCCCGCTCAAGTGCTCATGGAAAGGTTGTGGCATGTCATTCAAATGGGCATGGGCAAGAACTGAACACATGCGTCTCCACACTGGTGAGCGACCATATCAATGTAATGTGGCAGGATGTGGCCTGACATTCCGTTTTGTATCGGATTTCAGCCGGCACCGCCGAAAGACGGGCCATTCTGTAAACTAACCCACATATTATTTGTTAACAGCTCATGTCAAGGCATTAATTGTGTAGGATAGTGGGGAAAGTGGGAGGTGTATGAATGCTTGGTTCTGTAATCTGGATTGTGAAGAATTGCATAAGTCGAAGTGGCGTTAGAATTTTCTCTTGCCTTGGTATGAAAGACTGAAATTCTTTTTTCTAGGCCTTGACCATGATGGCACTTGACTAGGACGTCTAGCTTTTTAAGTTATGATATTTCTTCTGTTTCCCCACTACTCTTTTCAGTAGGCTTTGCTGCAATTTTCGTTTATTTTTATCCTTTTATTTTTTTATTTTTTTGGAGGGCGAATCCCCAATCCTAGTAGCTTGTACTTCCTAAGGCTTTAGGCTGATGAGGCGGATGAAGCATCATCAATCGATCGAGCAAGCCGCAGGTGCACTTGAAACTAAGCTTCCACTTGATATTTTTGAAGTTGTCTTGTTTGAAGAAAAGAATTCTAGTTGTTGATTATTTGTTTAATGCTTATCTGTGAAATTTTAAATGCTAAGCTTATTTATTTATGGATACGGCATTATTCTTGTATTTACAATTAAAAATTTAAGATAGATATGACTTCAAAACGGACAGTAGCAAAACCACAATAGAATGTTCCAAAATGACATAATCTCTTCTTAGTTAAATTTTTTTAAGGATCTTCTTAGTTGTTTTCAGTTATTCTTTCTTTAAAAAAATCTTGTTCTTTGTTAGCTTAATCGGTTTCAGCCAACCGACGTTGATTGGCCGGCTTGATCACCGTTTCCCTTCTGTCTCTCTCTCTCTGTTTTTTTTTTTTTTTTTTTTTTTTTGGGATGTTACCGGTTCCGTTCTTAGTGTTGCGTTAAATGAATCTATTGGTAGCTAGATTCGGCTTTCCAACCAGAAAGTTAACCGGTCCTTTCGAAGCTAAGGAGGCTGGTTTCGGGTTAAACCGGCCGGTTCAGTCCGCTCCGTGTGTTACGCAAGCTAAGCAGTCTGGTTTCGAGTTAAACCGGCCAGTTCAAACCGCTTTTATGCGTTACGCGGGAACTGATAAAAGAAATAGACGAAAGCATAAAGAGAGATCTAAAAAAGAAAAGGATGGATTCTACACATCACAAAAAATATTTCAAAGAAGACACGACCAATTGTAGTGGTTCAGTTAATGTCTCTACTCTACTTTCTAAGTCAATGCTTTGATTTTTTCTACTAGTCAACTTACAACTCAAGTTATAGTGATATGATTTTAATCGTCTTTTGGATTATACAAATGGCTCCAGGTAGCACATAAAGCTTTTCACAAGTTACAAAGAAAACTTTCCTCCAGAGTTAGAAACCTCTAATACTAGGTAAAATAAACAAAAAATAAAATAAAGCTTACAATTAGTTGAACGGTACAAGCACATAGATGAAGCTCTAATAGAATGGTCATGATGATTTTCAATACACTGCTTCTGACATATGGATAGAGGATCACAAAGAACGCCTTGAGGCAGATCTACACTTTTGCAATGATTTTCTCTGAATTTAATTTCTAGCTGAAATTCATTGTCTATTTATAACTTTGAACTTCTAAAATCACCAAGAAAGATTTTCTTCACTAAATCCTTTGCTACTTGGATTTTCCCAATAATTTGTAATAACTTAACAAACTAAGATAACTTATTATAACAAACTAATCGATTTGCCATGTCGTCATCCAATTATGTATCCATAGATCGTTCTAAAAAATTGCCAAAGTTTCAAGCCAAAACTATGGAAGTTCAAGTAAAAATTGTTGAAGTTTCAAATCAAAACTGTTGACTTTTTACATAAAAACCTCAATAAATTCACAATATACAATTCCATGCTAACTTGTTACAATTAATCATCTCAAATCAAATATAATCAACCATATTTGAAGCATTAAATTCTTTACCTGTCTATTATCAAAACACTATAACTCAACAATTCTTCTCCTTTTTGATGATAACATATCACGAGTGATGTGTTAAGAATATAATGAAGTCTCCAACCAAAATGATTAGTTTGTTATGATGAGTTGTCTTGATTTGTTAAGTTGTAGGTTGTTGAAAAAAATTAGAGTGGTTGAGGATTTGGTGGAGAAACTCTCTCTTGACGGTTTTGGAAATTCAAACTATAAATACAAAATGAATTTCAATTGAAATTAAATTCAAAGAAAATCATTTCAAAAGTGCATATCTGCCTTAAGGTGTTCTTTGTGATCCTCGGTCAATTTGTCAGAAGCTGCATATTAAATATTGTCGTGATCGTTTTACTAGAGCTTCCTCTCTGGTTTGGATATCAAAGGGGCATTGAATTTGCCCCTGCTAAACATGAGCAGTGCATGCTTCAAATGCTTACTAACCTAAATGGACCTAACAGATGGGTACCAAAAAGATGAAATCTATTTAATTGGTTTTTCAGGTATATCTTCGAGCAAAAGCAAGCAATACATGAATTATGAATAATGGATGCTCAGGACGCATGACATGAGACAAAATGCCTTATTCTACGATCTCAAGCCCTACAATGACGAAACTATTACATTTGGTAGCAATGAGAAAGGTAAAATTAGTAGTAAAGATAATATTTATGGTGTTTCAAATGCATGCATAGAAGAATTTTTTTGCTGAAAGTCTCAAACATGAATTAATGAATAGTAGTCAATTATATGACAAAGGTTATAAAATTGTGTTTGAATCATTTCTATGAGCGTATGCTTCTATACATTGTGTATCCAAGTGGGACTGTATTTCTTAGTACAAGTAGGATTAGAAAATCCATTATGGGAGCACAGGAATCCCAGTCCTAGTAGAATTCTAACATCTTCTACTTGCACATGATGGGTTCCTCAACTAATCTTCCTTGCAAGATTATTCATATTGGCAAATAGGTTGTGCGACCTGTGAGTACTTAGGAGCTCAAGGCCATACACCACTTAGGAATACATAACAGCTACAAAAAAAAAATAAAATTATGCACATATACACATACATATCTCGCTACGCCTCAGACTCATTTTATAACATCGGTCCAAGTATACCTAATTCTTCATAAGGTTATACTTGACTTTCTCTCTTTCTCATTTGCATTATAATCATAATTATGTCCAATCACATAAGCTAGTCATATAAATGGAAATAACTGGTCGACTGATGAAGACAAATAAATGATATAAACACAATAATCTTCCTCTTGTACATATATATCTTTTACTTATAGACTGACTACTTTTTGAAACATATCCCGCAAAGTCTCATCACCAATGACTTGTAGGCAACATGCTAAGCTATCGACATTAGACTATAACCTCGAAATATAGTCAAAAGTCGCATAGAGCATAATACTAAAGTGTTGAAACTTCCAGGGCTCTCATAGTGAGATAGGAATTATCCAGATCAAAGAAACTAGACTCACATCTCATGTGGGTTGCTAAGTAAATGTGGTATGAAATGTGTGTTATGGTGGCAAAACTCTTAACTCAAAATGAGCGTATGTTACTAATTTTTCAACATTATATAGACCTTAGTTCAGTCACTATCAAGTGCCTAACCTAAGTTCTCAAAGTGCTCACCCTCTTTAGGTATCAATTGAGACTCACGTCTGGCTTTAATAAAGTCCAACGAGACGTGAGACTCCCACTGTGGACAAGATCTAACATGACTTCATCTTGATTATCTTGTTAAGGTGACAATTATCTTAGGTCTGATGCTTAAATAAGACATATCTTACCTAAGTTTTCTCATCTTCGTATGTTCTTAGAACATTAGAGGCGATTTCCCATGAGAGATGATTAATCTCTGACTTTTTTAGCATATTTTAGATTAAATATTTCTCATTTATTCAATCATGCTAATATCAACATCACAAATGAATAAACACTATGGTCTTCCTAGTTAAATATATTGCGCTACCGCTAGATGCACCACAAATTTAGCTTTCAAATTATATTATCTCTTGCTGTCTACAGAGTGACATCATTTGTTTAGCAAGTGTATATGACCTAATACTGATTTTTGCACCTCCAAGTTCCCATATCAATCAATATTGACATAATGGTGCAAACAACTTATTTTAAAAAATAATTTGTAGTACTAAAGCCAGTCTTAGTCAAAGTCCTCAATAATCTCGTCTAAAATTTGACTTGTGCTTATTTACCAAATCAATAGCATAATGTGTGTTGAAGCGAGTATATATCTGACATACATCAATCTTCCAACCTTACTGGCATAAGGAACATTTCTTATTTTAGTGATGGAGTCTTAGAGCATGCTTCAATGCTCAATATTTTGCCTTCTACAATATGGTTGTCAATAAGTTAACAATTTTGAATATCTAATCATTTAAAAATGATTTTATTCAAAACAGTCAACACTTTTGAAATAAAAAATTGATCTTTTATATGAAAAACTACACCTAGTCTTCTATGCTAAAATTAGAGGAGAACCACTCATTAATAGCGATAAGAAATCCAAATATAGGACGATCATATTGCATAAGATAATTTTGAGATAAGCTCATAATTAGATCGAGATTTTCTTATGGTTTATCAACCAAGTCTGATACTTGATTAGTGCTCATAGACTCTAATCTTTTCCATTGCCCTTTCCATTTTTCTTTGTTGGGTTGTAAGAGGTCTTGAGCACCTCATCATCTTGAGACATATCTGAAAGAATTTCTTCCTCAATCATAAAAATAATAACATGGATATTTTTCGGCTATGAAGTTAATACTCTTGAGGTGAGTTTTTCTCACTAAGCTTAAGATGTAGAGGTACGTGTTCAATTTCCTCAATTGATTTATTGTGACCACTACTACCTTTAGAGTCTTCTAACTCATAGAAGAAAAAAAATACCTCATCAACCTCACCCTGACTTGGAAAGTTATTTTCTAAGAATGTGACATCTTGTGGTTCAACTTTAGTTATACTGTCATCCTTACGTTTACTGGCAAACACATATCTTTGGAGTGTTCCAAGTATCTAACAAAGATATGTTTCTTTCCTCTGTACCTTAATTGGGTTGAGAGAAATTGTATGGACAAAAGCTGCTGACCCTATGGTTGCAGTTTTATCATATCAAGCTTTAAGCCTATCCACAAATCATAAGGAATGAAAATAATTTGATTTGGAGGGCACAAAGGTAACCAAACGAGTAACAACTAATAATGCTTCTTCCCAATAAGATATTAGAAAATTTGTTTGCACTATTGTAAACCAAATCTTATCCAGTAGGAACTAGTTTCTTCTCTCTACAATATCATTTTGTCGTGTAGTACCAGAAATAGTTAGTTGCTCAACTATACTCTTTACATCATAAGAGTTTTAAGCTACTTAGATAAGAACTCATGTGCATAGCAAGTTCTCAATGCTTTGATCTTTTGATCTGTAATGTCTATAACAATCTAATGCTTTTGATATAGAGAAGATCAAGAAAATATGATCGTGTGTAATTATCAATGTCGGCGATGAAATATAAGGCCCCACGCCTCTCCTATACATTCATTAAATCACAGATGTCAGAATGTATCAATTGCAATGGAATCACAACTCTGATTTCTTTATCTAATGATTTTCTTTTTGCTTTTCTAGGCTAGATAATTTTCATAAAAGAATGAATCAATTTTATGGAGTGGCCCATGGAGACTTTCTCTAGCTACCCATCTCATCTTTTTCCAACTAATGTGACACAATCTAGTATGTCATAAATTTGCATTAACAGAAGCATCAAAAATAAGAAAAGTGATGTATTATATTTAATTCTATGAAACTATTAAGCAAGTTGTTTCAAAAAATTACAATAACACTGTTATCATGAAAGATTTAGGCTAGGTAAAGATAGAGAAGAAATTAAGTTTCACAGGATTTTTGATACATAAAGAACATCGTACAGGTGAAATTCAATAATATTCCACAAAAGCTCTTCGATCATTGACTACATAATTTGTCATTTTTGAGTCTACAATCCATAAAGTTCTTTGACCATTACCGAATTACGTGTACAGTGAAAATAAGAATTAAAGTTAGTTAATGCCTTCTTTGACTCGGTTAAATTAAGAGTTGTAATACTTAGACCCAAATAGGACTCATATAAATGCATTTAAGTTGTAATGATGATTTATGTATGAATTGATTGATTTTTGGATGATTTTCATGAATTGATAAATTTTGCAATTAGAGTTTGCAATTAAGAATGATGATTAAGATTAATCGCCAAAGCCTGGTGTGAGTTAAGATGACTAAATGGGCTTAATGAGGATTAGACTATGCTAATGTAGCATGAATATTTATTTTAATTTCTATGATTTAATTAATGGAGATTAAAATGGAAATTATGAAATTATATTGGAAATCGTAGAAAATTCACAACTTGATGTCTATAAAGCGAAATGAGATTAAATTTGAAAGGTAAGCTCATGATTTCAGGCTCAACATTATGAGTGGATTGGATTAAGGCAAATGTAATAAGATTAAGCTGATAATTATTTATTTTTAATCTCACACTCAAAGGTTATTTTCAAAGGCTCATAACTTGACGTAGAAACGTCGGTTTAAGATGAAATTTGAAATAATTAAATAAAATTATGAAATCTATAGTATGAGTGGATTGGATTAATTTAATTATCATGAGAAAGTTCTTAATTATAAAATGGTACTTAGCATTGACTTTGTGTACTCTAGACTACCATAGCATTTATGTTAAAGAAAGTGAGTTAAATGACTTGTTTTAATGCTATGCAAGGTGTCAAATGGAGGTGAATGGAGCTGAATTTTATGGATTTGTTTAATGGTCAAATCCATGGAAAAGTCAAGGATTTAATGCAATGGTTTAATGCCTAATGTTTAGCTCAAAATGAGGCATAGATTATGTGTCAATGCAAGCGACGTCCAAAGGCATATTGGGCATGAAGTTTTGATTTTTAAAAATGCTAAAATACATAACTAAATTTCCTAACACCTAGGTGAAGTAAATGGTCACATAAATATGTGAAAAATGAGGCATAAAAATGTCAAAACCCAAGCCTAAGGGGGGTGTGACCTAGTGGACAGCAATGTATTCCTTAAAGATGATTTTTGATAATTAGAAAATAGATATTTTACTTGGATATAAAATTGCCACGTTATCAAGGGATAACTTAGAATTAAATTACCCTAATGACATGTGGCAGATTGGGTCCCATGGGCTGGTAAAAAAATATAAAAAGGGACTTCGACCTTGGAAACGTGCATATGTGATGGGGGAGAGAAATTCCCAAATTTGCTAAGTGTGGAGCAATCTTGGGCATGTCCAGAACCAGCAAGGGAGAAGGAGAAAAGAGGAGAAAAAGAGAAGGAAAAGGAGAAGGAAAAAAGAGGAGAAAAAGAGAAGGAAAAAAGAGAAGAAAAAGAAAAGGAACCAAGCTAAACAAATTGGATTCAAATTAGATTCAATCCATATAAGTGAAATCTAAGTTTTGAATCATTTAAATCAAGTGTTTCTCTCTTCATTCATGAGTCATGAATATGGTTCATAAAGAACTCTTAAAGGATGAGTTATGATGGCTTGATATGGGTATTGAATGGTTTTTAAAAGATATAAATGAGATCAAGAGTTCAAGAGAGTGAAAAAGGAAGTTCGGGTTGAATTTTGAGATGAAACCTAACTTGGAAATTCTTAAAATCCTAAAACAAGTTTTTGTATGATTAAAGTATGTTAATTTGGATATAATTTATGTACTTTTGGATTACATATATTGATTTGAGCATTTGTTAATAATTTTAGCAAAAATAGAACTTTGGGTTTCAAGTAATGCCCAATTTTTTATTTTTGAGTTAAAAATGATACAAAGAAGTGCTTAAATGGTTTATGGATGAATTATAGGGTAAATTATCCTAAATTAAGGACCCTTTGGGTGACCTAAGTGGGCTGTATAAGTTTGCCATAAATATGATTTTTTAGGGTATATGTATAAAACGTCCAAATGGGGGCCAAAACGGACACTTTACATATGATTTTTGTTGCTGTTTGTGAACAAATGATTTATGAATTTTATGGAGGATAGATTATCCTAGGTTTAAGGTACTTGGAGTGTCCAAAAGGGCTTGGAAAGATTTGCCCCAAATCTGATTTTAAGGATATGTGTATGGACACATTGAAACAGGTAAAAATGGATGCCCTACATGCTTGAAATGTTGCTGTTATGGATGCAAATGAATTATGAATTTTAAATATGTGATAATAACCTAAATTTTGGTTAATAAAAGTATGTTTATTTTCTGAAAATTATGACTTAAAAATTTGTTAAGATTTAAGTCTTGAAAGAGGCGTTGAAAGGATGAAAAACGGGTCTTAACATGACTGTTTTGGAAATCAGTGATAAGTAGATTAAAAATTCAAAATTAAATCCTAAAGTATATGTTAATTAAGGGATTTAATGAAGTTGAAAATGGATGTAAGTTTCTATGTTAAGAAATTTTAAGAAATACATAATCTATGTGTCAAAAGTTGAACGTATGTAGAATATATGTATGAATGGATGGTATATGAAAATGCAAAAATGCATGAATGTGTGATGAAATGCATAAGTATGTTTCTATATGAATGATTATTGAATTATCTCAAATGTTGAGATTAAGTTATGAAGCTTAAAGTGTTACTTATATGCTTAAAATGAACATTGACGTAGGAAAAATGAAAAATGGATGAAAAATGGTTAATGAGAAATATAAATATTCATATGTTGAATTATGAATGAATGTTATGTTGGTCCCGAGTTAATGGCAATTATCCAAGAGGGGAGGGGTGGATTGGGTATTTAAAAATTTATAACTTAAACAGAAACTTTATCCCGGATTAATCTATTCCCCTTTATGAAGAAATGAAATGGAAAACAATATAATATTGAGAGCAGAAATATAAATCAAACACACAAGATTTTATAGTGGTTCAGGCAACCTCCCTACTCTACTCTTCCAAGCTCACACTCCTTGTAACTTGGGTTCCACTATTATATTTTTCAAATACAATTAGAGCCACTGCTCTCTTCTAGATTCCAACTCTAGGGGGCATCAACAAATCACAGCATAAGTAGGTGATGAGTTCCACTCTAATCACACACTACTTTGCTTACACTTGATCTTAGTTTCTCAAACTAAATCAAGTTCAATACAATCAATTAAAATAACAAAAGAATTTACACTTTACAGTTTTGTAGAAGCAGTTTGGCGCAGAGAAAAACTCGTAGTATTGGCTTTGAAGATTCAGCAGTTGAGCTCTTGCAGTTTGAAGTAAAGTTCTTATTCTTAAGATTGGCTAAATCTCTTAATGCTCTTGAGGATGGGAATTATGCACACTTAATGATTTTCAGCTGCCTCCCTCATTCACAATGAATGCCTTTTATAATTGTGGAGGGAATCCGAACATTTGAAGGTAGGTGGTGCACATTTAATGCACCAACGTTCGAATATTTTCCGACCGTTGCGACCCAAGTTGCAGGTGGAGTTGACTTCGGGTGCGACTTCGCCCAAGTCGCAGATGGAGTTGACTTCGGGTGCGAGTTCGCCTGTCCGTAGCAACTTCAAGTTCCTTGCTGGGTCGACTTGGTTATCGACTTGACCCAAGTCGCAGGTGGAGTCGACTTCGGGTGCGACTTCACCTCAGCAGTTTGACGAACTTGAAATCTTTAGAATGTTTTTTGTGTTACTTGGGTTTCTTCATGCTTTTGTTGTTCTTCCCTGACTGAGTTCTTCTTTGAGTCATTATCTTCACTTTAGCTTGTTTCCTTTGGCTCTATGTTTTACAAGCCTTGAATCTATGAGTCTTGATTCTTATATTCATGAGCAAGTTCTTTGATTTGAGTGGTTGAGTTTATGCATCTTGCTTTCTTTGGACTTGGATTAGTCTTCATATGTTTCAGTTTGAGTATCTAGGTTGACTTGATCTTCATCTTCATACAAGTTCGTCTTGAAATCAGTTAATCCCAACTTGTCTTCTGAAATTTCTCTTCTGCCCGATCGAAGTCGATGCCGGAGTCGACTTGGTCTGCGACTTCAGTGCCCCCAAATCTTGGTTTCAACTCTGGACAGAAAACGACGCCTCCAAGTCGCTACTGGAGTCAACTTGGCCTGCGACTTCACCTCAAGTCGCAAGTGGAGTCAACTTGGGGTACGACTTCAGCACTTCGGAGTCTTGACTTCAACTCTGGAAGGAATCGTCATTTTGAAGTTGATGCTGGAGTCGACTTGGTCTGCGACTTCGCCTAAGTCGCATGCGAAGTCGACTTCGTTTGCGACTTCGGCAACTCTACTCCCCATTTTCAACTCTGGAAGGAAACGGCGCCTCGAAATCGATGTTGGAGTCGACTTGGGGATCGACTTGGCCTTAAGTCGATGCCTGAGTCAACTTAGAAATCGACTTATCCTTCCATGCTCTATTTTCTTCAAATGTATATCCTTTAAACACTTCCACAAACATGTTAGTAGCCAAGACTTATTCAAATTGATTTGTTAATCATCAAAACATAGATTTAGCTTATTTTCCACATATTTCCAACATGTTATGTGTTTACCCTAAATATAAGATTAGAACACGATATGGAATGGATGATATGATGCACAAGTGCATGTTATGTATATATGATCGACTTGAAAATCCAAGTTGATTATGTATGATATGGATTATGGAATTGAAAAACTAAGTAAATGCAATTAAATGGATTGTTATGAATGTGACGCTATATTTATGTATAGGCAAAGGCAAAGAGATGAGCGAGACGGAAAACTAAGCAAATAAGGTAAGCAGTTTTCTAAATGCTTTGTTTTATTAAATGTGATAAAATGATTATCAATGATATTCTACTTGTTTAAATGAGTTAACAAATAAATGATTTCAATTCTTTCTAAGTTCTTTAAGGATGATCATTCCTTATGTAAATGTGTATTGAAATATTATTTCCAATGGAACACATGAATTGCTTACTGTTTTGCAATTATTTATGACAAATGATGATTCACGAGTTTATGAAAGAAAACATATGCACAAAAGCATGAGGTCCACCTCAAAGGTGTAAGCGGACCGAATGTCCACTTTTGCTGCGACCAAGTCGCTAAGAAAGGCTTAGGGCCGGCGGCGCCTATTTGGAATGGGAAAGAGGATGAAAGTGGATGGTTGCCTAGCTAGATTTTATCTAAAGGAATGTTATGGTTTGAAATGATGCATCACATTGTTTATGACATACCCTAGACGGGTATAAGAAGCATGTTTTAAGATATACCCTCGAGTAGGTATAATGTGACTTTCCAAGCTATTTTCAATGAAAATGAATTGCCTGAAAACCTTATAGCTTGCTTATTGAGTTTCGACTCACAGTTTTGTTTTTAAAATCCTAAAGACAGGTGAATTGATGAACCATGCAAGAAGCACAGGTGGAGGTTAAAAAAAGTATGAATTTCTATAAGTTACCTGTGTATGAATTTTATGAATTGTATGGTTGTACGAATATTAACATTAAATTGTGGTTTAATGTTGTACAAGAATTTATGTGGTAATATTGACTATAAATAGCAAAAAAAATTTATGATCATATGTTAAGTTATGAGTTAGCATGAAATGACTAAGTATGGAATTTGTGAGATCATATGTGTATATTTCAAATGGAATAATAACCTAAAAAGGTATATGATGGAGATGAAATGTACGAAATGATATAAACTCCTAAGGTTTTAGGATATAATGGATAAATATCCAATGAGCCCACATTGTGACAGGGCAACAATCCTGATCACGTTTATCAATCGATAAAACTTGGAGTAAAGTTGTGATGCTTGGGCTGGGGCGCCACAAGAGTAAAGTAGCCTAACATGCTGTAGTTGTAGCACTTAATCTGAGTCATAACTTTATTTTCTTCACGCTTATCTTATTTGTGTTGGACCTTGTTAGCTTCATGTGGGTCTTGATTGCTATTTTTTCCTTTGAAGAACCCTTTATTCCGCTTGTGCTTGAAACTCACAGTTCCATTGCAATTTTTTCAAGTCACATAAGCCTTGTCATCCCATGCTGCTTTCTCAGGTTTATTCATTACATTATTTAATGTTTTCGGTGTCTCCCACCCTTTTAGGAAATACTGAACTTCTAACATCAAATATTGTAATTATTTCTATTTAATTTCTTATCTTGGTTCAAGTCTGCGATAATTATTTTGGATGCCATTATTGGTAATTAATTTTAGTGTTAGCAACATAAATAAATAATTAATACCAGCATAAAATTTGTTATAAAAAAATACTAGCATAAATTATTTTGTTACAAAAGACAGACTAAATTAATGATAAATAGATATAAGCAAGGAATTTGAAAGTTCGTTATGCTCCCAATCATCATTCGAGTTACAAATGTTGGACTACCATTAATTTAGTTCAATTGCACAAAATTTTAGTTCCAAGTAAGAATTTCACTAAATCTTACAGACTTGAGAACCATTAGTTCTAAGTAGGAATTCCTTTGAATCCTACCAACTTAAGAACTCTTACTAAAAAAAATATTAAATCATGAAAGACACAAAAATAATATTATCATGTAATATAAGCATAATATGCATAGTACAAATATTTATTTTACAACTACATGTCTTTCGTGCAATAAAAGAAAATCAATGGTATTTTTCTAGATGCTCATTTATAAAATCATAAGTGTCGTTGTACAATCTCATTTCAGGTTATAGTTGCATTCATCACAATGCTTCGCTCTTCAACTAAGGCTCTAACCAGAATTCCTTCTTTGCATTAGCTCTCACAAATCTAGCCTAGAGAATATTAGGACATTTGGATAGCATAGTAGATTGCTTAATCCCAGAAATAGTTATGTTTTTTCATCGACTCAAGCTCGCAATATGCATTAGATAAAAATTTGGTATATACAATATCCTTCATCAAAGCGAGTTTTCCCTTTTCTATTGATTCTAGTAAGGAATTAATAAAGTCATACACATTTTGTCCTAGAGATAGTTGTATGCATTTGTTGTGAAGACAAATTAAGAATTTTCTCATCGATTGAAAGTGCTTATAAACGGTATTTTTGGATTGATTTTGAAGTCCATATAATTTGAAATAGTGATTATTTGGATGTGAATTAATTCTTTTTTCAATTTTTTTGAGATTCTCATGATTCCTTTTAAAAAATCTATAGATGCCAAACATAGGTAATGAGTATAAATACTAGCATTATATTATACAATGAAACATAATCATGGAGAAAACGTGTTAAAAATAGTTCAATAATGATGTTAAATTCATTATCTACAATCAAATCCTATAGCACTTCTTTTGGTCAGCCAAGTAAAGTGGGGTCTGGGAGGCTCCTTCTACATAGCAGGGGCTAAATTACATAATCACCTAATCTACTTTAAGACTTCTTGTCTAGAAACCAAGTTATACCATAGAACACGATATCACCACAAGAGACTCATAATATAATATAATACATCTTAATTATATAATTATGCATGTTGTATGCTTAAAGGATTATATTTCATAACTTATGGCCTAAACAAGATTGAACATGATATAAAAATGCATTTGTTGCACAAATCATCAATTTTGAGTCTCAAATTAGAAATATAACAATATCATTGCATCCAAAGCATCAAAATTATTAGGAATCAACTATTGGATCATTAAATTTGAATTTAAAATAGCTAAAATTTGACAAAAACAAAATGGACGAATTGGTGGTGCTTGTCAGCGCCGATGACAATCACCGCCGGCGATTCGGGGCGCCATCGCCAATGGGCTACCTTATTTGGGTTGACTATTCTGGGTTTTTGGTTAGACATTGGGTTACATCCATTTGGACCTAACCTTGGGCATGCCTACTTTTGGTTCTAGGCTATGATCTGGGCCTCATCTTTATGAACCCTATTTTCGGTCAATGGGAGTTAGGTTTGCTTCTCTCCTAATAATCTTTGTTGCCGGTAAGAGCACAGTGATTGATGGCAAATCATCTGGGCCCCGTATAGGCCCAGCTCATTTATATCATCCCATTCAATAGTTCCTATCTTTAGGCTTAACAACGTTGGACTTTGTAAACAAACCTAGAAAGACCTAAGCTCATCGGAAAGACAGGGTTGATGTATTTTTGCAAAATTTTAAGCAACCCTTTTACAAATATTGAATTTTACATATTTTTGTTAAAGAAAACCCTCCTCCTAAAGTAGTGGAAAATCCAAACCGCATACACTTGGGACGGATTAAAGTCTAATGCATCTCCAAGAAATTAATTTTTTAAAATTTAATAAATAATATTTTAATGTTCAATCTATCCCAAAAATTTATAATCACGTAATTAGCATTATGAAACATGTGATTTTCATAATTCATTCAAATAATTAATTAATCATCAACAAGGTGATAATAAAAATATTATCACATACTTTTCATATTACAACATATTAAAAACATATAGACATGATTTCTCTGCTTAGTTTTCAATTATAGATAGATTTTGACATCATAAATCTCACATTCCTTCTCTATCAGAGATGAATGAAAGAGCAAGAAATATTATCGTGCATTTTTGCATTCAATTAATCGCAAAGATTATCTCAGTAAATTTTTCAATAATCTAAACAAACTATATTAGTCAGAAAAATCCAAAGAAGACCACAGTTGCATACATTTGGAATATCATAATAATAAAATGCAGCAACTTATTAATTTACATAATTACTAAAAATTCAAGCATCGAACGCATGCTCAGATTTTATTTTTCAAAAATAGTAATCAATTATGAGGATTCTAGATGCATACATATCAATAGAAATTCAGCAAGTAAATTTTAAAAAAAATTATATTGTACGCAATCACGACCATGCAAGTCAAGATAAAGATTAGGCTTTGATATTAATGTCAGTAGATAATAGATTTACTACATCCCTTATTGAACAAAAACAAAAGTGGAAGGATTAGAAGCCTTGAGTCTCAAACTTCCTCCCTCAATCGGACTGGAATCATAAGATCAAAAACTAACCACACAATAATTACCTAAATGCCACTAATCTTAAAAGGGGTTTAGGAGAACTCTCTGAGAATTTTTTCTCATATGCTTTAGTTTGTGTTTCTCTCAAAGACCTCACACTTATTTATAACTAGACTGAGAGGAACATGTAGGACTTTTGCAAGAGCTATCCCACTACATATTTTCTTCAACACATTGTGTATGTAAGTGGGACCATGATTTTCAGTACAAGTAGGAGTAGGGAATCCATTATGGTTGTATAAGAATCCCAGTCCTAGTAGAATTCCAACACATTTTGTCTCCACCCAAATATTATGGAATTGCTACCCCATCTAACCCACTTTGATAGTTAAATAATATCATCCACTCATTCTATTTAGAACTCTTTTTTAACTAGGGAACAAAATTATGTAACAATCAAACATGTGCATTGATCCTTTATTGTATAGGAAGAATTTATGAAACATCGCAGATATATTAAGAACTAAGTGCATATATTGTGGGTATAAAAGAAAAAATTATTTAAAAATATAGACTATTAGCTTACCGATTCACTTTAGTATTCACAAATGAGTAAAATGATTCAAGACAAACTAGTCTCTCAATGGTTCGTTAACCCGACACGGTTGATTAGAAATGAATTTGGAAAAAATATTATGAAATTTTTAACTAACAAAAAAAATCTTATAAATATTACTACCAGTCAAGATGACATTATTTAAGCTCGCATATAAACTTCTGAAAAAATCATGATCAAATCAGTCCAATAAATCATAGGGTGATCTATCTTTTAGGAGAGCACGCCAGAAGGATGCAGAAGTGGGATCAATGCTATGCCTCAAGCTTTACGTCACTTGGTCAAATTGGAATCACAAATTAGAGATAAACCACAATTTTCACCACTTAAGTGCCTATGATTTTGGGAACAAGAGCTAAAGAATTTTTATTGTGTCAAAAGTGGGTCCTCGATGGCTCTTTTATAGCAACAGGGAGTGGAAAGTCTTGAAAAATTCTTCCATGGAAGATTTCTCTTATTAGCTATCCGTAAAAATAACTTTTCGTTAGGATAACCATCCAAATTCAAGTTGAAAACTTATCCAAAGGGATAAGTCTCATTCTCAAGAAGCCCACAAGGGCATAAATTCTAATATCTTTCACTTGCAAATGATAGGCAACTTCATCATTCTCTACTTTATAACTATCCATAGGGTAAATAAGCCGTGTGACTAGAGGGTATAACTTGCACTTTTGGGAGTTTAATCTTATGTACATGTTAGGGATATATAGTAGCTACTACCTGGTATAAAATAATATCTCACTGTTCCCTAGATTGATTTCATTACATTAATCTAAGTATACATAATCCCTCATCAAGGCTACATTTGACTTTTTATCTATTCCGCTGTAATCACAATTATGTTCAAGCATGTAACCTAATCACATAAATGGACATTATTGGTCTACTAGTGAATATAAGTAAGTGATGTAAAACGAAGTAATCCTCCTTTTGCAAATATATCTCTTAATCATATACTAATTGCTTTCCTAGAAATGTCCCACAAAGCCACATTACTCATGACTTATAGACAACACGATAAAGTGTAACATTAGACTAAGATCTTAAAATATAATTAAAAGTCATGTAGGGCATAAAAATGAAGCATTCGTTGCTTCAAGGGCTCTTATAGTGAGGAGAGTGATTATCTAAAAAAGTACCATACTCACTTTCCTTATAGGTCATTGACCACATATGGTTGAAACACATGTGTTGGTCCCGAGTTGATGACAAAACCCAAGAGGGGAGGGGTGAATTAAGTTCTTGAAAAATTCTTTGGTAAATTAAAACTTAACCCCTTATAATTTCAATCTCCTTGATGAAACGTGATATTAGATAGAATGAGAGGGTGCAAATGGAATATAAAAATATAAATAATCAATCCACATAAGAGACAACAATATGTAGTGGTTTGAGCAACCTTCCTTATTCTATTCTTCCATGCACACACCCGTTGTGTTTTGGGTTCTACTATTGTATTTTTAATATGATCTAGAACACCTGCTCTCTTCTAAATTCTAGCTCTAGGAGACATATACAATAATCACTTATTGGTGAGACCAACTCCAACCAAGTTCAATATATTGGTGAAACAGACATAAACCAATCAACCAAAACCTGTTAGTGAGACAAACTTAAACCAACTTCCTGTTTTGCTTCTTCTTAAATTCGGTCTCCAACACTAATTCAAGGCACAATTCAAAACAAATAGATAAAAGATAATTTACACTTTGCAACTTGTATTCGATAAGCTCCGGAAACTCCCTGTCATGTGGAGATGATAATCTTGTAAGAGCGCTTGGAAGTAGTAGCACTTGAAGCTTCAATAGTTATTCAAAAAGACTTCAACACTTTAGAATAATGGAAGGCGTAAGCTCATCTCCTCTTTCTTTCCTTTTTCTCTACTTGTTCACATTCATACTTCAATGGTATTTTTAGAAGAAAAAGGATCTAGCCGTTGGAGTGGAGGTTGGCGTGCGTTTAATGTTCCAACGTTCAAATTTTCAACCGTTATAAGTTGAAGTCGCAAGTGGAGTCGACTTGGGATGGGTGAAGTCGACTTGGGTTGCGACTTTGCTTTGTTAAAGCTTGCTGTCTAAAATTTTTCTTTTGAAGTCGCAGGCGAAGTCGACTTGGGTTGAGACTTTACTTTACCGTTTGTCTGAAGTTGCAGGCGAAGTCGACTTGGCTATGGGACTTCATCCAAGTCGCAAGTGAAGTCAACTTGGGCTGAGACTTCACTTTGCTGGACTTGTAATATATGAACTTGACCTCTTGAAACTTAAATTATTTCTCATTTTCATTTTCATACATATAATTTGAGACAAAGTATTTGAGAACACTTAGACAAATTTATTAGATCATTTTTAATGATATTTTAATTAGTTGTTAATCATCAAAATCAAATTAATCATTCTTAAAGCAAGCATATGATCAAAAACATGCTAGGGTGGAAGGACTCCTAACTAATGAGTGTATATCATTAACTCTTCAGCACCATAAAAGCCTTGGTTCGGTCACTGTTAAGTGCTTAACCTAAGTCCTCATGCATTCACCGCCTTTGGGCGCCAACTGAGGTCCCAGACCTCACTTCAACAAAGTCTAATGAGATAGGGGGCTCGCACTGTGGTCAAGATTTAACATAAAATAACATCATCTTGATTCTATCAAGGTGACAAATTTCTTAAGTTTTGTATTCACATAAAGTATCTATCTAACTTAAGTTGTCTCATCTCTACATACTGCTAAAACAACGGAAGTGATTGCCTATGAGAGAGGGCCAATCTCTTACTTTGTTGATATACTTCTAATTGATGACTTTGTTGGTCCCGAATTTATGACAACAACCCAAGAGGGGAAGGGTGAATTGGGTATTTTAAAATTTTATTCAAACAGAAACTTTATTCCATTTTTAATTTAATCCTCTTAACAAAACAAGAAGAGAATATGGAGAAAAATAAAGCAATAAAAGCAGTTAAGCAAGCCAAACAATAGACACAATTTTTATAGTGGTTCGGGAAACCTTCCTTATTCCACTCTTTTAAGCTCACACCCGTTGTGACTTGGTTCCACTATTGGATTGTCAAATACAACTAGAGCAGCAACTCTCTTCTAGATTTCAGCTCTAGGGGTTTTGCACAAATACAACACAAGTAAGCGATGAGTTACACTCAAGTCAAAACACTACTTTGCTTTCACTTGGTTTCTTCCAATATCAAATCAAGTGATAAATACAAATAATGAATTACATAGAAGAAACTGCACTTTACAAGTTTCTGTAGGCCGATTTCAACTAGTGGAAGAACTTGTTAAGAGAATGAAATAATCAACAATGACGCTTTCAGCAAGTTGGAGCAAAGTTCTTCACTTGAAGTTGGTATAGATCACTTTAATGCTAAAGAGGATGGAAGGTGAACTCAATGAATGGTTCTCTAACCTCTAGCATGTCCTCTTGAATGCTCTTTATAATGATAGAGTAAATTCGAACGTTTGGTGGTAGGTGGCATGCATTGAATGCGCCAATATTCGAATTTTTTCCGATCGTTGCGAACCAAGTCGCATGTGGAGTCGACTTCATATGTGACTTCGGTCTTCAGCTTGACTTCAAGTTCCATTTTAGGTTGACTTAGTCTTGGACTTGACACAAGTCGCAAGTGAAGTCGACTTCGGGTGTGACTTCACCATCTATGTGCATATATTGGAACTTGAATTCCTTGAATGTGATCCTTGATACTTCATTTTCATCTTATATCATGTTCTTCAAATGATACCCTTGATTTTCAATGTTTGGTCTTGAAACTTGGCATATTCTTCTCCTCTTGAGTAGTTTATCCCTGTGGCCTTGATCTAGAATGATTTGCCTTCCTTTAAAGTCCAAAGATGTAGTTCACAGACTTCCCTTTAACAATATTCCATCTTGTATAGATCCTTCATGGCCATTTGCTTGTGTGGATTGTCTTGGTCTTCAGCTTGACTCAAGTCAGATTCTTGGATCGACTTAAGGTTCAATTTCACTGAAGTCACATTGCAGAGTCGACTTGGGAATGCGACTTCACCCAAGTCGCAGGTGGAGTCGACCTCGACTGTGACTTCACCTGTCTCCGATCTCAAGTTCAGCGCTTGAAGGATTTGATTTCCTGAAGTTGATTGTGAAGTCGACTTGAGTCTATGACTTCACCTAAGTTGAAGATGAAATCAACTTCGAATGCCACTTCATTTGTCCTTGTGCCCAAATTCAGCGCTGAAAGGTTTTTATCATCTGAAGTCGTTCTTGGGGTTGACTTGGGTATCGACTTCACCTAAGTCGATGGCTAAGTCGACTTGGGAGTGCGACTTGGCCTGCTATGTCCTGAAACTTAAGTTTTTCTCCTTTAACAAAATTTAGCAAATCACATTAGTACCCTAAACATTCTCAGATTGAGTTGTTAATCATCAAAACATAGATTGTGCTTAATTTGCCTTTGATTCCAATGGACTTCAGGTTCAATTGTTTATCCATGCTAACATTTTCATAAAAAAATGCATATTAATTGCTTAGAAATAATTATAATTATTCGAATATATACATCATAATCTGTGCAATCCTAAAGATTTTAAATGCGATAAAAATACATTTCTAGTAATTAATTTTGTGAGTGGGTAGCAAGCATTTGGTATATTGATACAAACATTAGAATCAATTGTTTTTACACTATGATTTGCCTTATAAAATTATACTTGACATCAATGTGCTTGGTTCTATAATGATATTTGAGATCTTTCGTATATGTAATAGCCACTTAACTATGACAATGTATGGTGACAGGCCTTGCTACATTCTTTGTAGAGCCAAACCGCCTCTTGCACTGCTGCTGAACATGTTATAAATTTAGCCTCTATAGTTGATAAACCTACACAAGTTGATTTCTTTCTGCTCCGGGAGATTGCCCCATTATTCAGCAAGAAAGCATAGCTTGATTTTAATTTTTGCTTATCCAGGTTTCCTCTCTCATCAACATTTGAGTATTTCATTAAGCACAAATCACGTCCTTAGTAGCAAATTGAGTAGTTTACAATGCTCTTAAGATATCTAAAAATTCTCTTAACAGCTGGCCAATGTGCTCGTCCAGAATTTGACTAATATCGAATTATAACAAATACTAGTGTGAGCTCACATCATAGCATACATCAAGCTCCTAACTGCACTAGCATAAGGAATATTTTTTATTTCTCTTTTGAGCTAGAGTTTTAGGACACATTTCAAGGGTCAATGACTCGCCTCTTGCAATAAGGTTGTTTGAGTTTATAGCTTTGCAATTTGAATCATTCAAGAAATTTATTAATGTACATATTTTGAGAAAGGCTAAGAAGTCTTCTTGAATGATATCTTTTGATTCTAATTCCAACCCAACTACACTAGCATAAGGAATATTTTTATTTCTCTTTTGAGCTGGAGTTTTAGGACACATTTCGAGGCTCAATGACTCGCCTCTTGCAATAGCGTTGTATGAGTTTATAGCTCTGCAAGTTGAATCATTCAAGAAATTTATGTACATATTTTGAGAAAGGCTACGAAGTCTTCTTGAATGATACTTTTGATTCTAATTGCAAGTATGTAATCTACTTCATCCATGTCCTTCATATCAAAATTAGAGGACAATTTTTCTTTAATGGTGACTAGAAATGGAAGGTCACTTCTTGCTAGTAGGATATCATCAACGTAACAATGTAAAGGGATAAGATTGCAAAATCACCCTTGGATTATTTTATATAGACATAGTGGTCTTTTTTGATCATTATAAATGCATAAGATATTATGGCTTGATGGAATCTTAGGTACCAATGTCTAGATGATTGTTTGAGGCCATAGTTTACTTGTTGGAGCTTACAAACATTGCGCTCTTGGCCTTCTTTTATGAAACCTATAGGTTATTTCATGTACATATTTTCATCCAATTCTCTATTGAGAAAAGTTGTTTTAACGTCAATTTGGTAAAGTTCTAAATCTAAACTCTCAACAATTGTAAGAATGAGGCGAATTGAAGTAAACCTTACAACTAGAGAAAATATTTCTCCGTAACATATATTCTCTTGTTGGGTATATCCTTTAGCCACTAATCGAGTCTTATATCTTTCAATCGATCCATTGGCTTTGCATTTAATCTTGAGAATCCATTTGTTCCCAATTGCATTGTGCCCAAATGGAAGATTAACCAAGCCCTAGACCTGATTTGTCCTTATAGATTCCAATTTTTTTTCCATTATCTGTTTTTATTTTTCATTAGTTGGGCCTGAGAGAGCATCATGAGTTGATATAGATTATTCATCATCTTGAAGAAGTAACTATAATCAAGGTTTCTCTAGTCTCATCGTCATCATCTTGAGATGCAATAGTAAAAGTTTTCCCTTCAATCGCAAAACGACAACATGGGACACTTTTGTAGGTGCTTCTTTGAAGATGCTGTTCTTTGGGTTCATTGCTCCCACTCAGCTCAAGATGTTGATTTACAATTTTAGTGTCTTTAACCATTATACTCTGAGCACCACTTTCTTCAAGATCTTTCATCTCATAGAGAGAAGCATCCTTGTTAATCTCATTACAACTTGAAAAATTATTCCCTAAGAATGAAGCATCTCGTGATTCAATCTCAGTATTACTTCCATCCTTATGATCGCCTATGAAACATACCTTTAGTGTTTATAGTATCTAATGAAGATACATTTCTTTCCTCTCTAGCCTAATTGCCATATTTGTGAGAGAAATAAAGGATAAAAGCTACCGACCCCTATAGTCGCAAGTTGCTTAAATCAACTGACTTAGAGGGCACAAGGTTAAGTATATGTATGGTTGTCATCTATGCGTCTCCTCAATAAGATATTGAAAGATTTGATTAAGCCATCATTAACCTAACCATATACAATAGGGTCTTGTTTCTTCTCTCAGTAACACCATTTTATTGTGGAGTTTCAGAAATAGTCAATTGGTTGACCATATGCTTTTCATCACAAAAACTTTTGAATTGATTGGACAAGTAATCACATAATGGTTAGTTCTTAATGCTTTGATCCTTTGATTTAGTTGGTTCTTAACCATACTTGTGTAGCATCCAAAGTATTCTAATGCTTCTGACTTATGGATGATTAGGAAAATGTGACCAAATTGCATGTAGTCATCTAGAAAAGTGATGTAATATGAGACCCCACGCCTTGCCCTCACATTCAGTGGACTACAGATGTTCGAATAAACCAACTATAATGAAAACTCAGCTCTGGTTACTTTGCTAAATGGTTTCCTCGTTGCTTTTCCTACTAGTTAACGTTCACAAGTAAATAGATTGATTTTTGCTAATGGATCAAGAACGTCTTCTCTAGCTAACTTATTCATTTTATCTTGTCCAGTGTAACCTAATTTGGCATGTCATATATTTTCATCCATATTTGATAATATTTGGTAATAATAAATTATTTTGTGGGTATTTTTGCACCAATTCAATGAATAATTATTTGATATTTGAGTGAAATTAGTTGTATGTGAAATTCATTGTAAACATTTACTTTGTAACAATTGGGCATTAAATCTTAATGTTAAGGTATTTAAATAATTTTTGTGATCCTTTAACTTCAAATTACATTTAATTTTGTTGTCATTTAGGAATTCTTGATTAAAAAGCCACCAGATTTTTACTAAGAAATCCAACCATCCAAGTGCCTAATTAATGTGTAGCTCACTAGAAATTTCAGAAATCAATAAAAAGGATTCATTTTGTATTCATTTTGAATGCTAGTTCGAGAGAAACATGTAAGTTTGTTTAGCTTTTGTATTAGTTTTATCTTTTCTGCATTTCATGCATGGTTTGTAGATTTCTTGCATTTTCAGTATAATTTAGTGTAAATCATCTCATTAAAAAGCCACTAGATTTTTGCCAAGAAATTCAGCCATCCAAGTGCCTAATTAATATGCGGCCCACTAAAAAATTCAAAAATCATCAACAAGAAGGTAATGCCGTTAAGTTTCACTCCATGCATGATTTTTAGCATCTAAAACTTCAACGATTATTCATGGCTCATCAGTAATTCCAAGACTATCTAAGAAAAATTCATGCAAAGCAAAGACCGTCAATTTAATTCCAAGCATTCCAAAGCATCTAATTTTCAACCATCCATTTACGCATCTAAATTGATGTGTCAATTTAGCACCACCTAAGAGTCGCCTAAGCATGATAAGAAACAAATCAACAACCTGAAATTCAGCTACATCCGTCGCCTGAAAATCAAGTCGTCAACTTTTAATTATTCTCAAATAGCAGTTACGTATGTTAAATTTGTACTCTACATGCAAGCACGGTTGAAGTGCGTAATAGCCAAGCAGCGTAATCAGGGTGTGCTAAGTTTAATTTTATGCAAATTTAAAAAGGTTGTGGGGCCAAAAATTTAGAGAAAGAATTTTATGCATAATTTTAGAGAGAGTTATAGAGCACTGTGTTCGAGAGAAGGCGAAGAGTATGGGGCAAGAGGCGGAGAAGTGAGTTGCAAGGAGCAATTGACACACCATTAGAGCTTTCAACCAATAAACTTTTCTTTCTTCTTTCTTCTTTAATTTACCTGTCAGGTTTTAAGATTGGTTCATGTTTTAATTTTATTTTGTGCTCGGGTTTGAACTTAAATATGCTTAGTTAAACTCTAAATCTAGGATTTAGCATGTAACATATGTACAACTTAGCGAAATGCATAGTTTTAATTTATTTATAAAAGATATTAGTATTAATTTAATATCTTATATATTTAATTTTTGCTTTGTACATGGGCCCATATTAAGACATAATTCTATATATTAGGTGATAAAATCGAGAGTAGAAATCTAATATACAATATTCGAGATGTTACATCTGAAAGTCTAAGACCATGAGGATATGCATGATAACGCTGAGGAATCTCATGAAAAACCACAGAACTTAATAAATTTTAATTGACTTAATCCCATGAGAATATGTGATTAAATATATTAGAGTATGCCTTGTAGGTTTCGAGAGCAAATGTAAGGATAAACTAGAGTTTGTTTTCCTTTAACATATAATATCTAGATTAAATAATCATATCATATATCAATTGCAAAAATCGTATTTGAAATTTTAGATTCTAGGTACTTATATTCTTGCTTTTTAATCTTTGATATGCATTCTAAATTTTTTTTCTACTTTTCTATTTTTTTTCCATTTTACTCTCTTTATATTTGATCAAAAATGTTTAAAACAAAATATGTAGTCCTGAATTCTCTATGAGAACGATATTTATATATTGTAATTTATGACCTATACACTTGCACCGAGATTAGTGAACATTTGCATCAGAAGATAAAATAAATGAAAAATAACCATCTTGAGATATCAAAAATATCATAATCAATGTTTAATATCATAAATCCATCCTTAACAAAATGAGAACCATAAAAAATTATTCTCGATTTAATATCAACACAATCATCATGAAAATTTAAAGAAAAATCCAAATCTAGAAGAGTTAAAATAGAGGTTAAGTTGTTTTGGATCTTTAGAGCATAAAGGATATCATGTAGGAGTAGGATTCGGTCACAACACAACTTAACCATGTAGGTTCCTATCCCTTTAACTTCAGTTGTGTAGTAGTTTCTCACATGAATCCACCTCGTTCCTATTGGGGCTTAGCAATACTCCATAAATGCTCATAGATCTTTAGTTACATGGTCCGTTGCTTCTAAGTCTAAAATCCGTAAAGGGTATTATTCAATTAGCATGACCAAGCTACAAACATAAATGGAAATGGGAGAACAGTAAAGGTTGGGCGATATGTGGTGCCCCCAACCTGAGACATTACATCCTGAACTTTAATCTAAGTTCTTATCGATTGTTAAATATAAATCAGGATTGTTGCCCTGATCATGCAGCGGGTTCTTAATTAGATCTCGTCCAAATTTTTTTCATTTTATTTCCTTTCTTTTATCATTTCAGTTTTCTATATTTCACTCCATTTATCTTACAAGCAACAATACACTTGTAATTAATTGCACATATTAAGTGCGCATTTCATTCATAACATCTCAACTTGCTCTTCTACATTAAAGGTCCTTTTGACCTGTTCATGACATTTTCATTTTATGCATACATAAATCCAATTATCAGTTCACTTAGAACTTAGAACCTTAAATAAGTTTATATACATCGATTTAAAACTTTAAGGCATTTCATCTCATTCATCATGGCTAATCATTTTAGCCCACATGAATACAATCTTATACCTTTCCTTAATTGTTCAGGTCCACGACCTCTTGAGCTTCCTTGCACCTGTCTAAGGTTTGAAAAAATAAAACATAAGTGATAACTTAATGAGCAAGTATTTTATCTTTCAGGGCAAGACTTTCCTTTAAAATTTATTCATAAACATATTCAAAACCTTTTTGAATGCCACGTTTGGGCTTTCAAAGGCAAAACATATGTGTTTTACCCTTTTTAGGTAATTTTCTTTGGTCTTGTGTGGACATTTATGATATTGCAAGACATTTTACATAAAACCTTCTTTTATCAATGGACGTTTTATGTCCAAAATATTTTTCTCATAAATTCTTTTTAGAGAAGGACATTTTTATGTCCCAAAACATCTTTCGCATAAACCATGCTTGGCCATGGATATTTTTATGTCTAAAAATATTTTTCTACATAAATCATTTTGGAAACAGATATTCATATGTCCTAAAACATTATTTTATATAAATCCTTTTGTCAACGGACATTTTTATGTCCAAAAATATTTTTCTTATAAATCATTTTTGGCAAGGGACATTCTTATGTCTAAAACATTTTTCACATAAGCCCTTTTGAGCATGGACATTTTTATGTTCAAAATTATTTTTCAACATAAACCTTTTTTCATAATCCACATCTTGGAGTTTATTTATAGCAAATAAGATATAAATTCTATTTCATTATCCTCATTTTGGGACTTGTTTATAACAAATAAGACAGATAAAACATTTTTCATATAAATCCTTCTTCATAATTCCAATCTTGGGGCTTGTTTATAGCAAACAAGACATATATCCTCTTTTATTATCCCCATTTTGAGGATTTTATAACAACAAGACGAAAACACTTAACTTTTTCATTGAAGCATTTGCATAAAAACTTTTCATCTTATCCTTGATATTTATATTTTTTGTGTAAAATACCCTGTTTTTATAGTAGACTTATTCATAATGGCTCATAAAATCCTAATTTATGATAACTTTTCGTATAAACGCTTTTATGTCCTAATCTTTAGGGTTTTCAAAAGCAAAACATATGTAAATGTATTTTTTTCTATTCAGTAGTGACATTCAGCAAGTGATTAATCTACATTTTGGAAGAGAATCCTTAACAACAAGCGAGCTTGACAGCTGTTCCTTCATGTTCTCCCATCTCAAGGAGGGTGCCGCTGACCTCCTGTCATCCCTTAGCGACTTGGTCATATGTAGATTGAGCTTCGATCCATCTCCGACCATGCTCTACAGTCGGCCTATTCTTTGTATTTGTGCACTTACATCATCATCATAGTGTCCGTATGATAGCATGATCTTTTAAAACATTATAGACCGTAGTTTGTGTGGTTTAAAGTATCACAGACCGCAACCCGTGTCCTTTTAAACCATCTTGAAAAAGCAGAATCACAGACCGCAATCCGCATCCATCTTAAAAAACATCACAGACCGCAATCCGTGTCAACTTGTAAAGTAACGCACCTACTTTAACAAGTTATCATTTGAAATCTAGTTTTAGGATGACCTTTCTTAAATTCTTTTAGAAATATTTTAAGTAAAATATTTTAATAAGTATTTGAGATATTTGAGAAAACAATCTATTCTAAAAATGGTTATTGGAATAAATCTTAAAATCCTTATAATAAAGAAATTTCAAAACTTCTGAATTTCAAGAATAAACCACTTATTTTCCTAGCATTTTCTTAGTTTTTCTTTTGGAGACTTTTGTCCACAAAGGTTATGCAATTGCAAAATTCCCTTTTTATTCATCCTGATATCATATCCTTGTCTATACATCATTCTTGTCATTTTTACACGAAGAGGTGCTTATATAGCCTTTTGTATGCTATTTTAGCAAATTGAAATCAAATCATTTTATGAAATCAACTTATCAGATTGGTCACCCTTACATCCTCTTTAGAAACATCTATGTAAATATTTTCGAAATATTTCTATATTTAATGGAAATCAAAATTTTTTTAACACTATTTCAAACATATGGACTATGTCCAAATCATCATTTATGTTTAAGTGTACTACTATGGAAAAATCAATCTTTTTCCATACTTTAAATTTTTTTTTATCATAAACATACTTGATTTTCATAAAATCTCATAGGAATAAATTCAAAACTTATTTGCAAATATCGCTTTGTGAAAAAGGGCAAAATTTTTTTCTTATAAAATTCTTTTGAAAACAACATTATAAAGAACTTGTTTTCTTGCTTGTAAGAAAATTCTTAAAACTATTAACATAAAGTGTGAAATCTTTTGGAAATAGTGTCATGAAGAACTTATTTACTTGTAAACAAATTTTTAAAACCATCAGCATAAATCATTTATAATCTTTACAATACCTGTGATAAAATAATTATTTTAAAAAGTTTTGCTTACTTCCATAAAGTAAACTTTGAAGCTTTTCATTAAAGTCATTATTCTCAAAACTTGTGGCTTTTCATTAAAGTCATTATTTTCAAAACTTATGCTTGCCCGCTTGTAAAACATTTATAAAAGTATCGATATAAATATCTTAAATCATTTTAAAACATAGGAAAAAATTAATATTTTGGAAAGTTCGCTTGCTTACTTGAGATAGCCTTAATCACTTTATTTTATATTTTTCCTTGCCTTTGTTTAGATAGATGAAAATGATATTTCATTTATATGCATAATTTTAAATGCTTGTATCCTTTAGAATTTTCCAATGTACATAAATTCATTTATGTTAAACTAGCCTAACCCACTTGTCATTCAAGTCGGGTGTTCATTTTTCAATTCTCTCATTGGTATAACTTGTGCTCCCATAGCACCAATTCTTTTTAAAATCCACTTCTAATAGGTTAAACCTTCATAATCACTTATTATATTTATTTATATTCCATCGTAAGTTAAATTTCATCCCAAAAATTTGGAATTTAATATTTATTTTGATTTATTCCTCAAGCTATTTATAATGTTAAAATCAGACATACTGATCTCTCTAATTTTTAAATCATGATCAAATCAAAGAATTTAAATATGAAATTTTTATAATACCTTAATAGCTACATGACTTAACCAAAATAAATAATTTTAGCACAAAATAATTAGTATTTATATTTATTTTGATATTTTTACTCTGTTGGACAACAACATCAATTTTTAGATGATTCAAATCATGTTAATTATTAGTACATTTATACCCTTCAAAAATGAATTTTTATTTTTGGTCTAGTGTTATTCAAGATATCTTATATATCATATAAATATTTCAGCTCAAAATTCAGTGTATAAAAATTAATAAAAATCATTTGGTGCAGCTGATCCTCACACCTGTTCAACGCTGTTTAGGTTAATTTTTCTGGATTTTTAATTTACAACCTACTTATTATTTCAAGATGAAAATTGGGTCGTTTCTTAATCACCCTATCATGAGTTATCACACAAAATTTCATCCTAAAAGCTATTCATTTACTATTTATTTCATATTTTTCATTCATATTCCAGATCATTACATATGAGCATATCCATGTGATTCATTTCACCTTTGTAAGTATTAACACATAATCTATGTGAGGGTTTGGTTTACTTAATCTTTTATCAAGCACTTAAGAAGATATTTACCCATGAATTTAATATTTATAACTATTTTTACATTGAACATCAACCAAACATGATTTAGGCTAACATAGATGAATCAAAAACTTATAATACTCACCCAAATTGAACATGAACATGGGTAAGCCTTGTTGAATCCTCTTTTTCTTTCTTTTTTCTTCCTTTTCCTCCTTGCTTGGCCGTCCCCTGTTGCTGGTCCCCTTTTTCCTCTTTTTTCCTTGATTTTTTCTCTTTCTCTCTTCTCTTTGTTGGATGTCGCAGCAGTCTTTCTGCCCACTTTCTTCATCTTTTTTCCTTTCTTGCTCCTTAAGTCTCCTCCTTGCTTGCCCTTTAAGGTTTCTATTTTGAAATATCAAAAAATTAACTGAAGGAAGCCTCCTTGAACGTCCATATGGCCACCTCATCTTGGCCATTTGTGGCCATACAATCTAGCCTAGACTCATGCCATTAAGCACCTTGATAATTTATGGATTTTGTGAACTTTTTGAAAATGTAAAATGTTCCCAGAAATTTCTCTTCATGCCAACCTCATCTTACCCTTAATTGCCTCATTTAAGAGGTTGATTTTTCATTAATTGTATTGATTATGAATGCTACGATGACACGTGTCCCATCGTTTTAACCGTTCATGTCAAATTTTAGCTCAAAATGACTTTTATATCATAAGTTATGACCATTTGAGTTTATCTTTTAGATTTGGATAAAAATAAATAATTATCACCCTAATCTCATCATAATTTTCATAATCCAATCCGTTCATAAGGTTGAGGACATTATCATGTGCTTACTTTTTAAATTTAACCTCATTCTGCCTTATAGGTGTCAAGTTATGAATTTTCTAGCATTTATCACCTTAAATCCATAATTATCATAATAATCTTCATTAATTAAATCATAATATATGAGATAATTATTCCGAATATATTCATATTTTCTAACCCTCATTAGGTCACTTTAGTCACATTGACCCACCTTGGGCTGTGGTGATTACTTTAATTACATTTCTTAATCAATAATATTAAAATTAATCAATCAATTGAATCATGAATAAATCACATATACATGTTCAATGTACATGTAAGGGTCCTACTTAGGTCTGGGTATCACACGATACCTTTTTTAGCTTAGTAGAATCATGAGTGAAGTGTACTATCTTGCTATAATTGTAGCATTTGACTTTGTCCATGTCCCTTTCCTTCGCACTTACTCCACTTGTGTCGCGCCTTATTAGTCTCCTATGGATCCTAATTGTCCTTTCTCTTTTTTTTATTGAAGAACATATTATTTCTTTTTTGCTTGAAACCTGAAGTTTTATGCAGTCTAGATCTAGCAACGTATGCTTGTCCACAGGACAATTTTGTAGCCTGTAAGTTCTCATCCTCTAGTTCCAAGTGACACACAATATCAACAAAGGTTTTGATGTTGTCATTGTGCATTATGTTAACCTTCATATGTTCCCAATTATCAGGAAGGGACCTAATCACCACCTACATTTGCTACTTATCTGTGAGAACGTCCTATTCACTGAAGTTCTCGGATCATGTTTGACATTTATCGAAGATACAGCCTCATAGTGTGGTTATGATGCTTCTTATAAGTATCAAATTTGATGGTGAATCTCCTCATCTTTCGCAGAGGTGTTTCCAAAATTTTCTTTCAGGGCAGTCTACATATCCTAAGCCGTGATGTAGTATTCAAAATTTCACATCAAGTCAACCTACATACTGCTCAACAATGTGATGTGAGCAATGCTATTTTTCCTCTTATAAGACTGATAAGTCTAATGACCTCTCCTATGTTAAGAGATGTTTCCAAATTTGGGTTCACTCATGATGTTGGTTAACACTTCTAGTGCCTCCTACTCTTTTAGGAGATACTGAACCTTACGATGCCAGATATCGTTGTTGTCGTCATTAAGTTTTTCGCCTTTATTCAAGTCAATGCCAATCATTTTTTATCTCATTGGCTATTAGTTGGTCATAAGGAATATTAGCACATAATTAAGACTAGCATGAAATTATTTGTCACAAAAGATAGATTGAGTTAATGGTAAAACAACATATGGAACAAATTTGAAAGTTCACTATATTCTCAATAATAGTTTGTTTCACTAGTGTTGGGCTATCTAATTCAGTTTGATCATGCCAAATTTTAGTTTTAAGTGAGAATTTTTTTGAATCCTACCAACTCAAGAACTCCCATTCAAAACAAGTTTTCTATTTTAAAATGATTTATAAGATAAAAATTTTATCTATTCACCCAAGTGTTATTAAATTCTATGTATGCTTCCTTTGGTCAGCTAGGTAAGAGGTTGGTTGTGGGACGCTGTCCTCGCTTTCGCAAGGTCCTAATTAAATACATGAATCCACTTAGTACTATAGTAACCTCCAGCTTAAACACCAATCGTTGATTATGCTATAGAACTTTAATTTACACCACAAGTGAATATTGAATAAAACATCCAATAAAAGGTCTAGTGAATAAAAATTACATAAAACCCCCTTCCTTAATATCCCTGATTTCCTTTTGCAAAATGGCTTGTAATTGCCTCAACCCGCACTTTAGCAGCATCACTCAAAGCGATGAATTTGTCTGTGCTTAGGGCTCTGTCTATAGTCCTTTCTAACCAAAAAGCATTCCTTCACGTGCTGGCCCTTGGAAATTTCTATCATTTAAATTGAAACAGGTAAACAAAATAACTATTCCTTTAATCCCTGAAGTCATCCTGTGCTTTTTCATTTTTTCTAATGCATAAAAGGCATCAAAATGGTTTTAAATGATTTCCTTCTCGTTTCTATTTCCATTATATCTGGCAAGGAGTTATAAAGCAGTATAGCTTTTAGTTTACGATGGTTTTATGCCTCTTAAATAAAAATATTCTATAAATTTTTTATAACCCAAGAATGTTCATAAAGGGTGTGTTTCATCTTGTATTTCATGTAAGCTTTAATGGTGGGTACTTTAGATGCCTTTAAGTTCAACCTTACATGTGTCAAATGAAGAGCTACCATCATCTATTTTCTTATTTATCTCATGTAATGAAATAATTATTTTGCATAAATTGTGTGCATAAATAAGCAAGGAAAATAATATGGCACGCATATATATATATATTACATAAATATCAAAATTGAGTCTTAAACAGAAAATGTAACCGTACCATTGTGTCTAAAATGTCCAAATTAGCAGGGATTGATTATTGGATAATCAAAAACCAACTTAAAATGGTTAAGATCCATAAAAATAAAAAATTAAGTCTCAAACTGGAAATCTAACCATAATGTTGTATTTAAAATGTTCAAATTAGTAGGGATTGACTATTGGATTATCAAAAATTGACTTAAAAACGGTTAAGATCTATTTAAAAAAATTAAGTCTCGAACTGGAAATCTAACTATACTATTATGTTTAGAATATTTAGATTAGTAGAGATAGACTATTAGATTGTCAAAAACGGATTCAAAATTGTTACAATCCATGACAAAATGTATGATCCACATTGTGCCACATCAGCATTGGTCCATATTTGAATGACCCTTCTATTGATGGGCCTACCAGCCTAGACATAGTCTGGGCTCATGCCCAAGAGTTGGGGGATCTTCTGGTCTAGGGTCCTTTTTGCAATTTTTTGTCCATTTTTCTTTTCACAAAATAATTACATTATCAAGGCCTTTTGCAAAATTTTTTATTTAGGAGCTACTTTGCAAATTTTCAAGGTTGGTTTGGTACATTCCCGACAGATGGGTCTATGATGTGCAATTTTAATTAATTTTGAAAATGATTTTCATTATATTAAAGATCAAATCCATCTCAGAATTTTTATATTTATGCAATTAAGATATAAAGATGATGATTTGCATAATAATAGTGTAAATAGATTATTAGCTTAATCACAATCATAAGCTATAATTCACATGTATAACTATTTGTAAGAAAATAAAAGTTGTTCTCAAACACACTTATGTTCTACACACTTTTAAGGAACATTAAATCATGAAGAAAAATATCAAATAGATGCATATCTGTTATTAACACATGCATAAATAGATAGATAGATATATATATGTATATGTATCTTAATATTAAAAATCTAAAAACATTAACATGCTTCGTCTGTTCTCTTTCTCAAAAGAGCTCTCCCGAAAATAAAGTCTCACGACCATAGGTGTCCGTGAATGAAAAACCCAATACATCCGTAATATTCAGCAAAATTTTATCTTCGAAATAAGATTTAACGTGAATATTTTTTCACATGATTATGAGCCCCAAAATAAAGCATATTTAGTCGTGCCTCCTATTAAATCTATATGCATATTCATCCGCATGTAAAACAAACACCAACAAAAAAAAATCGGCATACAAATTTATTTACGCCATCATAAAAGCATATAATAAATAATTCCATCATGCATACTAATAGATATGTTCACTAATATATGTCTTAAAAAAATTTAATATACATGATTGGAAAGCCATACCAATATTGGGAAAATCATGATCAAATCAATCCAATAAATCATAGGGTGGCCTACCTCTTAGGATATCACAACGGAAGCGCTACGGAAGTATGCTTTGCCTCAAGCTTTACGTCACTTAGTCGGATTGGAATTACAAATAAGAGATCAATCACAATTTTCACTGCCTAAATGCCTGCAATTTTCGGAAATGGGAGCTAAGGATTTTTGCCATGCCAAAAATGGGACGTTGATGACTCTTTTATAGCAGAGGCGGGCAAAAAGTCCTGGAGAATCCTTCCACAGAAAATTCCTCCGTTAGCTATCCAAAAAGATAACTTTTCGTTAGGATAACCATCGCAGTTCAAGTTGAGTAACTTATCCAAAGGGATAACTTTCTGTTAGGATAGCAATCCCAATTCAAGTTGGAAACTGATAACTCCCATCCTCGAGAAGCCTAAATGGGCGTAAATTCTAAATATAAACTGACCTAAGTATTTTAAGCTGATCACCCGACTCACAAACCATGCCCTCTAAACAAAATAACAAATAATTGACACATCCGTCAGTCAGACAATCGAGGCATCTGATAGTCAATCTGACGCAGTGGATTGTCAACGAGCAATAGAAAAAAAATGGTCTTGAGTGCTAAGTTAGCAAACTCAACTTTTCCCACAACAGCCCAGTATTCTGTTTTGTTAGTAGCTTTGTCAATGACCTTGTTTCGAATTCCACAGTGGATGTCTCTCTGTAGAAGGTGAAGTTTTGTCTCCGTAATGATTAAATGAGAGCTTGTTGTCTTCCTCAAGTAGAAAAATTGAGCAAAGTTATTAGTAAATTCAATATTGGAGCCATTTCAGTATAAACGATTTCCAGTTATCTAGTTGTAAGATGTTTTTCAAATTACAATTCAGATGAAGTAATATAGATACGACGTGTGTCCCATTCAACTAGTATTACCAGCTTAAGACAGGAGACATGGGTTCCAGACGGGTGTTAGCCAACCATGTCACTGAGTAAACATTTAAGCTGTCTCTACCCAAATATTTTGGAGTTGCTGCCACATTTCTCCCATTTTGACAGTTAAATCAAAATTCAATCCACTCACACTAAATAATAATAATAATAATAATAATAAAATAAAAATCCACTCGTTGTATTTAAGATTGTGTTCAACTAGGAAACAGAATTACACGTCAACCAAACGTGTATTGGCCACCTCAAATAGTAGTGTTGAATAGGTGTCATAGAATTATTTGCGTCATTAAATTGTTTTTGATCTATAAGGATTTTTAAGTTGTCAATTCAATATCTAAATCATCCAAAATATCATCCCTATATAAGTAAATGATTTTACGAAGTCTTATAATATTCTAATATATATATGAAAGGATTGTATTTTTTACAATTTGCACATGATAATAAAACAACCGATGTTTCATCAAAAATAAAAAAAATAAAAAAAATAAAACAACCGATGTTGGATTGAATGTTAATTTCGCCATCGAGTGGGCTAAAATAGAACTGCAACACAAATATTTTGTTGTTTGACACTATCGATTGAAGAGTTGCCCTTTATTTTATTCTATTTTTTCTTTCCCTCTTTTGACATCTGAAGTTGCCTGCTTCAGAGCATTTTGACAACTGAAGTTGCCTGCTTCAGAAGAGCATTCGTTTCACCATCACCAATCCATGGCGAGTTCATCAAGCCAAGAATTGAAACATTAAACTGCATTTGAATAGGAAGTATGACCTTATTAGCCAGGCTAAATAATGACTTGCTTAGCCTGGCCCTAAAAACTTATTTAAATTTTTTCTTCGCTTGTTCCATAAACTTAATTTTTACATTAAATATATCTACATTAACAAGTTTATTAAAAAGCAAAAAATAATTAAAAAAATTATTTGCATGGGCTGCTAGGATCATACCTAAATAGACACTTATGCGTAAGCATGCAATGTGTTAACTTTTGCTCATTTATGGGAATTTTTACATTTTAAGCCTTTTAAATTTGCCTATTTACATTTTAACCTATAAATTCGACTGTTTGCATTTTAAACTTTCTGTTTCCTTTTTACTTTAAACCCCAACTCATAACGGCGTTAAAAATTACTTTCAATCCATGTAAAATAACATAAATACCCTCAAATATTTTTAAAAAAATTTACATTTTAAACTTGACCATTAAGCTTTCTCTATTTTATTCTTAAAGGCTCTGATAACATCTTCACCTTTAATACAGATTTAAATTCTTTCGTAAAAAACTATTAGAAAATATTCACACCATTTTTCATGAATTAAAGGTAATTTTTAACGCCATTATGGATAGGTTTAAAATACAAAGGAATCGAAGTTTTCTAAGTTCAAAATACAAACGGTCAAACTTCTAATTTAAAAATATAAATGAGCAAAGTTAAAGAATTTAAAATGCAAAAACACCCAATTTTATCAGACCACCTTAACAAATACTTGGTATCAGATGCTCGCACGATTGGATCAGATAAATCTTAGAATAACGGCTTAACTGAACGCCTATAAATGCTTTTATTCCAAACACAACAATAGCACGTCAGGAAAAGATTTAATAACATCACGCGCATTTCTATTCCCGTACCTCCCATCACAGATCTGGCGTGTGAATGGCTGACCGTTTCGCCCATGGACCAACCACCATTCCATAATTCATATCAACCAGTATAAAAACAATCTGAGAGGAATTGGCCAGTTACCTGCTATCCGTTTCCTCTTTTCTTTTTCTTTTTTTTTTTTGTTTTTGTTTTTTTTTGGGTGCTTCTTACAAAAAAAAAAAAACTAAAATCATCTGAAATCCGTATTTTCAGCTGTAGACCGCAATTTACCATGATCAGCTTTGCATTCAACAAATCTATAGCATGAGCGAGTAGTATTGCACCATTTCCCTGCGTTATACACACTGGGCAGCCAAGAAAACTACTCTGAAAGTGTTGATTTGAGCTCGCCATTTTTATGCAGTTCCAACACGATGTCGCAACCTCCAATCAGTTCACCTTTGTAGTAAAGTTGTGGATAGGTTGGCCAATTAGAGAATGTCTTCAATCCCTGGCGCACTTCTTCGTCAGATAATATGTCAAAGGACCCAAAGCTCACTCCCTCAGCCTTCAAAGCCTGCACAACCTTGGAGCTAAAACCACAACGGGGTTCGTCAGGTGTACCCTTCATGAAAACCATAGTTGGTGACGAAGATATCAGATTCTTCAGCCGATCTTCAAGGCTCTCCTTCTGAATTAACCCTTTCTCATTTAACAACCTCCTGAGCTCCCCACTCTTCTGCATCTCCAGCAGGATGTCAGACCCGCCAATCAGCTCACCTTTTATATATAGCTGAGGATAGCTAGACCAGTTAGAGAAAACCTTGAGGCCCTGTCGAACCTCATCATCTGCAAGGATGTCGAAGCTCGCGAACTCCAGCTTCTCTTGCCTGAGAATCTCAACCACCTTCCGGCTGAAACCACACTTGGGTTCATCTGGTTTCCCTTTCATGAATAGCATGACGGGGTTTGAATTGATAAGGCCTTGGAGTCGTTGAGTTAAATCAGAAGTCAAGCCAGTAGCTTCTGGTGCAACACCCTTTGCAGAGGGTTCTGATTGTGATGTTTCAGTAACTTTATTTCCTTTGCTAACAGGAACTCCATGATCTTCAAAGACTTCCTTAAGTTCACCACTCTCATGCATAGCAGTCACAATATCACAGCCACCCAAAAGCTCACCCTTGCAGAATAGCTGAGGGAAGGTGGGCCAGTTAGAAAACTTCTTCATCCCTTCACGGACATGATCGTCTGTCAGTATGTTAAAGCTTCCAAATTCAACTCCTCCACTTTTGAGAACCTCAACAACTTTACGGCTGAATCCACACTTCGGCTCCTCAGGACTTCCTTTCATGAAGAGGAAGACATGGTGAGAATTGACAAGCTCCTGGAGACGGTTCTTCAATGGGTCACTCAGTTCAGCTATTGAGTTCCCTGTTTGGGAAGAACCATTCTCCCCATTCTCCCTAGCAAGCTCCTTGACAGTTTCAAGGACAGCTGGTCCAGCAGCCATTCCAATGCTAGCAGGAGCAGCTGAATCAGCTGCAACATTGGTGGACTCTGCCAACTTTGCGACTTTGTTAGCCAAACTTGATGGATTCGCACCTTCCAACTTATCAACAGTCTTACCATCCTGATAAAGATAAACAAGTGCAGATATAATTTGAAAATGCTCATAGAAACTTAAAAAAAAAAAAAATACTAAATATGCAATACACCAACGAAAAACAAATCAACGCACACTATGCTACCTACATACCTACTGAGGACCAACAGGTAGCCTGGAAAACAAGAGAATAACTTGAAATTAGCACTGCCACCACAGAAGCTCAGCAGATACCTATGGCACATGTAATGAACAATGTTGACTAGGACCATTTATCATGTCAGTATCAGCCAGATGGACTGTAAGTGCTGAATTCGAGTTGGTTGGCTTTTCACAAATACTGACTGGCATAAGGCCCTAATGATTTCACTAAGCATTGCTCTTCCGATTTGATCCCCTTTGATTCATGGACTGGGAAAATTACAAACAACACAAAACAATCATTCTATAACAAAGACATGACAAATAACAAGAAATCATGAAATGAACTAACATTCAGACAGCAACACTTGCACAATAGTCTAACATTCCCAGCTGGAAACGATGCACCAACATTCCCCAGGTAACAAGATTCATCAGCCTATTTACTATTCTCAAGTAGATTTTAAATTTTCCATGCATCGATGTCCCAGCATTGAACCCCAGACTTAGCCAATCTATGTACACTCCTGAGTGATTTACCAAGTGGATAAAGTGATCAAAACTTGACCATCACAATAAAAACTTCTGACTGAATCTGAGGCAGAGCAGGGTTTTGTCCTTAATTCCTTGTCTTCCAGTCAGAAGAATGCTCCAAGACAGGTAACGATGCATCATTTCGTTCCAGAGTCCGTTAGTCATATTCTTAAAATCATCTTGATCAACTGATCATGGTTTGCTTCTATCAGTCAACTGTTTACATGCTTATGGTCATCAGACATCTCATTCACATTCTAATTATTCTGGCTTCCCAAATTCTCTGGAACATTGTTTCCCTGACAGCAGAATTACTCTCCCTGGAATAGCAACCTTATCCTCAAATTTAATATGAGAAAACTTCTGCACTGGAACACCATATATTTGCACATATTACGTCTTCTTTGGGTAGGGATGTCCAAGAAACCAAAAGCTTCGACCCTATTTGCTGCTTTTCAAACCTAATGCATGTCATATTTTATCAGGTTCTGCAGACAGTCTAGACTTTCTTAGTGGCTATAGGAATAAATACATCAGGAATAACAGGTTCTTGATGCTTTTCCAATAATCAAATATGAAACAGAGTGAAACTCTGTTGAATCAATGACCCTAATTATGTTAATTTGGATGATCAGCAAACCTTAAGAGTGAGAAATCAAGGCACTAACATGTGTTTCAAGTATCAATGAGGATAACATTAAAATGAGCCTTTAAGTAAAATTTGTTTAACTTGAGATGTTAACTGAGTCATAGTTAACTCAAGAAGAATCAAAACTAAAGGTTTAATTTCAACCACGCACAAAACCAACAAGGAAAACAAAGACAAAGTAAAAAAGTCAAGCCGAGGTAGTAATCAACCAACAGCAGCTATAATGCATCACAGAAGAGGCAAAAATGCACTGTCAACCCATCTGCCAATAAAAATAGAAAATTTGGCATAAAGATGAATTTAGGGAAAGAAATTACATCGTAAGAAGAAGTTTGATGAAGGAACATGTGAAACATTCAAGAAGAAAATAGATACCAAGAAGAGGAGCAACGCCCAATGAATTCAATCAGAAAAGAATTTTTAGCAAGAACAACAGCTAGTTTCCCCCACCCCAAGCAATCAGCTCCCTATGCTGTTGGAACCATGGAAACGACCCTCTCTGAGGTGCCGTTGGAATGGGATATATGTGAAAAGAAAAAAATGTGATAATTCAGCAACCTCGAGACATTACTATTGTGTTATGGAAGCAGCCACCCCTCAGCAAGTACCATGGATAATTTATGTTGATGAAAGACAGCCATACGCCCAAAGGCTTCACCAACTGGAGAGTGGAGACCATTCCAAAGAGGTCACCCAGACATCATATGTGAGTGGGAAGCGATTATGCAACCGAAAGTTTAACTACTTGAAATGACTCCTCTTGAGGAGATTTTTATAAGTAGAGAAACAAAGATTGAGACAACTGCTACTCAATGGTAAACGGGAGGGTGCAGCCTAGACTGGAAGGCCTCAAAACCCTAGGGAAGACTAAAAGTTGAGAGTATGAAACAGTCGAGTGAAATTTGATGGAAGCAACATGAAGAGATTGCTTGCTCAAGTAGTACAATCACAAGACTACCATACCCATATAGCGTAAAGCAGGGGATAACAACCCCTAATAAAAAGGCAGTCTAGAGCAAGGGATACCAATCCTGGGTAGTGAGGTTGTAGGGGATACCAGCCCCTGGTGATGGTAGTGTAGGGCAGGGGATACCAGCTCCCGGGTAGTGTGCATGCAAGGGATACTAGCCCCTAGTGATGGTAATGCGTGTAGAGTTATTAATACCCATAGTAAGCTAGTTGAAATGATAACACTGTCAGAAAAGCCAGAACTGTCAGAAAAAATGACTAAGCACCTGGAAAACATGTTGTTAGCATTTTGAGCCAAGTATTTGAAGGACCAAACAAGCTCCTAAAATCATGAAACTTGATAGGACAGTGGCCCTTTATATGGATTATTAGCAACCCCAAGCATTGACCACAACAACGTACAGAACCCAAAAACGAAGGCCTAAAAAAGGCATCCTGAACTCTAAAACAGTGCGAGAAAAGGTTCTATTGATTTCGAGCAGCTGATTTGGCAGACCAAATCAACTCCAGAAATCATGAAATTTTGGTATGCTATATTGTAATGTACAGAATAAAAGTACCAACTTTGAAACTGGGAACATGCTAAGGGGAGAGTAGGTTTCCAAACGCATCAACATGGGCAGTAGCAAACAGTTTTCCTCATATTCATGGAGGACATGCAACAAACAGCGTGTAAAATTTAATTGATTATTATAACTTGTTTATATCATCATAACACATGTTTGCACGATTTTCATGTGCATTTAGGGAAAAATATGCAACGTGTAGGTATAACAGAAAATTGGCGAAGTTCTAAACTGTACGTGGACAGCCGAGTTTTGGATTCAAAAAATAAGGTCCCAATTGTATAGACTGGTTCCACAAAGCTCTCCATTTGGGGCATATCTTGATGAAATAATATACATCTAATCGATCAAATCGTTTAATCATTTTATTATCATAGTACCAAAAATAATTTCAAACAGAGCTTTGGGTGCGCTATACTGCACATCGTTATAATAATTTATAAAATTATAAATACAGATAGGAAGAATATTTTAGATATGTTGAATTAACATCATTGAAATTGGTGTATAAATCAAACAATTTTGTTACACTGAGGGTGTGTTTGTTTGGGGCAAAAAAGTGTTAACTAAAACTTTTCAATCTAAAACTTTTCACTCTCCATAATTACTTTATTTTTTAATTATTTTTTCACATTTTTCTATACAAACTACTATACTTTTTCAATCATTTTTACACAATTACCAACATAACTAACCTATCTATTTTAACTTTATTCTCTTTACTTCTCATCATTATCCCTATTATCCCATATCATTTTCTATTGATTTGACAACTTCTACTTCAAAAACTTTTCATCAAAAGTTTTACTTCCAACCAAACATACCCTGAATTTATATTTTTATTTGATGGGGCCTATGTACACCTCTGAATTGGTGGTTCCCTAGTTAAACAAATAACTTTAAATGTAATGAGTAAAAATGTATTTCATATCATCCTTGAGGTGGGGCTAAATGGAGAGGTTCCATGAATTCATATTAGTAGAACCAATTCCATAGGATCAAAACCCCCAAAATAATAATCAAAACCATCATGGAATTTCCAAGGAATGGTTGGATGGACTAATGGCTGGTAGGACATGGATTGGGCATTTGAATCACTCAAACCAAAGCTGTATATACAAAGTTACGGGGGTTCACAATAGACTAGTTAGAATTCAATATCTGTTGAAAATGACCAAGTACTGAAACCACTGCAGCAACTGGATTCATTGATTTGGTGGACCAAGTGAGCATACATTTGCATGATCTTGGGCTTATTGGAAAGGCTGTGACTAGACCATGAAAATCAAGGGTCTAGATGGATTCGAAACTGGAATGTAATTTTCAGAAAATTGTTTTAGGAAATTGCAATTTAGTGCAATATATAAGTTAATTAGATGAAAACATGCACAAAATAAGTTGGAATTGGAGAAGTCCAAACTTGGGGGCTATTTGTAATTCTTTTGAAAATTCATTTCATGAAATTGAAATTTACTCCAAATTATAAAATAAATTGCAAGTATGGGAGCGTTAGGGAAGATGTAAAAGTCAAAAAGTGAGAATGGAAAAAAGTTAGAGAAAGTAAGAAACCGATGAGGTAATTATTAAAATAAAAGGAATAAGATTAAAATAGATATGATAATTGTATGAAAGATGTGAAAAAATGATTGAAATATAGAAGTAATAACAGGAAAACTAAGTATTAAGACAGATAAGATGTCAAATCATATCAAAAAGTGTGTAGAAAGAAGTTAGGAAAATTTTTTCCCCTTCTACATTTTCCAAATAGACCCTTACATTTCCATGCACAGCGTGGTATTGAACACAAATATATAGTCATTTCTGCATGATTCATTGAAAGCCTGAATGTAGCACCAAGGATGAGAAAAAAATGAGTACTGCCTAAGGGTGCAATTCAGTCTGAGTACTCGCAGGTTAACTCATTGGGTGCCCTACATAGTCGGTTTGGTTTCAGCTAAAAATTACCCACTTCAATTTGGGTAAAGTCAATCCCCAGGATTGGGCACTTCAAACCAACCCATGTTCCATATATTAATAAAATATAACATATGGTAGACAGCAAATCTTCTAGATAGCACACTCCCCTATTTGCATTTCAAATTTTCGTTTTTGTGTTCCCCTATTTGCATTTTCCCTAGATCCTCCAACCCTAGCCATTGTTCCTACGGTCTTCCTGAATCTTCATCTTTGTCAATCTTCTTCTTTTTCCCCCACTTCATCATCATTGATCTGCTCATCTTTGTTTTCATTTTTACCAAATTAAAGTAGTCACCAATGCTACAGGAATTGATAGGTGGTTAGGTTGTATAGAAGGAATAATGTATTTTGGACAAATTGTCTGGTGAACATACATTGAATGACGAATGTGTGATGGATGATGAATGCAACATACACAGGTTTCCATTGAAAAGAAGAAAGCGCATTTCACACTATAAGGATTAGGTTGTTGCCCTAATTCATGGCTTACCACAAAATGTGTATTCTTGAGTAAAGAGAGTAAAGAACATCTATAATTAACATTAGTTTGGGGCACCACATGGAATAACCAATAATAAGAAGAAAG
>JAXCLR010000050.1:48547763-48560685 GCA_035584095.1 Annona squamosa | reverse complement strand
AGCTACCAGTATGTGCATGATCCATGCATTAGTCCTCAAGACATCAGGATGGTTTACATATAAATCCTTTCAACTAAAATTACCAACCAGCCAAAAGTTCTCTACTGGCAAAGTTCTACATATAAAGCTGTTTTGTAAACAAAGGAAAAAAAAATACAAACCAAGATCAACCGAATTATGTAAACAAAGATCAACTCAATTATGTATCTAATGAAGTCAAATTTTACCAGTTCAAATTATGCATGAACATCTGAGACACCAGTTCAACAAAAGCATCAGCCCACAACTACTAGTTACCTACACACAAGTGATGCAACTGCATCCTATGCTGCATTCCATAATCTAAAGGAGAATTATTATTATTATTTTTTTTAAGGAGGACCTGGAAACCTCACAACTGCATATGCATTCAGCTCAAGTTAGCACATCCTTGTTGAAATAGAAATTAGCTTATTTACTTATTAGCTTCATTCTAGTTAAATTTACTTCCATTTTGAGTGTTCTAGATAGACCAAAAATGTATTGAAGGTTATAAGAATAACACACAAAATTAACAATATCATGTTAGATTTGTCAGTCATTTTTCTTCTTTGTCATAAATGAATGTGTTGCATTCCAATCATATGTTGCAAGTTTCTATGGCCCATGTTTCCTTCGGTTATTGTTTTGTCGCTTTGTTAGTTCCACCTCAACACTTGCCAATGTGTTAGTGCAATATTATCTTTCCAGGCAGCATAAAGAGCATAAGCAATGAGAAAAATGAAAACGAAAATTGGAGGAAATACAACATGCACCAGATAAATTGGGAATAGAAAATCCAAGAAGCATTTCATCTGATACCATGCAGCAAAAAGGGAGGAAAAACTGAGCTGAATGCTACCAATACCAAATCAATGCACTACAAAATGGAAAGCAAATTCAATTACTTGAGGTAGGCCCAACCATGGGCTAAATGAATCATTCGGCACATACTTCATACTCGTCACGTTTCAAATAACAACTTCAAGAGACGACCCTAGGAATCTTACATAAAACTTGATAAAAGCAAGCAAGAACACAAATTACATAGTTCTGATGGGCGCAATTTTCAGCTCTCCATCACCGATAAATAGCCAATTCGGACCATCAAAGGAGAATTGCCAAAGAATTCAGATGCAATAACAGTAATCGTTTCATTTCGAACATGTAGAGATCCTTGAAACGATATGAAACCGTGACGGTCCGAGCGAGTTTCCTTCAGCAAAAGAGAATATATTGGATTACATATTTCAAACAACCACAAAATATAGGAAACTAACCAAATACCTTTTAAAAACGTTTTTTTCCATTAAATCTTAGAAAAAGCAAGCAAAGAAATCAAAGCATTCACAAAATCTAACGAACAATCATAGCAAGTAAGAAACCCAAGAAATATGATTATTCATTAAGAGAGAAAGAAAGGGTTTGATATTCAGGGAAAGAAGGAGAAGGAGGGGAAATCGAACCCTGAAGAAAAGGGTATGCGGAAAATCGGTGGATAGATGGGCGAAGACTTGGTCCATCTGCTTCGAGGCCTCGCACCACTTCGCCCAGAAGTGAAGGATAACGGGGGCGCCTCCTCCCAGCACCAGAGCAAGCTCCTCCTTCGATTTCAGATCTTTCACAGCGCCTGACATTCTTCTTCTTCGTCTGCTGTCTCTGAGTTGGAGGTTGTACAGGGAAATATTCAGGAAAAGTGGAACAACGAAAACCTCTCAAGGAACCAGGCCCGCCTTGCGCTTGGATTTCTACCTTTAACGTTATAAAGAAGGAACTTACCTCAGGGTCCAGGGGCATCTAACAGAACACGGCTGTTAACGCGAACCCGTGTGGGGCTCACCAAGCCCGGTTTCAAGTGGATTAAAGTTGGATATTTTTCCTTGATGGTGCTTGTCAACATTCAGGCGCGTTTGGTAGGTGAGGAAACTTTTAAATTAAAATTTTTTTATGTAAAAATTTTTAAAATAAGAGAAAATAATATAACATAATATAAGTAATGATAGAGAATAAAGAAAATAAATTTAAAATAGACAAATTAGTTATTACGGATAATTGCGTAGAAATGATTAAAAAGTAAAGTAATCTATATAAGAAGAAACAAAAAATTAAAAATTGAGTAATTAGGGGAGCAAAAATTTTCAATTGGAAAGTTTTAAATGAAAAGTTTTATTTAAAACAAACACACTTAAACTTTTCAAATTAAAATGTTTTAATCTGAATTTTTCATCATTCACAATTATTCTATTTTTTAATTATTTCTTTACTTTTTTTATATAACAATCTTACTTTTCAATAGTTTCTGCATGACTACTCATATATCTAATTTATCTATTTTAACTTTATTTTATGTACTTCTCATCATTACCTTTATCATATTATATTATTTTTTCTGACATTTTAGAAACTTTTACGCTAAAAATTTTTTATCAAAAATTTTATGAGTTCCAAAATACACCTTTATGAAAAATGTTAAAGACTTTTTTAGAAAAAAATATAACAAAAAACTCATGATTTTTCAATAGCAAGTTGCCTTGGTCCCGTTCAAAATTGGCACACAAAACATCAATGCCCATTCACAGAAATCATGGCTCAAATAAGCTACTTGGATTTTCTACTACAAATTACTGCTTAAAAAAAATGCTTGGAGTTTTTTCTCCAAATTTGCCATATGTAATCACGGGCTTGAAAATCGCCAATGGACGATCATGTGAGTTTATAATTAGCAAATTGAAAAAATTTTAAATTTTCAAAATATATAAAATATTGAAATAGAGGATAAAATATTTTATGATGTTTGTTGACGACATTACCCTTGTGATTGATGGATTCGATTTGAATGGATTTTGAAACCAAAATAAGGAGATCTAACTTGCCAAATTAAAGTAGCTATATTTTTGCATGTGTTAGATAGAATGATTTATGTCAATTAAAAGTTTTTGGATGACCTTATGTCAATTGACATTGCAAAATTTTAGTTTATAATTTGATATCCATTTAATTTCAATATTCCTATTTGCGTACAATAAAAGGATACACACTAAAATTTTCCATTTAATTTCATACTTTCATTTACATTTTTCATTATCCTCATAAGAGTTAGTTAAAATAAACATAGAAGCTAGTATGCTATATAGAAATATTTATATGCAAATTCTGGAATCCTACACCTTTTTATTGATTGGCTTATGTGTAAAAAATCTTGTGGTATAATTATTTTACCATTATAAAAATTATTTAAAATACACATATGAATTTAATATGTTATATGGGAATATTAGTGTGCTAATTGTAGAATTCTACACTATTGTAATAAATGAATTCCTGCCAAACATGAAAATTTTTTTTCAAATAGTGATTTCTTAAGGAGTCAAATCATGTGAAAATATCTTGACCGGTGTATTGAATTATCTTTGAAGATTAAAAATTAAAGTTGGTATGTGATGTCGTGTTCTTAATGGTTTTTTATTTTTCATTTATTGCTTTGTTCTAAAGTAGGTATTTCTACATATATATTTGAAAAATTGGCATCCCTTATAGGTCAAGACTATTACATGCAACATTTACTCCTATCTATGATACTTAAAAAGGATTTGAAAAAATTAGGAAGTTCAAAAATTATGAATTGTTGAAAGGAGTGCAAATCTATGCCAAGATTCATTCGTATAGTTATGTTATTCTTATAAAAATTAAAAATTATTTATAAGCGACTTATAAAATTAGTTTGTTTTATAAAAATATTACTATGTTAATTCTAAAATTCTACACTATTTTAATGATTGATTGGACTTTGTATAGAAGATCTAGTTGCATAGTCATCTGAAAAATTGATTTAATCAAAATTATTAACTTGGTATGCTATATGGAAACATCATATGCTAATTTTAGAATTTTGTACTATTTTTTGTTCACAATTGTCATCATGTTTTATCTAATGCTTTGTTACAAAGTAGGTTTTTTCATTAGTTGTAAAATTGGTGTAATCTATTTCTTATTAGATGATTGATTAAACTTTGTGTAGAAGATCTAGTTGTATAGTTATTATATCACTATACAAATTATTTTAAATAGAATTAATAATTATATAGAAACATCAGCATGCTAATTTAAAATTTAACACTTTTTCTTGTTCATAATTATTTGTTATGTTTTTTCTTATGCTTTGTTTCAAAGTAGACATTCCAATTAGTTATAAAATTGGCATCCTCTATTTTTTTTTTATCAAATAATCAATTTATATTTTCTTTCTTATTGGATTTCTAGGTATTTATGAAATGACATCATCGATGAGCGTGGACAAGAATATGTCTCCATTGCAATAAGAGAAATTGAATCAAGATGTTGTATTAGTTGAAGAAAGTCAGCAAAGCCCACAAATATGATTGATTTTACTTCCCATGCACCTACGGACTTAATTCCTATGATTAGGCGGGAGTTTAATAGCAAAAAAAAGCATGTTCATTTTACAATTTATATGCAAGATGTTGTAGCTAATATAAGAAAAATGATGTTAGAAGACCAAAAAAAGATAAACAACTATGTTTTTGCATTTTAAAATGCTCTAAAAGACTAAGAAGGAATGTAGAAAATGTTGAAAAAAAGTAGAGAAACATTACTAGATATAAATGTCTCACATCACTAAGCATTAAGCTTATAGCCAACACTTCCAAATGAACAATTATTTGTTTCAAGAAAGAGAACTTCCACCAATTGGGGACCCCCACAACATCTTGTTATCTATAATCTCATTGCAATATGCTGGACTCACAACCGAATATTGTTAAGGTTGGTGTTCAAGTATCAAGATTGTTACAATTTATGACAGAAGAGTTTGGGAGACATTATCGATTGGGATTCACCAAAGTTGACCTTTGTAATGCGTTAAAATCTAGATGGATGTCAAGATATGGTGGAAGTGCAACATTCGCAGCAATAGAGAGCAGGAGATGAGCAGACCTCATCTTGGCTACGAGGGCAAATGCTTTCTCTATCCCATATGTTTGAGTCAATCCTTTAGCTACTAGTTGACCTTTTCTTCCTTTCTCCCATAATACTTTCAAAAGCAGTTTAATGTGAAGTCAAATTACCTTTATGAAATTCAAGTTGATAACCAACATCGATTGATGTCATGTTTTAGGCAGATGGAGATTTCAAAAAAGATTATCAAATTTTCAATGATGTGATTTATTTTGACACAACCGATCAAAGAAATAGATATGATATGCCGTTTGGGCCCTTCAATGAAGTAAATCACCATAAACAATCAATTTTACTTGGCACATGTCTAGTATTTGGTGAGAGTAAAGAGGACTTCACATAGTTGTTTAAAGTATGGCTTCACGCCATGGGTGATATACCACTAAAAGTCATTGTCACAAATCAAGATCCAACTATTATAAAAATTTCTTTTATAGTTTTTTCAACTATGAAGTATATTTTCTGTGCACGACACATACATAAGAAATTTTTCAAAAAGTTGCAATCTGCTAAACAAAAGTATCCAAAATTCAAAAATAAGCTAATCAAGTTAATTTAGAATACCAAAGATACAAAAGATTCTGAATCTAGTTGGGCAAAGTTGATGAATGATTATGAATTAACAGACCATGCATAGCTACAACAGATGTTTAATGTGAGGAGAAGGGGATACCGACCTATACAAGAAGTAGTGTTTTAGTAAGGATGAACACTACACTACGGTCTGAAAGTATAAATATTATTTTAACCATTTTGTTGGACCTACTCCTCAATTACTTAAGTTTGTATAAGCATATATAGCATGTTGTTAGAAAGAGAAGAGAATACGAAAATGATGTTAATTATAAAAGTACATATGAGATTCCTGTATTGAAGACTAAACTTGTAATTGAGGAATAGATTACCAAATTATATACTTGAAAGATATTTTTTGATTTGCAAGAGAAAGTAGAGGAGTAATAGTATAACAAGCTTAAGTTTGAGTTTATGGATAAAAATCATACTGTTTATAAATAAACAAGTATAAAAACTTTAACTATAGGAGAACATTACTTAGTGTAAAGACGAGTAATTTGTAAGATGTTCATGTTAGCTATTTGATTAATGCAAGATTATTTGTCAACATATATTATCCATATTTCACAATTGTGATATCATAACTATGCCTGATTATCACTTACTTCATCATTAGTCACAAAGTCCAAAAGAAAATATTAGTGTCCCACATTTACAGAGAATTGTAATGCTACCAATTCAGTTATGGTTTGTCGATATTTGACACTCCCATAATTAAATTTCATCTTTGAAGAAGTGACATCAAGTTAGGGTAGCTTTCAGATTGAGACTATAGCTTTCGAGATTGTAATAACATCTTTGCAATAGCATATGCAATCAAAAAAGTTAATAGGATCTCCGAATAAACAACAATTGAACATAACATATGGAGACAGAGAAAAGATATTCAAAGATACAAATTATGCAAATGAACCTATCTAAGAAGTTCATAATCCTCTATAGCATTCAATGTTGAAAGGGATGGTAACATTAGAGAAGTAATGGTGCCTTCAACTAATAATAATAGATCACATGCGCTAACTCCTATTATACAGTTGTGTCGCCTCCGATCCAAGGCACCAGGGCCATATTTCGGAATCATTTTCGATTGGTAAATATGATACGAGATTGTTGTCCTATTCGCACAGCGGGATTTTTATATTCATTTCATTTAGTAGAATAATTTTTTTCTTTTCTTTTCATTCTATTTTCTTCATCATTTTTCAAGTAATATATACTTGAGATTAGCTATACATATCCTTTACCCCTATCATCTTGTTCATTTGCATTTCATACTTTCTTATATTAACATCAACATTTATATATCACATAATCGATACATAGGTAATCTTACTTTCATGTTTCAAATAATCATACATTCATAAGCTAAATTCAAATAGAATTCTCAACAAAAATACTTATTTGTTCATACTGCATTAGAGGTATTCACAACCTAAGACTTTGTTATCAACATATTCTCAACATACAAGTAATTAATATTTATCTTTGCTCCTCTACTTGTGCTTTGTACCTGCGTAGGGTTGAGAAAAACAAAACATGAGTGATAAACTCAATAAGCAAGTATTTTTATTTGAAAACTTTTCAAAACCCTTTTCCTGTAAACATTTCATGACTCAAATTCTGAATTTTTCAAAGGCGAAACATATGCATGTAAACCTTTTCATGTAAACCTATTTGTGTAAATCTTTTCTTGAGGATATATTTATATCCTAAAACATTTTTATGACCCTATTTTGAGGCTTTTTAAATTAAAGCATATGCAAACATGTTTTTATCCATTTAGTAGGTGACATTTACCAAGTGATCATTCTTCTATAAGAAAAAAACCTTTCATTCATGTGACAGCATGCTAGTTAGGCGGCCATCAATTCAACCTTTTCCTATTTTAGAGAGGGCACCACCACCTTTCCGCCTTTCTTCAACGACTTGGCCACATGTAGAGGGGGGCCCCAGTCTACGACCACCTCTACAATGAACCTGTTCATCATTCTTATCAACACTGATATGCTAGCATGATTTCATAAAAACAACACTGGCATCAACCTGTGTCAAAACTTGGTTTAATCATTTCATAAAATTCACATAGGCATTATCCTACATCCTTTTTAAAACTGAAAACTTGGCATAATCATTTCATAAACAATGTGTATGCAAACGCATCATTTCCATCCATGTCATAATTCTTCATGTGATGCAACCGTATCATTTCTATTTATGTCATAATTCTTCATGTGATGGTACGATAGCTCGGTGAAATCCTTGTCATATGGTAGATGATACTTACCAAGTGATCAACTACCCATAAAAACATGACCGTTCTACTGAAGGAAGCTGGACACACCAACTTAGAAATTACAAAGGCACAACTACCTACGAAAACATGACCTTTTTACTGGAAGACACTGTACACACCAACTTGACAACATCAAGGGTGGACATAGTGTCCTTTTTCATGTATGACTTTCATTCACCCTGGCATCATATACCTTATTTACGCGACATTTTTGTTATTCTCATGTAGAGAAGAGCTTGCATACTCATTTTGAACATACTTTTTAAAACGGTATTCAAATCACAATATTGAGATGATCTCTCTTAAATGGTTTTCAAAATTATCAATATAAAACAGTTTTCAAAATCCTTCAAATTTTGAAAAATTTCAAAGCATGTTGATTTTTAAGAAAAATTAATAATTTAAACAGTTTTATTGTTTGCTTGAAAAAAAATTTAGAATTATCACAATAAAGTAATTTTTGAAACATTACAATATTTGAGAAGAAAGTAACATTTTCAAAAGTTTTTCTTATAAATTTTTATTCCTATTTTTAGGTTTTTCAAAAGATATGTAAACGCATCGTTCCCATTCATCCATTCTAGCATCATATTTTTCATTTATACGACATCCCTGTCATTTTCATATAAAAAGAGAGTGCATATTTTGTGAACATCATTAACAAACAAAAATCAAATCATTTTATACAATCAACTTATCAGGATGGTCACCCTTAAACAATTTTAGAAACAACGATATAAAGCAATCTGAAAGGATTTCAATATTCAAAGAGATTTAAGACATTTTAATATTCAAGGAAATTTTAAAATATTTCGAAAGCATCATTTTCAAAAGTGTTGCTTGCTTACCTTGCAACGATTGACTGTCCCTTGGATCTTTTCCTTACCTTTACTTAAACAAGTGAAATGATCATCTTATATATTTGCATATCATTCTATACTTGCATGCCTTGCCTTTTATTTAATTCATGTTTATATATCATTTATTGTCAACCCTTAAATAATCTCAATCTATATGTGACTTATAGCATGTTTGCCTTAATTGTTTCTTTCTTGGAGCTGAACATCATCATCTCTTTAAGTCACATATTTTTATTTTTCTCAATGATTAACCATTCTTTTCTCTCAATACCCTAATCTAGGGCATTTACTCTTTTTAGTTATTCAAGGTACTTATTGGAAATTATAATAAGCTAAGTAAGGTTTCTTAATCTACATTTATTTTTCTAACAATCACGTAAACATATTTATATAGCCTTAATTATTGATCATCCATTCCTTCCACACTTAAGTATATAATTGCAAATTTTTCAATCATTTAAGGCTTTCATTCTTAATCTATAACAAGTCAAATATAATTAAAATTTTGAAAATTCAAAGTGATTTTTCAAAACAGCCCTACATACTCTTATTTCAATTGAATTTCACTTTCACGATTACATCTTAATAATATTTACATAGAATATTATCTATCCACCATTCTTTTAATCCTTTAAGGATTTGTTTAGGATTTAAATAAGTTAAATTCTTTTCAAAATTTTTGAATTTAATTACCCTTTCTAAAATAGTTCCTTATGTGTATGTATTTGTCACATATCATCTCTACACTTGCACTTTAAGCATATCTATGGCAAAATTATCAATTGACAACCCTTGTAATCACTAACTTTTGATTCCAAAATTCAACCTATATCATCTGTAATTGTGGGATTAACATGCATAAACAGAATGTTATCCTCGTCATACCTAGCTTAGATGTTTCAACATACGAACATATACACATGATTCATTTCACACTTGTAACCATTAACACATAACCAATATGAGAGCTTGGCTTGCTTAATCATTCATCAAGTATTCAAAGAATTATTAAACCATGAATCAACATTCATGAACCATCATATCATTAAACATCAACCAAATATGGCTTAAGCTAATATATATGGTTCAAAACAAATTTTTAATACTTGCCTAACTTAACATGAATAAGGGTAAGCTTTGTTGAATCATTTTTCTTTCTTTTCTTCTTCCCCTTGCTACCTTGGATGTCCATAAGCTGCTGCCATTGGTTTCATTTTCTTCTAACTTTTCTTTCTCTAACATGGCTAAAAAATCCCTTGCTAAGCTCCTTTAATGCCTTTTATATGTTGCTGGTTTTTCCCTTAAATGACACCTCATAAATGCATTTTATAATTACATTTTTCATGTTTAATTGCTACCTCATCTAAGCCATCCACTTGTCCCATTTTTAGACACATTTTGACTTACTTTCTCCTCGAGTCACCTAACTGCACATGTCCAAAGTGAGCTGCATTTCATTTGATGCTTTTGCATTTGATCTCTTTTTATCAAAAATGCCTCAAAATCCCCTTACTTACACATCCATACCCAACTGGTTTTAAATAATACATTTTATTTATTTTTCAGTAACTCATTTACCTCCCAAATTAACCTCCTTTTGATACCTCAAAAGTGGGCTCCAAAAGTCAATGTTGACTTTTGCATTGTATTTATGACAAGTCAAATGCCTTAATTACATCTTGTTATTAATTTTTATAATAATTCATAATACTACTTTCCAATGAGATTAGGTTTAATCTAATCCATTCATTACTTAGAACATCTTAACTTACTTGGTCATAAAAATTTTCATCTCAAAATGATGAATATATGCTAAGATATTAGAAAAATGAATTTAATTCATAAAATATCAGGTAACTCTAATCATTTAACCCTTTTCATTTATACTTTTCATGATCCAAACAGTTCATCATATAAGGCATGCCAACTTAGGCTTTCCCTTAAAATTTCATATCAATCCACATTATATCCCACAAGATTTTAATATATCTAATATTAAATCAAATAATAAAATGAAAATGGCATTAATTACACATGCTACCTAAGCATTCTCTACATCCTTTTTCATCATTTAGTACACATGATTACCATACTAATCAAAGTGATTAACTTAATCGCCTTGTTTACTTAGTTGCCCAAATCTCATTCATCTAATCATAGAGCATGAAATTTAATATCTCCCATTGAATTTCCATGCCAACATGAGTCACCCATACTTAAATCTATTAAAAACCATATAGGTGATCATTAACCCTCCATATAATGAATATTTCAAATTCCATCCTTATAAAAGTTCTAATTTATATTTACTATACTTTAAAATAGGTGGGGTTTCACAATAGTTCCCAAATTTTGTTTAGAGAAAAGGATAGTCAAATAATCATTTAAAATTTTTCCTTGAAAAGGCTATGAAATGCAGTGGACGATTATGCTATAGATGCAACAATATAGTAGTTGTTTATGATAGAAGAAATTGTCCAGAATTACATAAGAAAAATTGCAAATAATATGATATAATGACATCACATGGTATTTAATCATCTGAAACTCAATCCACTTTATGCATACAACATTCGATTATCTTCACCTAAATAATCTTCTTTCTACAAATTAATGCATGGTCTGATTGTTGGTGGGGTTTTACTAATACTTTTGGAAGTTTGGTACTTTATCTCTATATATGTCTAATAAAATCTTTGCATATTTTGTAAATATGATGTACCGTTATGACTTATTTTTCAAATGTCGTGCAAAATGGACATGATAAACATGAGTACTATATGTGAATAGTTCACCAACAACATGATAACTTGAGGAATCTAGGTTTAATTCTTATGATATTCATGGAATGTAATTATAATATAAACATTTTTTGTACTAACTTGTACATATTCATAAAAAAATGAATTATATATTTTAACATTAAAATGTTAATATCTTTCTTCTTTCTCAATATAAATAAAATATACTACTAAAGGTAATTTACTATTATATTAGTTAAAGCATGTTCATTCAACACTTAGTATACTAATATCCATGAGCAGATAACTAGAAAGATTCTTGGTAGTAATATTCCAACACAACATGCTAATTGGATAGTTTGTATGTTGACATGAACAAGCAAATGACTAAATTACATGCTAATCATATTAAATTTTTAAGAAGTATTCATAAATTGCAAATGGGTGAACATTGCTTGCATATTAGTGCATTTTATGGCTGCTTTTTTAGTGTAATAGGATGACCATTTAAGATGCATCATTATATCAAATGAACTAACACAACATGCCAATATTCAAACTTGTCTGTCAACATAGCATGCTAATTTGACGGTAGGCATGCTGATATTGGGTGGGTTCATACATGTAGACATAAGTTGGAAGACGTGGGACATGATTTCTCAATTACAATGCAAGTTCTATTGCAATACAGGATGGACATAATGCACGTAGATGCAATTGGTGGGTGGTTCACCAATTAAAATGATGACTTGATGAATATAGATTTAAGTCCTATGATACTTAATAATGAAATTTTAATGTGTAAAATTTTATACTGATTTGTACACTTTGCCTAAAAATGAGTTGTATATTCTGCTATTATAATGTTAATATATTCATTTTTTCAATTTAAATAGAACAGACCGCTGACAAGCTATGTTTATATCTAATTTATTTGCTCGTTTTAAACACAAGTATATGTGCCATACAAGTAATAAAGAGTGAATAAAATGTTGATCCCATTGAGAACTAGGTTAAACGAATTATATCTTTAAAAATTCAATTGCTTTTGGTGGAGAGATAGTTTAAATGATTGTTTGAATGGAAATAAAGCAAAATGAGTTAAGGTATAGTGGAATGTGCAGAAATAAATAGAGATTCCTAAGGTTGATTGTAATAGGTGGGAAATCTAGAATTCTTGACTCTAAATCATATTATTTTGACTAACCTAGTGTTCCGGCCTCGCATGAGAAAAATAATCTAATTCTAATATTCAAATCCACATTCATTTTTTGATTTGAATGTGATATTATAAAATTATTTTCCCGCAGCTTTGAGAATAAATGCTTAATTAATTTTCCAGCAAAATTTTAAAGCATTTAATTCTTTAACCGAGTCCGAAAATACATCACAGAAATATTTTGCATTGTGTTCCACATTCTGATTTTACATCTCTAATCGAGAAAACCCTTGATTAAAAG
>JAXCLR010000050.1:48516863-48541461 GCA_035584095.1 Annona squamosa | reverse complement strand
AGTAAGTATATGTTAATTTTGATTTTATACTTCAAATTTGGAAGTTATATGATGTTATAAACCAAAATATGAATGAAGTAGTAAACAAAGGATTTTTACCATAAAAATTTATTTACAAGCTCATTATATGATTATTAAGGGACAACAAAAATTTTAGATCGAAATATTAAGCATGTTTCAAATTAAAAATCCAAGAAGATCAACCTAAACAGGGTATAACAGGTGACAAAATCAGCTGTAGTAAATGATTTCTAATAATTTTTGTAGAAGAATTTTTTATATGATGTATAAGCCATCATGAAGATAACTCTATCAAAATCAAAATTTATTTTTGGGCAATATTAGTATGGTTTATAATTCATGTGATTAGGGTTGACCTTAAACTCACAACACTGTTCAGCATAGTGAAAATACCAAAATAAATATGTAATGTTAATATTTCATAATGAAATATTTATGACAATTAATTCATATATTTATTGAGATATGATAGAAATTTCAGAATTAAATACCTTGATTTGATTATAAATTAAGATTTAGAGATATTAGTACGCCTGATTCCAGCGTATGTGGATAGTTTGAGGAAAAAACCAAAAAGGAATATGAAACCTACATAAAAATGATCCAAATTGATATATATGTTAGAAAAGATTATAATAAATGATTAAGGATAGAAAAGGTGAATGATAATTGATGTTATTATATGTATATGAAATTAATGGGTAAATAAGAAGATGGAACTTAGTGAAAACAAGAAGACAAGGGCTGTTTTGGAAATCTATGATTAGTGAATTAAAATTTCATAAAAATACTCTAAATAAAGTGGCAATTAAGGAGGAATGTCATGATGAAAAATGGATAAAGTTGGTGACTTGGAAAATTTTATGAAATGCCTCTTATATGTGTTGCCAAATGGGCATATATGAAAGGATAGACATGCATAGGTAATAAATGACTTATGTAATTTGATTTTATGAAAAAATATATGAAAATATGATAAATTTCATGATTGTATATTTTTTTAGAGTGAATAATGATTATTTTCAAATTTTGGAATTAATTTATGAAGTTTAAGGCAATGACATGTGCTTAAAAGGAGCACCGATGTGTAAATTTTGAAAAATAAGTGAAAAATGTTAAATAAAGGTGAATGAACCTATAACTGATAATTATTTGATGAATTTTATATGGTTGAATGATTACCCTACTTATGGAATTGTATATGTTATGTGTTAACCGATGAAATATGCAAATATGTACTATATATGTGTCGAATGACTTGAGAAGTCAAATAAATGATCTATGTTAATGAAAATGAGATGGAAATTAAGTTGAATACAAGCAAAAAGGAATATATGAAATGTTATATTATTCTCATGTAGGAATGGGCAAAGAAAAGGCAGATTCAGAAAGCTAACGTGAGAAAGGTAAGCAAGCGAACTTTCCAAAATATTGATTTCCTCCTATGTTTTGAAAATGATAGCTTAAATAAAATGCCTTAAGGATTGCTTCATAGGAAACAAGTAATACTTCTTAGAATAATTACTTTATCACAAGTGTTGCCAAGATTGAAAATTCTTTATATTAATGATTTTAAAGAGTTTACTTGGAAGTAAGCAAGCGAACTTTCCAAAATATTATTTCAAATGAATTTTATGAAATTTATGAACTTACTTTAATAAGTTGGTTTCATAGTTTCTTACAAAATAAGTAAGTGAATTTTCAAGCATAATATTTATATTCAAGTATTAAAATTACTTGCTTATGTTTATATTAATGATGTAGAGAATTGCTTATAGAGTTAGCAAGCTCGGTTCTTGAAAATATGATGTAGGTTTTAAGATGATTTTAATATAAGAAAGTTCATACAAGTGTGGTATACAAGGAGTTTTATTGAAAAATATAATTCTTTACAAAATGGTTTCTAGAAATAAATAGATGTTTTGAAATGGTTTCCATTAAATATCATAAATTGAAGTTATGTACATGCTTTGAGATTTATGTAGGTGTTTTGAAATAATCTATCAATGTGCTTTTCAACTCTTAAGGGTTGTAACACTTTGAAGATGCTTTACTCTGATGTTCCAAAAAGATTTAAGGGTGGCCAGTCCTACAAAATGATGTAGTGATTTTATATATAAATAATGATCAAAAGATTATGCAAACTTCTTTATATATAAGAGCAACAAGGAAGTGACGTGGACAAGATCGATAATGCCATTACAATGGATAGAAAAGAGTTGTATATGTTTTGCTCATAAAAATATTATCAAGAAAAGTTTTATCTGTGCGAGTTTTGAATTAATTCAAAAGTTTCTTAAAATGAGAATTTCAAAAATTATTTAGCAAATCATTAAAGTTTTATAAAATATTATCTTCTCAAATATTTTAAATGTTTGGTAAAATAAATTTATTAAAACATTGCTAAACTCTTTAAGGGTGGCCATCCTAACATCAGGATTTGAAAATAGTTTCCAAAAATTTTTTATTTTCAAAACAACCACGCCCAGTTCTTAATTTGAGAAAGGCATAGTCTGTAGATTGAGTGGTTTAAAATATTTTATTTTCAAAACAATCATGCCCAGTTCTCAATTTGAGAAGGGCATAGTCTGCAAACTAAGCTGGCTTTATACATATCAAGTTGAGGCTTGAAAAAGGGCACAGTCAAATAACTAAGCTAAGTTTTGTGAAAATCATTGCTAGCATATGAGTGTGCGCAAAACGATATACTAGGCTCATGGTTGAGACAGTTACAAACCAAAATGGTTGAAAATCAGAGCTCACCTCTACCTGTAACCGAGTCATTTAGGGAAAGCTGGAGGCCGGCGATGCTTTCTCTAAAATGGGAGGAAGCTCATGAGCAGACGCCTGGCTCGCGTGCTGTCTTATGAAAGGTTTTTTTCCTAGGAGAGGATGATCACTTGTTGAGTGTCACCAACTTGAGGGTCAGAAACATAGATCCATATGTTTTTGGAATATACATATGTTTCTTATGTTTTAAAACGTCCCAAAATGGGCACCTACTCTGTTTGGTTTTAAATGGATTTGTGTTGGTTTTAAATGAGTTTATGTTTAGTTTTTAGAAGATACCAAAAAAATATTTTAGGACATGAAAATGTCTGTCGTGTTGGTTTAAAAAGGGTTTAGTATCTTATATGTGAGTTAAAAGAGGTTTATATGGAGAAATATTTTTGGACATGAGAATGTCCGCATAGATAAAAGATTTCTATGCATGTGCATTCTTTTGAATAACCCCTAGTTGGGTTATAAAGAAATTTAAATGGATGATGTTTTGGGACATGTAAATGTCCTCATGGGGAAAAAGATTATAACAAAAATGTTTTAGGACATATAATTGTCCTCATGCTATATGAAAAGTATTTTTGGACATAGACATGTCCTCATGATATATGAAAAATATTTCGAGATAAACAATTTTCCCCATGAAAAATGGTTTAAATGCATAGACATCACCTTTGAAAATCTTCGAAATGGGGACATGCACAAAGTTTTATAAGTGTATTATAAAGAAGATTTCTATAAAAGGTTTTTTCCTATTAGTAGTTAATCACTTGATAAGTGTCTCCTCCTGAATGAGCAAAAGACGCATTTAAATGAAAAAATAATGCTTGCTTACTGAATTTATTACTCACTTTTTGTTTTTCCAACCTTAAATAGGTTTAAGGCTCAAGGAAAGGAGCAAAGCTAAAAGAGTATTGGTATGTTGAAGAACGAATGGATGAATGTATTGTTTATAATGAAATGAGTTTGATTATGTATAGTGTAAATAGATAAGTAATTATGTATAAAATTCTATGTGAATTTTTATTTATGAATACATATGCCGCCTACAATATGAAAGTAAAGATGCTTGTATGATGAATTTTATGATGATATGGATAAGTCCACTATGAATAATGATAAGTGTATGCTTATATGATAAAAGGAAAGAAAAAAATTAGACGAGATCAAATTAAGAATCCGCCGCGTGATCAGGGCAACAATCCCGACTCACATTTACCAATCGAAACGGTCTGGAGTAAGGCTTGTGGAGGCCTTGGGTCAGGGGCGCCACAGAGACAATATACTTTCTTCAGATCACATGGTTAACACAAATAAATGTCTATATAGCTTGAAATGGGGAAACAAGGCTAGAACAAGATATTAACTTGTAGCATGATCATATTAAGGCTCCTATTACACCAAATAAAATTGCTTTAATCACTTCAATTGAACAGATTAGCATGAAAATGATCTATGACAATTGGCTACCACATTCAATTACTTCATTCACATGTCAATTGAAATTTTTGAAGAATCACACTTGAAAGCTCAATTAACACATAATCCATGGAAAAAAGTTCAAATTTTTCATGAATTTGATTTCACGTTGATGTTTCCCTAAACATTGCAAATTTTTTTACAGCATCAAAATGGATTCTAACTAAATAATTATTATAGGAAAAATTAAACATGTTATGCAATCTAAAACACATATATACATGACTACCAACATTAAATGCATGAAAGAACACTAAAAAGATTTGTACACCTTAAAAAGAACTACACATCCTCTCAAACTTGAGGAATGCATTGTCATTGATGCATGAAGTGAAATGGAAACCTAAAATGATAAGATTATGATCATGCAATTATGATAAGATAAATAACAAAGAAGAAAGGAAAATAAAATAAAATAAAACAAAGATAGGTAGCTTCCCTAATCCTCTGGGTGTGATGAAGAAGAATCCTACTCGTCATGCTCTCCCTCTTCTCTGGCCTGACGTGAGGATTGTCCAAAATATGCTCTGAACTCTAGAGGTGTTGATGGCAATGGTGGTAATGCATTGATATTGATTTGTCTCTCCTCCATGAGTCACCTAAAGTAGGCTTCCATTGCTGATTGGTCTAACGCAAATATCTGTCCTGTGCTGCTATCAAACTCTCCAAAATTGTGTCTCTAATTTACATCTATTGGAAGTGGTCAAGATGAGGAGGCTTGGGATGCACATGGCACTGAGGCTAGCTGAGAAGGCTAAAACAGGTTGGCCTGTGGACAAATAGAAGCAGATCATTCTCATTGCACGCGGGGAGAAAAGTTGGTCATCCGAAATGGCCTGAAAGTTGAGTACCTCTTTACTGGATTCCCATCAAATTACCACTTGTTTGCTTAATCCTTTAATAAGTGATGTGAACCAATAGCTCCCTCTAGCCACCTTCGCATTAGCGCATATCTGGTTGAACAGGAACTTCCCACATCTATAGACGTATTAAAATAAATAGATGAAGAAGAAAAGCCATATCCATCGTGACATCACTCATGTGTGTAGATGACATCAATCCGGCAGATATAAAATAAAACCGTGCCTTCCATGATATTCCAAGGCATTCCTCATGAAAGATGTTAGTTGCCCACTTGTTGTCTTCCACTCAGGTGGGTCCAAGTAGTATAAGCTTGTGTTCTCTTCTATGTTCTTTCCTTCACTTTGTAAGAATTACTCGTACTGATTAGGATAATTAATGCTCAACATTTGATAAAATGCATTTATAGCTTGAGCATGGAAATGAACCATTTTTCTCCGTGCTTTGATCTGTCCTTGTTCTTGTTCTAATACATTAGCATACAATTCCTTAACCATTAAGACAATTGTGGGTAGAGGTTGGTTACAAAATTTTTACTAACCTTGATGATTAATCTCTTTAATGAACTCATCTGATAACGAATCCACATTCAACCCCCTCTCTAGTATGAGATGTCTATTCTGCAATGAGTCAATGTATCTATTAAACACTTGTAAAGAGAATATCTAGTGGAATCAAACTCAGTAGGCTCCTGCATTTTTTTACGCTTTGATTAAGAAGAAGCCATTTCACAAATACACTAACAATACCAACACATAGCACAAGCAACACTATTCTCTCAATTCAATGTCAATGCCACACAAGATGTAGCGTGCTCCTACTAGATTTGTCTATTATGATCAATACTCTCAGCACAAGACTTGAATTCCTCCCAATTTACCTCAAGTAGACTCAAATAGGAACAATATCCTCCACACTGATAATCAATCGATCAATTTAGCCAAGTGCCCTTTCAAAGCCCACCATAATATTTTAAACGAATGCATAAGCAACTATTCTTCCCCCAAACTTCAAACTAACACTACAAATTTATGTCAAACAAGCATGTATGAGTCATAACTCCACCATTCACACTTCCATACAATTTGCACAAATTAACATTAATTCAAATAAGTTAGAGCAGTGTAGGCCCCAAAGCTTGTTACATAAATGCCTTAAAATTTGTGGATTTTCAAGTATTTTGCAATCAACACTCTGACGTGGCAAATGTGGTGCTACAGCGCCAACTTGACTGACAGTGGAATGCGGCTGGCTAGAGATGGGGAAGAGAAAGGGAGAAGAAAGAGGGAAGAAAAAGGGATGAAGGAAAGGGGACATAGGGGAAGGAAGAAGGTGATTTAGGGAGATTAAGAGGGAGGGAATGGGAGAAATGAAAGAGGGGATGGGGCGGAAGAAGGAAGAAGAAGAGGATGAGGAAGAGGGAGAGGAAATGGAAGCTTAATGGAGGGTGAGAAGCTTGGGATTTAGGGTTTTTAGGTGAGGATGAAGAAAAAGGGAGAAACGGCGCCGTGGAAGAGGGTTTAGGGTTTTGAAACCATAAACTTAGACTTTATATCATGTCTGGGTCAGGCTACTGGAAGATTGGCGCCATGACACTGCCAATTCGGCATTGGGGCACCAACTTTGCTAATTGAAAAAGTAATTCTTTCATTGGCTCTAAAGTTTTGCATTAGGGCTTCAATCTTGGTGTCTTGAATTACATTTACAACACAGGAATATTTGCCAAATCTCAAAAGCACTTAAATGGTTCTAAATTCCACCTTGCTCACGATAGAGGAAAATTGCATTACTTGAGAAACTCAATAGAAATTGCAATTTAGCCACATCCTGTAATGCCTAGCCATGAATTGAGAAATGATTTTTACATCCATGCCAAAATTCTCTTTTCACTTCTGGAGTGGAAACTTGCAACTTGAATGGAATGCTCCATGGGATAATGAAATCGAAATTACCATAGTCTCTAGCCACTCCAAACAGATGGGCTTCATGACTTCACTGAATTTTCAAAGATCAACTAACCAATTACATGAGAATTAACTGTACAGAGAGCCAAACTCTCTTAAGCTGATTTGCTTTCAACAATGGTGATCTTCTCAGGTTTCCCTACTTCAAGACACATAAGATGAGTCACGAATCCATGCCTTGGAATAAAAATAAAAAGGTCAATGGGTTGCCTCCCATTAAGTGCTAAGTTTATCATCCTTAACTCAATGTCCCATGTAGTATTTCAATCTCTACCTGTTCACTACAAAGCTACTATTTGACTTTCCATTCCAAACTTCCACTACGCCATGATTAATGGTTCTCAAAACCACCAACGCACGTGACTAATGTGATTTAAGCTTTCCCAAGAAGAGCTTTAACCTGGAATCGAATAGCAAAACTCTTTGACTCGGTTAGAATTGTCTTGGTAGGGTCCTTTTATCGTGCCATCTTTTCAGTCTCTCCTTATAGACCTTAGCATTTTCATATGTCTGCTATTTGAATTCATCAAGTTCATTAAGTTGTAATAATCGATGCATGCCGAATTGCTGCATATCCAAATTCAATTTCTTTATCGCCCAATAGGCATTATTCTCCAGCTCAAGGGGTAAATGACATGCTTTTCTATAAATTGGCTAATATGAAGATATACCAAGTTGTGTTCTATAGGCGATGTAGTATGCTTATAATGCATCATCTAGCTTAATGGACCAATCCTTGCGAGAGGGCCAAACTGTCTTCTCAAGAATTTGCTTTAACTCTCAATTTGTGAGCTCTACTTGTCCATTAACTTGGGGATGATAGGAAATAGTTACTTTGTGGCGCACTTCATATTTAGATAATAATGCTAAGAATTGCCGGTTGCAAAAATGTGAGCCCCCATCACTAATGATCACTCTCGGTGTGCCGAATCATGTAAAGATATTTTTCTTGAGGAATCTTAGAACGATTTTACCATCACTCGCTGACACATAATCCGCTACAACCAATATATACTGATTACCAAACAAGGAGATAAAGGTTCCCATAAAGTTGATTCCCTATACATCAAATAACTCAACTTCTATGATATTAGTGAGAGACATTTCATGCCTTTTTGTAATATTAACAGCTCTTTGACATTGATCACACCACTTAACATATAAATGAGCATCCTTGAATAGCGTGGGCCAATAGAATCTCGATTTAAGTACCTTTGCAGCTATTTTTCTCCTTAGAAGTGACCCCCATATGACGAAGAGTGATAGCTTTGCAAAACTTGCTCCATTTCACTCTATGGGATGCACCTTTCGATTATCCTGTCGGTGCATTGCTTTAAAAGAAATGGTTCGTCTTAATAATAATTTCTCACATCATTTAGGACTTTCTTCCTTTGTTGCGCAGTGAGGGTTGGAGGGAACGCTCCACTTACTAGATAGCTAACCATATCTACATACCATGGGACCAATTGATGATTGATACTAAATAATTGCTTGTCTAAAAACACATCGTTGATTTGTTTTGCATGAGATTCCTCTTTGACATTCTCGAGGCAAGATATGTGGTCAGCCAGTTCATTCTCTGTGCCTTTTCAGTCTTTTATCTCCAAATTGCATTCTTGCAATAATAAAACCCATTGAATCAAACGTCGCTTGGTGTCTTCATTTTCAATCAAATACTTAATAGCAGAATGGTTAGTATATACAACAACTTTTGTCCCAACCAAATAAGCTCTAAATTTATCAAATGAAAACACCACTATTTATAACTCTTTCTCGGTGGTAATGCAGTTCAGCTGCACCTCATTTAGGGTTTTACTTCCATAATAAATGTAATAAAAAACCTTGCTTTTCCTCTGCCTTAAGATTGCACCAATTGCATAGTAGCTAGCATTGCACATATGCTCAAAGGAAAGATTCTATTTTGAATAAATGACAAATCAAGCACAATCTATATTTTGATGATTAACAATTTAAATTGAGAAGATTTAAGACACTAACATATATGTTAAGATGTATTAGACTACTTCAAGATTCAACTTGGTAGATCAAGTCGATGCTAAAGTCAACTCTAGCATCGACTTCATAGGGGCATTTTTCGACAGTGCTAACAAGTGGACGCATGAATAGGCAAAGTCATAATAGAAGTTGACTTTGCATGCGACTTGGGTTAAGTCGCAATCAAAGTCAACTCTGTCAGCAACTTAAGATATCTTCATAAGTCTGAAGTTGAGTTAAATAGAGTCAAGTCGCAACTAAAGTCGACTCCGACATACGACTTAAGTGAGTCACACATGAAGTCGAATCAGACATGCGACTTGAGTGAAGTTGCAAATCAACATAAACCCAACATTCAACTTGGACAAATGAGGCTCAAGTCATGAAGTTTCAACCTCAAGAATGGGAAGCTTAACTTAATATACATTATAAAGATCCAAGACGAGATCATTTAAAAATGCTTAAAAAATTTTGATTAAGTTTAGCATTCAAGAAGTTCTTAAGAGCACGCATATACAAGTAAAGATTTATGAAAATGAATCATGAAGAGACAATGGCATTTATACTACCAGAACAAGATCACACTGTTTAAAGATTCAAATAAATCAAGTAGAGAGTGAAGTCGTGAATTAAGTCAATTTCACCTACGACTTCAATCAAGTCTAAGATCAAGTCAACTTGAAATGGAACCTGATTGAAGAGCTGAAGATCAAAGTCGCACCCTAAGTCAACTCTAGTTTGCGACATAGGTGAAGTCACCTGAGGTCGACTCCAAGTGCAACTTGAATCATAACGGTTGAATACATTTGAATGTTGGCTTATTTAATGTGTGCTACCTACCACCGAACATTTGAATTTACTCCTTTTCTATTTAATACACGTCGGAGGAGAGAAGAATATATACAAGAGCATTGATTGAGTTTCAACCTTTCTATTTTTCTCAAGCATTCAAGTGATCATCAAAAAGACTCTTCAAGAACGACTGAGCAATGAATTGCAAGTGTTAAACTGTTCAACCAACAACTCATTCTACATGTTCTTCTCTGCGTAGAAATTTGTTCTCTACACACCTATAATGTGTAGTGTTATTTCTATTCATTGTTTATTTGTGTTTTCACTTGGTTTGGTATTAGAGCCAAGATCAAGACCAAGTGAAGGCAAAGTAGCGCATGATTTGAGTGTGACTCGTTGTCTACTTATGCGGAATTTGTAAAGGCCATCTAGAGCTGGAATTTAGAAAAGAGCAAGCACTCTAATTGTATTTTCATTTGCATAGTGGAATCTACGACACAGGGTATGTTCCTGGAGGAGTGAAGTAGGGTGAGTTGTCCCGAACCACTATAATTTCTTAAGTTTTTTTGCTCTTTCTACTTGTATTTGTATCTTCCACATTTTTCATTCAAGGAGATTTACTTTATAAGGGGTTACATCTGAAATATCAAAATTTTTTTTACCTATTTCACCACTCTCCTCTTGGGTTTCACCATTAACTCGGGAACAACAGATTCTAGTCGAAAGTAATGAGAACCGGCATTGAGATAAGTCTTCACTTTAGCTCCTGAAATGTCTGCAAACATGCATTGTCAAAATTGAAGGGTGCGTCTTTCTCTAACAAGTTGCATAGTACCTTGGCTGATAGAATTTTGCACGGCCCAAAAAACTGCAGATGTCTTTGACTGAAGTGGGAGGAGAATGTTTCTTTATTGCCTAAATCTTTGCCTTATCGACTTCAATGCCCTGTGTAGAAACCCGATGCCCAAGTACTATACTCTCTTACACCATGAAATGATATTTTTCCCAATTTAAAACCAGGTTAGTATCTTCACAATACTGCAACACCTTGGATAAATTGGCAAGTGTGGTGCCCTAGCCTGAAGCATCACAACTTGAGCCTTACTCTAAGATCATTATCAATTGGTAAATGTGAAACAAGAATATTGCCCTAATCATGCGATGAGATTTTTGAATCTATTTTGTTTAGCAGAATTTTTTTTTCTTTCCATTTCCTCCATCATTTTTCAAGCACCATATACTTAAAGTTAACTATATACATTGTTAATCATATGCTTATTTTAAGAAAGATTAATTTTATTTTGATGATTAATAAATAATTGAAATATCATTAAAAAAGTTCTAATGAATTCATGTAAGTGTGCTCAGATATTGTCTCTAATTATGTATATGAAAATGAAAATGTGAAATAATTTAAGTTTCAAGAGTTCAAGTTCATGAATAGCAAGTTCAACAAAATAGAGTTTCAACCCAAGTCGACTTCACTTGTGACTTGGATGAAGTCCCACAGCAAAGTCGACTTCACCTACAACTTCGGACAGACAGCAAAGTGAAGTTCTAACCCAAGTCTACTTAACTTGCGACTTAGGTGAAGTATCAATCTAAGTCGACTTCGCCTACGACTTTAAAGATAAAATTTTAGACAACAAGTTTTAATCAAAGTGAAGTCGCAACCTAAGTCAACTTCACTCATCCCAAGTTGACTCTACTTGCGACTTCAACCTATATGATCGGAAATTCAAACGTTGGAGCATTAAACGCATGTCAACCTTCACTTCAATGGCTAGATCTCTTTTCCTCTATAAACATCATTGAAGTATGAACGTAAAAAGAGAGAGAAAAGGGAAAGAAAGAGAGAAACACAAGATGAGTTTATACCTTTCATTATTCTAAAGTATTGAAGCCATTTGAACAAATGTTGAAGTTTCAAATGCTATTACCTCGAGTGTGCTTACAAGATCATCTTCTTCATATAACAATGAGCTTCCGGAGTTGATTGATTACACATTGTAAAGTGTAAATTCTCTTTTATCTATTTTATTTTGTATTGTTGCCTTGGATCAGTGTTGGAAACTAAATTCAAAAAAAAGCAAAACAAGGGGTTGGTTTGAGTTCGTCTAACAAATGGATTTTGCTTAATTGGTTTGAGTTCGTCTCACAAACAAATTAAACTTGGTTGGTTGGAGTTGACTCACCAACAAGTTATTATTGTATATACCCCCTAGAGCTCGAATCTAGAAGAGAGTGGGTGCTCTAGATTGTATTGAATATATAATAATAAAACTCAAGACATTATTGGCGTGTATTGAATATATAATAATAAAACTCAAGACATTATAGGCGTGTGCTTGGAAGAATGGAGTAGAGAAGGTTATCTGAACCATTATATTGTTATCTCTTGTGTGGTTTGATTGTTTGCATTTTATATTTTATTTGCAATCTCTCATTTTATCTCATAACATTTTTCATCAAGGGGATTAAACTTACAAGAGGTTAAGCTTCTAATTACAAAAATAATTTTCGAGAACCCAATTCACCCTTCCCCTCTTGGATTTTGCCATGAACTCAGGACCAACATATATATTATTCTTACCATTCATTTCACAAGAAATTATATACTTGTAATATATCATCTTGTTTACATACATTATGAACATTTATAACTTAATATCTTCATAATCAATATAGGTATTCAAATATTCTCTAAACATATCAATTCTTACATGATAGTTAACAATTTGTTAACACATTAAAGAATACCAGTCATTCTTTCATTCAATTTATTAGGTCTTTTCTCATTTCGAGCTTCCTTGAACTTGTCTAGGGTTGAGAAAATAAAATGTGAGTGGTAAACTCAGTAAGCAAGCATTTTGCGTTTTCATTTAAATGCATTTCTTGCCATTCGATAAGAGACATTTATCCAACGATCAACTAGCAACAAAAAGGAACCTTTTATGTAAACCTTCATATAAACCCTATATGAAAATCTTTTATATAAACCCTTTATAAAAACCTTTCATAAAACTCTTTTTTTTCATGAGGACATTTGTATGTCTCGAAATGTTTTCGTATAAACCTTTAATCATGAGGACAAGTGTATGTCTTAAAGTGTTATCATATAAACGTCTGATCATGAGGACAATTGTATATCCTGAAACATTTTCATATAAACGTTTAATCATGAGGATAATTGTATGTCCTAAAATATTTTCATATAAACCTTAATTTATGAGGATAATTGTATGTCCAAAACATTTGCATATAAACCTCTTTATATGAGGACAATTATATGTCCTCAAGTAATTTCATATAAACCTTTTTATATCCCAAATTCTGGCTTTTCAAAAACAATGCATATGTATATAATCTTTTTATCTGTGTAGACATTATCAAGTCCTGAAATATCTTTCAGTAAACATTGTTTTCTGTGGACATTGTTATGTCCTGAAATAATTGTTTCCTGTGGACATCATCATGTCCCCAAATATTCTTATGTCCTCATTTTGGGGCTTTTAAAACAAAACATATGCATATACGTCTCCAACCCTCTGATAGGTGAAACTTACCAAGTGATCGTCCTTCCATAAGAAAAAACCATCCATGTGACAGTATCGCTAGCTAGGCGATTGTCCATGATCCTGCTCCCATTTTAGAGATGCCACCACCGGCCTCCGGCCTTCCTTAGTAACTCAGCCATAGGCAAAAGTGGGCCCTATTCTGCAACCGTTTCAGTTTGCAACTGCCTCCACCATGGACCTAGTACATAATCCTCGTACACACTCGTTTATATTTGCATTGTCATGCTAACATGAATTCATAAAATCAACACAGTCATTAGGCATTTTCAAATCAACATAATCCATTGCAGTCCTCAGACTGAGCCCTTCTTAAATTGAGAACTGGGTATAATTATTTTAAAATAAAATATTCTTATAAATTATTTTTAAGTCATAATGTTAGGATGACCATCCTTAAAGAATTTTGGAAATATTTAGTAAGTCAAATTTTCAAAACATTTGCAATATTTGAAAAAATAATATTTTTAAAAATATTGCTTGTTTGTTGGTCAACAATTTTGTAATTTCCATTATAAAGAGATTTTGAACATTTCAATATTCGAGAAAATTAGGCTTTTCTTACAAATTTTTTTTCCATTTATGGGCTTTTCATGAATAAAGGATATGCAAACACATCTACTTTTATTTTATAGGCATTATATGCCTTGTCCATACAACATCTTTATCACTCTTATATAGAGAGAAGTTTGCATAATATTTTGAACATCATTTAATCAAATCATTTTATATCATCAATTTATTGAGTTAATCATCCTTAAACACTTTTGAATATATTAATATAAAACATTTTTAAAGTATTTTAACTTTTAAAGAGACTTAAAACATTTCAATAAACCATTTCAAAGCATCTGTATAAATCATTTTAAAAAGCTTTATTTATTTACAAATACCATTATATGAGGAATCACATTTCTTTTAACGAAACTCCTCTTAGGAATAAAATTTTCAAACATTGTTTTCAAATATCTTTTTTGTAGAAGAGTTGAAACTCTCTCTTCATATATCATTTAAAATAGCATTTTTAAGAACTTGCTTAACATGAAACTATCTTGAAACATGTCAATAAAATCGTACTTTCAAGAATCGAGCTTGCTTACTCTATAAGCAATTCTAAAATCATCAATATAAACATTATCAAGTTATTGAAATACTTAATATAGAATCCACATTATTGAAAGTTTACTAGCTTAATTTGTAAGCAATCATGAAATCATCTTGATAAAGCAAGTTTAAATCATTTCAATATTTATCAATAAAATAACATTTTGGAAAGTTTCTCTTGCTTATAATGAAGCAATGTTAAGGCTTTTCGTTAAAGCTATTTTTTCAAGAATTGAATTTGCTTACTTCGTAAGCAATTTTAAAATCATCAATGTAAAGCACTTTCAATCATTTCAACACTTGAGATAAAATAGATATTTTCAAAAGTATTGCTTGCTTACTTTATAAGCAATTCTTAGAAATATCATTATAAAATGCTTTCAATCATTTCAATATTTGGGATAAAATCAATATTTTCAAGAATTGAGCTTCCTTACTTGTGGCAATCAACTTGCGTCTTAGATCTCTTCCTTGCCTTTTCCTAGACTAGTAAAAATGATTATCTTATGTATATATCTCACTTATTTCCAACTCTTTCTATTATCTCATTTTATATGTGACTCTTAATATTTCGACTTTATTCCATTTTTCCTTGAATATGAACACTCTCATCTCTTTAAGTCACATATATTCATTTTATTTCATTCAATATTTAGGGCATTTATTCTTTTTAATCACTTAAGATTATAATCTAAATTCAAGTAAGATTTTCAAGTTCACATCTAACTTTCTAATATTCGTATATTTTTACCTAAGTACCTTAGTGATTGTTTCCTCACTTCTTTCAAATTTCACCCCTAGTAGATTGAACTTTCATAATCACTTATGATATTTGTTTATATCTTATTGTAAGTTAAATTTCTCCTATAAATCAAGAATTTAACTCCCATTCCGCAAAACAGGCATTCTCTCCATATTATTATTCTTAAGAAACCCTAAGAAATATATTTATACTACTCCTAAACATAGCACAAGACGTGTTAAATTTCACTCGTGTGAGGATCGGCACCGCGGCACCCCTTGGCCACGCCTAAGCATTGAGTCTCTGGACAGCTACTTACTAAGGTTTTCTGAAATTTCATTTTCTCCCTCCATAATCACTCCTTATTGACATAAATATAGATGCTATTTATCAACCATTTTTATGGTCATTTTAAACACTTGTTTACAACTTATAACAAATAATATTTAGATCAAAATTTTTGAAATTTATAACTTCCTTCAAATTATCATATTTTCCTTTCATTTTTGTCTTTTAGCTAAGTATATATGCAATACCTTAGTCAATGATGATCTTTTGTCATCCATACCCTCTATTTACACCCTTTAATCATGCATATAGCATATAATAATCAAGTTGGCCTTAAACAAAAATTTTTTCATTTCCAACAATTTGGGCATCCCTTAATCATGCATAAAACTTCCTTAACACTTAAATTGAAACTCCTTACTCATTTGACATTTGTTAAATATATCATGGGCTATGTAAATCACCCATTTAGTAATCATAAATGAACCCAATTAATGAGATGTCCTTAAAGTGAGGATACATCTCATTTATGAACATTAAAGAAGGCTTAGGTCACCTACTTGTGTTGTAGTTGCTACATGCTCTTGCGCTAGTTGATTTTCCTCTTCTTCTCCTTTTTTCTTCTTCTTCTTTCTTCCTCTCTTTTCCTTCTTTAGCTTGGATGTCCCTGCTGCCTCTTGTTTCTTCTCCTCCTCCTCCTCCCTCCCTCCCTCCCTCTCTCTCTCTCTCTCTCTCTCTCTCTCTCTCTCTCTCTTCCTCTTTTTGGCTTGGATGTCCAGCTACTGCCCTTTCTCTTTTTTCTATCTTGTTGCCTAAGAAGTGTCCCTTGGCAGCCCCTTTTCTCCTTTTTATAAGGGCTGAAATCAACCCTTAATTGCCACCTCATAATTGCATTACATATATATATAATTTATCAATATATACTGCATTAATCTCAACCATTCATTACCCTTTCTTGTGCCCAAACAACCTTCATTAACCACCTCTCATTTAGGCATTAATTACCTTCACTTTTCATTAATTACATGCCACTTTTCAAAAGCAAAAGTCAACAGTTTTTAACCTTAAGAGGTTTAGCACTTTTCAATAAGATTTAACTTAATCAAACCCATCCATATTATAAAAAAAACTTATTTTAGCCGTTCATAAAATTTTTTACCTTAATATGATAACCGTAGGCTAAGATCTTAGCCATTCAATTTAATTCATGAAATCTCATGAAATTTCTAATTATTTAACACATTTTCAATCATATTTTTCATAACCTACTCCATTCATCATGTAAGGCATGTTAACTTTGGCTTTCCTTTCAAATTTCATCCCAATTCAACTTATGTATCATAAGATATGAATTAACTAAATAATTAATCAATAATTAAAATGAAAATGGGGCATTAATTAGCATGCTACCTCACCATTCTCTATTCGTTTTTTGTCTTTTAGTATTTTTGTCCTTTTGTAGATACTAAAGCAAAAGTGATTACTTAATCACCTTGCTTAATTGTTTACCCTAATCCCATTAATCTTAATCAAAGGCATACAATTTAATCATTTACATTTCCTAAAACTTTCAATTTCCTCCTTAAACACATTCCAACTACATTCATTAAGCTTAAATTCTTGAGTTTCACAGCAAGACACTCATCATAAGAATTTCCAATCATATAGAAGTCATCCATAAATACTTTTAAAAAGTCTTCAACCATGTTAGTAAAAATGATCATCATACAACATTAGAATATGGTAGGCACGTTGCATAGGCAAAATGACATTTGCCTAAATGCGAATATTTTATATAGGCATGTAAAAATAGTCTTTTCTTGGTCCTCGGGCAATTATAATCTGGTGGTAGCCGAAATAATCATCAATGAAACAATTGCTCTACAAGTTTTTCTAGCATCTGATCAATAAACAGAAGGGAAAATGGCCCTTCCTAGTGGCTTTATTCATCTTGTGATAGTCCATGCCTACCCTCCAACCCATAATTGTTTGAGTTGGAATTAATTCATTGTTATCATTGGACACCACTGTCATTCCATCTTTCTTTGTAACACATTGAACCAGACCAACCTAAGAACTATTATACATATGATAGACAACACCTGCATTAAACTATTTAATTATTTCCTTCTTGACTACTTCTTTCACAATAGAATTTAATTGCCGTTGTGCTTCAATAAAAGACTTAGCATTCTCTTCAAAAATGATCTTATGCATGCAAAATGCGAGACTGATGCCCTGTATATTGGCAATAGTCCATCCTATTACTTTCTTGTAATCCCGCAACACTTTAAGCAATTTTTCTTCTCAGAGAGAATCCAATTCAGCTGCAATGATGACTGGAAGTGTTGATTCTCTGCTTGAATATACATATTTCAGATGAGATGGCAGTGGCTTTAGTTCCAACACTGACGACTCTTCTATGGATGGCTTTAGATGTTTAAATGATTCTGGTGTGAGCTCAAGTGATTCGAACTTCTAAGGTTAGTGTGAAAAAATTAGGGATTGCTACAAGTAATGCACCATTTCTACTGATTGTTCATCCGCTTCAGCTATATCACCAACTAATGACACTTCCAAGATGTCTTGATGAGAATTGAATTGAAATTCAGCTTGAACAACCGAATCTACTGCATCCATCATAAAACATTCATCTTGATCACTTGAAATTGCATTACTTTCAACACACTAAATGCGATTTTCTCATCTTGCACCTGCATGGTTAGCTCACTAGCTTGAACATCAATTATAGCCTTGTCAGTAGCTAGGAATGGACGACCCAAAATAATTGGCACTTGCCAATCCTCTTCATAGTCCTAAACTATGAAATCTGCAAGAATTATAAATTTATTTTCCTTGACTAACGCGTCTTCAGTGATTCCCTCTGAATATTTTATGGATTGATCTGCTAGCTAGAATGTAACTGTCGTGGGTTTGACCTCTCCAATGCTAAGTTTTCTGAATATTGACTTGGACATTAAATTTATGCTAGCTCCAAGGTCACAGTGTGCTCTCCCAAAATAATAGTTTCCAATAGTGCAAGGGATGGTGAAACTTACTGAATCTTTAAGCTTTGGTGGCAGCTTCCTTTGTACTATGGTGTTGCACTCCTTAGATAAGGCTACCATCTTGAATTCCATCAATCGCCTCATCTTAGTTAATTGAGCAATTTGTTCTAAAGCTTCCATAAGAGATATATTTATATATAATTACTTCAATATCTTGATGAACTTCTCGAACTGGCCATCTTTCTTTTGCTTTTCTACGATGTGTTTGACAATGAGTATAAAATGTCAAGTTAAAACTTTTTAATCTAAAACTTTTCACTTTCTACAACTACTATATTTTTTAATTATTTTTTCACATTTTTCTATACAACTACCTTACTTTTTAATCATTTCTACACAATTACTTATACAACTAACCTATTTATTTTAACTTTATCCTCTTTACTCCTCATAATTACCCCTATCATAGCACATCATTTGACAACTTTTATTCTTCAAAACTTTTCACCAAAAGTTTTATCTACTCCCAAAAACACCCCTAGTTTTTGAGAGAATGGCGGGGACAGTCTTTGAATTGCTTGAAGACATCAAACACCTGTTCTTGAGGAATTGCAGAACTTTGTTCTTCTTCATTAGCTTCTTAAGAATCAACTGAGAAAAAGGAATTTCATGTAATTGACTTCTTTAAAAGCATGACTTCATGTAATTCCCTGCCATTTCTCGAGGTGCGGCGCCCCAGCTCGAGCATCACAACATTAGCCTTACTCCGGAACCGTTATTGATTGGTAAACTTGATCAGAATTATTGCCCTATCATATGAAGGGATTTATTTGGAATTTATCCATTTAGTCTTGACTCCTTAATGTCATTGATCATATTCCAATTTCCATCATATGCCTAAGTAGGCCATTATTAAATGTAATATACACAAGTTATATCATAAAACACATATGCCATCACAATATGATCACAACATACGTTAGTATTTGTCCATAAAAATTTTTTCCATCCATAACCACATGTCATAAAATACTTTTCATACAAACATCAATATAGTTACATTTGATCATCATATAACCATTCAGATAAAATTCACCATTCTTCAAAACAAAACTTATGCTCTTTGCCTCCTTCTTCCTTTCACCTATCTTTGGGTTTAGAAAATAAAATTTGAGTCGAAACTCAATAAACAAGCTATAGGTTTTTAGGCAATTCATTTTGAAGGCAACGCTTTTCATTTAAAACATCATGAAAAACAACATTATACCCACTAGAGGTTATATTATGAAAACATGCTCCTTATACTCGTCATGGGTATATCATAAACAATGCGATGCATCTTGGCATCATAGGATGGAAGCTAGCTAGGCAACCATTTGTCTCCAATGTCTCTCCCAATCTAGGGAGGTGCCGCAACCTTAGGTCTTTCTTAGCGACTTGGCCGCACTAAAGGGGGATAATCAGTCCATTTACACCTTTGAGGTGAACCTTATGCTTGTGCACATGAACCTTTCATAATCATGAACCTTGACATGCTAGCATAATTTTTAATTCTTAACTTCTTAAAACATAATTTTTCATCAACATTTGATAAAGCATGGCATAAAATATTTATCATAATTGAATAGCATTTCAACACATATTAAACTAAAGGAATGACCATCTAAAAATAATCTGAAAATAATTTCATCAATCAATTGCAAAATGGTTCGAAACATTTAGAACATCATTAGCAATCATTTTATCATATTTTGTTAAGACAAAAATCATTTAGAAGGTCACTTGATTACTTGCTTCGCCTTAGCTTTCAGTATCTACTTTTTCTTTGCCTTTGCCTATACACATAAGAATGACATTGCATTCATAAAACTTTTCACTTGCTTGTATACACTTAGTTTTTCAACACATAATTCATTACATACACATCTCACTTGAATTTCAAGTCGGGTACCAATTCACAACACATACTTGTGCATCATACCATTCAATCCTTATCGATTCCTAAACCCATAAGTAGGGTATACATATGTTAACCATCCATTAATCATCATGTGGGGGTTCATACCTCCCATTTATCATTTTTCATCCATTTTTTATTTTTCTTACGTCGATGCTCATTTTAAGCACATAGTTGATGTCTTAGGCTCCACATGTTAATCTCAATTTTGAGATTATACTTAATCATCAAAACAGAAATATAATTATGCATTTCATCATCTATTCATGCATTTTTGCATTTTAACAATTCATATAAGTCATTTATCATTCAACCATACATAGCCTTTCATATATATCCATCTTACAACACATATATTATGTGTTTCTTAAAAATTTTTAAATCAGCAACTTGCATCCTAATTTAGCATGATTAAACTCCTTAATTAACATAGAATTTAGAGTTTATTCATGGAATTATAATCCATTTAATCCATAAATTTCAGAAATTAATCATGCTTTTCTTAACCCAAATTTAGGGTAATATCACAATTCAAGTTGGATTCAATTCGAGTAAGTGAAACCTAAGTTTTGAATTATTTAAAACAAGTTTCCCCTCTAAAATTATGAGTCATGAATATGATTCCTAATGAACTTTTAAAAGATGAGTTATGCTGCCTTAACAAGGGTATTGAATGATTTTTGAATGGTATAAATGAAATTAAGAGTTCAAGAGAGTTAAAAGGAATGTTAGGGTTGAATTTTGAGAATAAATCTATCTTGTAATTTCTTAAAATTCTAAATCAAGTTATTGTTTGGTTGAAGCATGATGATTAGGATGTAATTCATGTTCTTTTGGATTGCATATGTTGATTTGGTCATTTGTTAATGATTTTAGCAAAAATGGAACTTAAGGTTTCATGTAATACTCGATTTTTCCATTTTATGTTAAATATGATGCAAGAAGGAGTTTAAATGGTTTACGGATGAAATTATAGGGTAAAGTACCATAAATTAAGAACCCTTTAGATGTCCTAAATGGGTTGGATGAGTTTTTCCTAAATCTGATTTTTTAGGGTATATTTATGGAACGTCCAAATGAGGGCTAACACAGGTACCTTACATATGAATTTCATTGTTGTTTGTAAATAATTCATTTATGGGTGTTATGGAGGGTAGGGTAATTTGAATGTTCAAAAGAGCTTAGAAAGATTTGCCCTAAATCTGATTTTTAAGGACATGTGTATGGATACGTCAAAACGGGTCAAAATGGATGCCCTATATGCTTAAGATGTTGCTTTTTGGAAAAAACTTAATTATGAGTTTTAAATATGTGATAATACCCTAAATTTGGATTAAGAAAAATATGTTTAGTTGCTGAAAATTATGACTTAAAATCTGTTAGAATTTAAGTCTTGAAAGAGGCGTTGAAATGATAAAAAAAAAGTCATAACATGGCTGTTTTGGAATTTTTTATTATCTCAAATTTTGAGATTAATTTATGAAGCTTAAAATGTTAATTATGTGCTTAAAATGAGCCTTGACATAGGAAAAATGATAAATGGATGAAAAATGATAAATGGAAGATATAAATCCTCATATGTTGATTAATAAATGATTATCATATGTTTATCCTAAATATGAGTTTAAAATAAAATATGGAATGGATGATATGATGCACAAGTGAATGTGATCAAGTTGGTTATGTATGAAATGGATTATGAGATTAGAAAACTAAGTGAATGCAAGCAAATGAATTTGTTATAAATGCAATGCTATTTTTATGTATAGGCAAAGGCAAAGAGAAAAGTAATATGAAAAATTAAGGTAATGAGGTAAGCAAGCAATTTTTCAAATGTTTTTGTTTTATCAAAAGTGATTAAATGCTTATAAATGATGTTCTAAATGTTTGAATGCTTTAGCAAATGTATGTTTTAAATCCTTTCATTATATAAGGATGGTCATTCTTTTATATAAATGTGTATTGAAATGATATTCCAATATGATAAATGAATTGTTTATTGTTTGGTAATTGTTTATGACAAATGATGAATCATGGATTTACAAATAAAAAATTATTCTAGCATGTCAAGGAATCATGTTTATGAAAGGAAGCATGTGCATAAAGCATGAGGTCCACCTCAAAGGTGTAAGCGGACCGAATATCCCCTTTCGTGCGGCCAAGTTGCTAAGATAAGCCTTAGACTAGCGGGTCTTCTTGGAATGGAAGAGAGGATGAATGTGGATGATTGCCTAGCTAGCTTCTATCCAAGGGATGTCATGATTTCAAATAATGCATCACATTATTTATGATATACCCTAGACGGGTATAAGAAGCATGATTTTATAATATACCCTTGAGTGGGTATAATATAGCTTTTCAAGTTATTTTAAATGAAAATGAATTGCTTGAAAACCTAATAACTTATTTATTAAGTTTCGACTCACGATTTTGTTTTTCAAATCCTAAAGACAGGTGAAAGGAAGTACCATGCAAGGAGCATAGGTGGAGATTCAAGAATATATAAATTTCTATGAGTTACATGTGTATGAATTTATGAATTGTGTGGTTGTATGAATGATGACATTAAATTGTTGTTCAATGATATATAAGGATTACGTCATATTTTATGACTATGAATGGTGAAAAAAAATTATAGTCATATGTTAAGGTATGAAATTATCATGAAATGACTAAGGGTGTGTTTGGTTGGAGTTAAAACTTTTAATGAAAATTTTTTTGAGTAGAAGTTGTCAAATCAATAGAAAGTGATGTGAAATAATAGGAGTAATGGTGAAGAGTAAAGAGAATAAAGTTAAAATAGATAGGTTAGTTGTATGGGTAGTTGTGTAGAAATGATTGAAAAGTAGGATAGTTTGTATAGAAAAATGTGAAAAAATAATTAAAAATAGAGTAATTATGAAGAGTGAAAAGTTTTAGTTGATACTTTTTTGCCCTAAACAAACACACCCTAAGTATGGATTTTATGATATCATATACATATTCTAAATTATATGTTTAATGACCTAAAAAGGCATTTGATGGAAATTAAAATAGATGAAATGATTTAAACTCCTAAGGAGTCAGGAATAAATGGATAAATATCTAATAAAGCCCGTCGTGTGACAAGGCAACAATCCTGATCATGTTTACTAATCGATAAGGTCTTAGAGTAAGGTTGTGACACTCAGGCTGGGGCACCACACCAACCTTTGCGAAGGGGTTTGGATAGCAAAGACTACAACTTAGAAAGATTTCAAGACTACCTAACTCATTCCCAAGACCACTAATGGCCTTGACATATGAAAGTTGTACTACAGCAGGTGTGCCCATGTAACCAATCATTGTCATTAAATAAGTTCATGCATTGATTTAGGTCAATCAAAAGAAGCAAGTGGTTCTACACATTATTGATGAAGACAAATGGTTCCTTTAAAGTGCAACTCATGCGGGTAAGTCACCAAATCATTTGTTCATCTAGAAAATTGAATTTCATCTAAATGAAAGATGTGCACAACTTTTATTTGATAAATGTGTAAATAAAAGTAATAAATTTTTTAAATTTTTTATCTTCACAGCTCACATTTTCAAAGTCAAGCTAGGACAAGACTCAAAAATTGAGACCTTACTTGAAAAGAATCGAGCTCCTTATCACTCGAACTAATAGCCATTTGTTAAAATATTTGTTAAGGAACATAATTTGGATTAATATAGATTACAGTGGAAGCACATAGAATAAAATAGGATCAAATAAATAATAATAAATTATATGCACAAAACTAGGGGTGGGAATCGGGGCGGGTCGACCTGTGACCCGCCCTGCCCTGACCCTATTTTAATATCGGGGCGGGTCGGGATTTTGATGATGTTAAAGAAATGCGGGCGGGGCGGGTCGGGGCAAAATGCGAGTTTTTTACAGGGTGGCGGGGCGGGTCAAGGCGGGTCGGGGCGGACCTACCTGCTGACCGTTTTCTAATATTTTACATTAAAAAGAAAAACCTCGTTCAATGCTAATTTTCATGTTTTATTTAATTATTTATATTTACTTTGAC
>JAXCLR010000050.1:48492170-48516763 GCA_035584095.1 Annona squamosa | reverse complement strand
TTAATAATAGATTCAAGCATATAGTAGTTAAATTTAATATAAATTTGTCTTTATACTTGATAGTTTTATAAATTTTTTAAATTTTCTTACTTGAGCCACAGTTTTTTTACCCGACCCGTTGACCCGATATCGACCTAAATTTTGTCTCAAGACCTTGTAGAAAAAAGTAAAGGTCAAACCGACCTTATCCCGACCCGGTATAAAATAAGGGTCAAACAAGATTTTTGGAAAGGAGGGTCAGGGTTGGGCACACCCTGACCCGCCCCGATTCTCGCCCCTACATAAAACACTAAGATTTATGTAGAAAATTATTCAAATCTAGAAAAAAACCATGGGAGAGATAATAATCCAATATGATAAACAGGTTATAGAGATACATAACACACACACACTCCCCCTTCAAACAAGAACACTCTAATCACACACTCTCTCTTAAGTCCTAATAAGACACCTCTTAAGGCTTCACTAAATTCCTATAAATAGAATTTTTGTGGGCTCTTATGCAAAACCAATATGATACACCTAACAAATCTCCACCTTAGCTTAAATTCTATGTATATGCGCTACAACCTACATAAGGGCATCAACCTTGCACTCAATCATGCATCAGCTACAAATAACATGAATTGTATTTGTTTTCCAATACCATCACATTCATAAGAATTCTAGGCTCTCCATGATCTGATGTCAACGCATTCTCAGGATCTCACAACCATCACCCAATGTGGAACTCAAGAAAAATCTAGTTTATCTCTAAATGCTTTCTAAAAATCCAATTTATATCTAAATGCTTTCCTTGTATTCTCAACATTAGAAAAATTATAGACTATCAAATAATGTGCAACGTTTGTAGTTCTATAAATCCATTGTTCCATGTCAAGCTGAACTTTCTCCATACAACATCAACAATGTGATTACACAAGATCTGCTCACAAACCCTTGCTTCAAAATGGATCAAATTTGGTTCCTCTCGATCAACCTTGATCTACACAATCCAACTTGACCACATCCAATAATGTAGTGTCCTCCTGATCTACACCATCCATAAGAAGCACAATATCTCATCTCATCAAGATCTCCACATCAAAATCTCTCTGATCATCACACCATCATTGATTTGTGCACCCATCGAATCCACATGATCAAAAAACATTTTCCTATACTGACCTCACCATTACATTCAAAGCACCCAAAAGCATAGAAACCATACTCGAAACATCAAAATCCGAGTCCGTTATTACCTAATCCAAGTCATACTCATATGCTGCTTTGGTACACCACACCAAGCATCTCCTTCGTCCTAAAATTGAAATATCCAGAACCCGTTAGGTTGCGCTAGATCTTCTCGCAAGCGTTGTTCCACCCAGCCCTGTCATAGCCTACCAGCAACTTCCTCTTTATTCAGTATTGTGAAAAAGGAAAGCCTAGATCTAGTAATGCCCAATCGCCAGATCTATTGTCGCCTCCATCTTGCCATAAAATTTTCAAGATGTCATTGCTCTATTATGATTTTGCTGGTTCGATGCCCAAATTTGCTGATTCCACTGTCGCACTACATGATCATCTCCATGGCCCACTCGCTACCATCATAGACACACTGCCATGTTTTTTCATGTGGAAATTATACTGATAAAATCATGATCGCAGATGATCATCACCAATTAGCCATGACTGGCAATCCACAAATCAGTCACTTACTACCTATTATATAACAAAAAAAATCATCGCCTGCACAATCCTCTTACCATCGTAGATTTGCAAAACAGCTAGATCTGTGTCTTATCTACGTCATCATCATGCTTCACCCAGATGAATCCATCCAAATCTGCATCTACCTTTGGCAACCAACAATCATGACTTTCAAGATGTGTCATCCACTCAACTATAGGTAGTCCAACACATGAAATCGTTTGCCTTAAAATCCATTACCATGATTTTGCTTTATATAAAAATTGATCCAACGTGAAACCACCTCTAAATCATAACCTCAACCATACATAGTGGAAGCACATAGTAAAATAGGATTAAATAAATAATAACAAGATCATATATGCACAAGATACTAAGATTTACTTAGAAAATCCTTTAAACTTAGAAGTAAAAAACAAGAGATGATGAAAGATAACAATCCAATACAATAAATAGATTACACAGATGCACATAATAATGTGTAGACACTCTGATAACCTCTTCTTTCACTTCCAACAGACACCTCTTAAGACTTTACTGAATCTCTAACTAATACACCTATAAATAGAACTTCTATGGGCTATTACGCAAAATTAGTACTCAATTCTGAACTCATATAACTAAAATACGCAAAATATGAGATATATTTTACAATATTTAATTTATGTATCAATTTTAGAGTTGTTAATTCAACATTTACGATATCTAAAACATTCTTCTTTATGGGTAAATGATTTTATAAATTATTATAAAAATTTTAATGCATTTCCAATTGAATATAAATATTGTTTTTCATAATTTACATAAGAGTTATATATCTTTAAGTAGGTGTAGCCCACTCAATAGTTGGATTGAAATGATTTTAGCACTATAGTAAAATCAATCATTTAAAATAATGTGAAAGATTAAATTTTGATGTTATCATCAAAGTAGGCCATCCAAGAGATTCCAATAAAATTTTTTTAGGAACCTTAGTTCCTTTGAAGTATAACATTTTGGGAAATTTTATTAGTTATATAGTATTTTCAAAAGGTTCTATTTTTTTGTAAATATAATTTCTCGATAAAGTAATTTTTTCTAACATGACATGACAAATGTTTTAAATAAAAAAATATATTATATTATATTAGAAAATTAAGTTAAAATTTTAAAAACAAGTGGTTGCACGCACATTTCTATGTTTCCCAATTGCATTGAACTGGGCGTCTACTTATATGCCAAAGGTTACTGACTTAAATAGCAAAGCTTTTCACTCATAACATTATGTTAGGAAATGTGATTTAGGTTGATACAAACCACAGTAGATGCACACATACAATAAAATAGAGTCAAAGAAATAGCAACAAGATCAAACATAAGGAGACACAAAGATTTACGTGGAAAACTCTTCAAACTAAGAAGGAAAAAATTATTGAAGAGAGAAAGAGAGAGAGAGAGAACGATCCATTATAATAAATAGCTTATAGATAAACACAAAATAATACTTCATGCATATTCTCTAGAGGCCTTAGATGCACCCTAAATAAGAACACTTTGATAACCTCCTCTCTAATCTCAATAGAACATCTTTCAAAATTAACTGAACCCCTAACTGATACACCTACATAGAGAACTCTTATGGGCTCTTAAGCAAAACCAATACGCAATTTTAAACTACCACAATCAAGATACATGAGATATGCAATCCCAAAATTACTTAACTAAAATACGTATAATACAATAACATCTAATAAATCTCCACCTTGGATTGAATTATGTCATACATGCACTCCAACTTGCCTCAAAGCATCAACCTTGCACACGATCATGCATCAACTACAAACAATATGAAATACATTTGTTTTCCAACACCATCGCATTCACAAGACTCTTCAAGCTCTCCATGATCCAATGTCAATGCATTCTTAGGATTTGATAGTTATCATTCAATGTGGAACTCAGGAAAATTTAGTCTTTCTCCATGCGCTCTCCATGCATCCTCAGCATCAACATAAACATAGACTATCAAAACACCAAATCTGCTCATGAATTGTTGCTTAAAAACAAATCGAACTCAATTCCTCCATGTCAACCTTGATCTACATGATCCAACTTGACTACGTCCAACAATATAGCATCATCTCAAAAAGCACAACACCTTGTCTCATCCAAATCTCTATATCATTTCAAAATATCCATAGCCCTATGAAGTCCATTCGCACCACTTTGATCTGAATCACCCATTAGATCCACATAATTTGAAGCAAATTTTGCCAAACAGACATCACCATTTTGTTAGAATCATCCAAAATATAAAAATTCGTACCTGAATCACCCAAAACAAACTCCAAAATCATCCAATCAAGCCGCATGTGCACACTTTTGTACACCTCCAAGCACCATATCTACATCGCCTTTTTCAAGAGGTAAACAAATTATAGATTCTTCCATACATTGTGTATTTCTCTGTGCATCTCAATGCACCAAGCCAAACATCTCTTATTTTCAAATAGAAAGCTTCCTAAGCATGATGACTTGGCCACCACCTCATACCCATCTTATGCATTGCTGACGCCTCACCTCCCGCAACCTACACCCGCTACTACCGCTTCCAGATTTGGCTGTCTTCGTCGGATGTCGCCGTCTTCCTTCTCACTAGCCACCACTACAGAAAGAAACCCATCTTTCACAACCCTCTTTGCAACCTCCATGGCCATCAAATTTGAGTCATCTACTAACATCAGCAGCTTCGACGTTTTCTCCATGCCAAATCGTTGTCGTCCAGCCATCACTCATCATTGCATCTCATCTGCACCTTTGACGGGAAACCCATCACCACATCAATGGATGCACCAGCCCAACGCTCCCACTTCCTCAAGTTACCTCCATTAACAACCACATGACATCATGTCACAACATAAACAGCACCCTTCGGTCGTCCTTTGCTCACTGGTCGCTCATTACCTCACGCTTGCACAATCTTGACCATTGATCATCTAAATCTGCAACTTCTCAAATGGCATGTCCTAGCCGTCCACCACCACCATAAAATCTTATGCCTTCAAATCACCACCGTTATGATCTTGCTCACAGAAAAATTGATCCAACATGAAAGCACCACCTCTCAAATCATAATTGCAATCATAGCTCTAATACTACTTATTAGAAAACGTAATTCGGAATGATGCAAATTATAGTGGAAACACAGATAAAATAAAAGAGGATTGAAGAAATATAAGCAAAATTAAACATAAAGAGATACCAAGTTTACAAGGAAAATCCTTCGAATCAAGAAAAAAATATGAAAGAGAGATAGTGATCACTATGATAAATAGGTTACAGAGATATACAAAAACATCTCGTGTATATTTTCTAGATGTCTCACACACATCCTAAACAAGAACATTCTAATAACACCCTTTATCGTATCCTAACGAGATATCTCTCAAGATTCCACTAAATTCCTAATTGATACTATTGAGAAAACCTTATTGATTAAATCCATAATCATCCCAGGATCCTCCATGCCAAATCACTAAGAAAAAAATCATAAGTAGAAGCGTACCTAAATCCATATGAGTAGTTGTTCTTGAATCTTGTGGTTTCTGAGTCTTCCAAGTTAATGTCTTAGGGTTTTTTGGAGAAGGTAGCTCCTTTTTTGTAATAATGGGATGTTAGAAAAGAAACTCTAATTAGCGCATAACCTGGGGATAATAACCGTTTATATTGGAAGATTATCTTTCATATTTCTAATTTAGACCATAATAAAAATAGAAATTACAAATTAGGCTGAGGGTTTCTATGCACAGGAGATTCATACTTTATTAGCTGAATTAGGCCCATAAAACTTTATAAGATCATTTTAAAATTGGATCGCTATTTATGACAGCGTATATATAATTAATATATATGTGTATCCAAAATTGCAACAATCTCTCACTTGGACTACATATATTTTATAATTATATATATAACCTTATGACCTCAAAATCTTTTGTTATTATTCCAAAATCATCTCCGAACAATCTCGTCCATTAGTTATGCCAACATAGGACCAAGGCGGCCTTTGTCACATTTATCGCAACTGTACCTATCAATGATCACATATATTAAACATAACCAAACGACATATATCAAGTATGGATGTGTAGCATGAAAATTATATGTAATGTGATCTAATATGGCTACTTTCAATTGGTCCGACTTATTTGGTGAGATCAACTAAAACCAAAATACTGAATTACCAAAATAGTAAAGTGTCCAAACTAAAAAAATAAATAAATACAAACTCCCACTTAACTAGCATATCATTAAATGATACTATTGATCCCGAGTTAATGACAATTACCCAAGATGGGATGGGTGAATTGGGTATTTAAAATTTTTCAACTTAAATTGGAAACTTTACCCTGGTTTGGTTTAGCCCCCTTTAATGAAACAAATGAAAAGCAATAAGATAATGAAAGCGGAAATAAAAATCAGTGGACAAGATTTATAGTGGTTCGGGCAACCTTCCCTACTTCACTCTTTCAAGCTCACACTCCTTGTAACTTGGGTTCCACTATGTATTAGAGTCTCCGTTTTTTTCTATATTCCAGCTCTAGGGGGCATATACAACTAGAGCCCAGCTCTAGGGGGCATATATAACACTTAGCACAAGTAGGTGACGAGTCCCACTTCAATTACAATGCTACTTTGTTATTACTTGGTTTGAAATACCAAAATCAAACTAAGTATCTAAAATCAAATAACAAATTGAAATGAAAGAAATCTAAACTTTACAGATTTATGTATGAAAGTTTCAGCTCGAGGAAGAATTTATAGAGTGATGAATCGATTGGCATTGAAGTAAACAACAAGTTGAAAGCTCATTCTTCCTTCAAAAGTGTATAGATCACTCAAAAGTAGAAGAAAGTGGAATATAGATCTTAGTAGCTTCTCTTTCATCTTTTTCTGCTCTATCTTTTATACTTTCATGTTTGCTTAAGTGTCTATATATAATGGGATAAGAGATTTAAATGTTAGAGAGTTGGTTGGCATGTAATAAATGAGCCAACGTTCAAATTTTCGAACGTTACGATCCAAGTCGCAAGTGGAGTCGACTTCAATTGCAACTTCACCCAAGTTGCAGGCTAGAGTCGACTTCGGATGCGACTTCAGTTGAAAACAAGCTGCTCAAGTTCTTCCTCAAGTCGACTTGGTCTTAAACTTGACCCAAGTCGCATGTGGAGTCGACTTCGGGTGCGACTTCGGATTTCCCCAATTTTCAAGTCTATCTTTTAGGTCAACTTGGACTGGAACTTTACCCAAGTCGCTTTTAGAGTCGACTTTAGTTGCGACTTGACTTTCTTAGCATGCCAAGTGAACTTAAATTTCTTTGAAATGATTTTTCTCGCTTATGTTTCTTCAACTTAATTGTTCTTTCCTTGATTTGTATCATTTGAAACTCAGTATATTCATCTTTGCATAAAATCCTTTAGCTTCATGTCTTGAAATCTTGAATACTTGGATCATAGAGTGCATGAAAGATGTTCAAATGTGTGTTCTTGATCCAACACAATGAATTCATGCAACCTTGCTTGTTTTGGACTTGATTTGTTCTTCATTTGATCCAAGTAGCATGTTTGGGTCAACTTGGTCTTCAACTTCACTCAAGTCGAATGTCAAGTCGATTTGGTTTGCGACTTTGCTCTTCAAATTCTGTACCATCTGTCTGAAGTCGATGTTGTAGTCGACTTGGTCTGTAACTTTACCCAAGTCGCATGTGGAGTCGACTTCGTTTGCGACTTCGGCAGCTTTTGGTCCTCGATTTCAACATTGGGCAAAAAATATCATTTGAAGTCTGAGATAGAGTTGACTTGGGGATTGACTTGACCTGTCATATTTTATATTTTTCATTTTTATATTCTTAAATATTGCACAAAATATATTAGTAGTTAAAATTTACTCAAATTGAGTTGTTAATCATCAAAACATATATTTTGGGTATTTTACTTTTGATTTCAACTCTTGTTTCCAACAGATACAACCATATGAGTAGTACACTCATGAAAGACCATAAGGTGTTACCCTTAGTAAGCGGACCCACAACTTTGGAGTTTGTCACAATATGCTTCATAGATATTTTATTTTCCTAAATCTTTCCCTTAACAACCAGGAACATCGCTAAACTCTTATTTTCTTAGAATATTAGACTACTAAATTACAAAATAAATTAAGTGGTCTTTACATGATATCTATATTTTGCAGCCCTGTGACAAAATTTTGTAGTCGTATTCTATAATTGGATGCCTCATAATATGCTATAAACTCTGTTGTCATGGTTAAAAAACTATAAGTGTCTGCTTAGCACTTTTTCCTGATATAGCTTTTTCAACCAGTAGGTAGATACAGCCTGAATTGAATCTAAAACTGTATTTGCATCCAATAAAGTCAAAATCTGAATACTAGATGATCTCTAACTTATCTGACTTTCTGTATATGAACATATAATGTTTGTTCTCTAAAAATACTTTAAAAAAACCGTTTGGCTACTTCTTAAAGACCCTTTCCTTAATTACTTAAATATCTGCCCAACATCCCAATAATGCACGTAGTAACTGAATGCATATAAGCCTAAGATTCAAAACCTGAGCATAAATCAAATTTTCCACTGCTAAAACATATGGAGTCTTTTGCATTTGCTTAGATTTAAGATCATTCTTAGGATACTGATTTAAAAAAAATTAATTTTGTCTCCTTTAGCAAGGAGGCATTATCTAATTTGCAATCACGCATACTAAGTATCTTCAGTATTTTCGTAATATAGGTCTTTTATGATAATCCAAGAATACGTCGAGAATAATCTTTATATATCTGAATTCCTAATACAAAAGACATATTTTTAAGATTTTTCGTTTTAAATTTTTTTGACAAAAATATCTTAATTTTATGCAATAAACTTATATTGATGTTGAGAAACAGTATATCTATGTGTTACTCTTACTGAAACTATGATTACTCCTACTGAACTTATAGTATATGCAATCATTAACCAAATTCATTTCAAAACCGAATGAAATGACAATTTAATGAAATTTGTAATACCATTAATAGAAAACTTGCTCGAGCTCGTAGACGAATTTTATCTTAAAAAAACTAAAAGTCTATTATGAATGTTATCCTTACATCTATTTACTATAGCTCAAGGTTAAAACCCATTACTAGAGTCATTTATCTTGAAAAAAATTTCAATAAAACCAGAGAGAAATTTTCTATGTAATCTATGTCTTCCTTTTGAGTAAAGTTTATTTTGACAAAATAAGCCTTACGTCTTTTCTTATTTCCATCCTTGGTTTAAAAAACCATTTATAATCAGTCAGCTTTATACCTTTAGGTAATTGATCAAGCTACCAAGTCGTCATTGTTCTTCATGAACTTAATCACGTATTTATGACATTAATCTACTTTTGAGAGTTTTTACTTTGTATTTGTTTGATGGAATCACCTTCCACCAATCTAATGTCATCCTGATGTATGGAAAAATCTGATATAACCATCAGAAACTGCATTCTCATTTCTCTAGTAAATCTCTTCAATGACATTCATTCTTAAGGGTGTTGAGCTTGATATAACCTATTTATCAATGATGTCTTATAGATTTCTCTTTAAAGACATAGTCTCTGACTTTATCTCTCCTTTAAGCTCAATATCCTCAAAGAACTGACATTTTTTGTCTTAAAAAAATTGAATGTTGGATCATAAAATTTATATCTTGAAATTGTTTAGCATATCTAATAATATTCGAATTTAAAAAGACTAAATTAACTATTTCCAAATGAATAAAAATTACCAAATTTATTTAATACACAGAAATAGAAACCAAATTTCATTAAAAATGGTATCATATATCTTTTTCAAATTCAAATAAAATTGAGTTTTTAATAATAACAACTTAAATATCCATATAACTTTTATAGTATCTAATTTGTTATCGGCTCCATCGGTGAATCTTTCATTATCATTTGGCTTCTTAGCAACTCGAGCAACCCCTCCTGGACACCCTTACATGAATAGCAATACTAAATCTATTCATAAAAAATATGTCTTGGGTCTAAGGCTAAATTAATCATTGAACAAACCAAAATGAAAAATGTATTATTGTTGGTACAATTCTCTTCTATGTGTCCAAGAGCCTGTCAAAGGTAATAGTCAAATTTCTTATTTTGTTTCTTTTGTGTTCGAACAACCGTAGTTTCCTTATCATTGTTCATGTCTTTATAGATATTTACCAAGTGAGTACTTTTAGTCTTTTCTTACTTCAACTTATTCTTCTTTTGCGCACAATAAAAATAAGTTCATCAAGAGATCATTTATCCTTTTGTCAGTCATAATTAACTTTAAATTGACCAAATTATGTTTAGGAGAAACAAAACTAAATGCATAAGTAAATCCACTTTAACTTTAGTACTTTTAGTTTCAAAGTAAGATGAGACAGACACTCTCTTATGTTTCGTTTAACTTTATACCTTATTGAAATCAAGTTCGACCGAATCGTACTTGTTTCAGCTTTATTACTTTTAGCAAAGCACTTTATAATTTTCTTAATATAAATTTTGGCATTAGTTACTTTTTTGGACATGATATCCCCTTGAAAGTTTTCAAAATTTTATACATTATAATCATAAAACTCATGCAATTTGAACAATCTCGCTTCTCAAAGTTTTCGTTTTTCCTCATTAGAACTTTTAACCGCACGAGTAGTGAATTGTTTAATCCTTCGTGCAAGGTTTAGATTCATAACACCAAGAATGATCATAATATTTTATTTTCATTACTTCAACATGAAAATAAATGTTAGCAGATATAACACAAGCAGATAGATTAAGCAAAAATTAAACAGAACAATATATTCACATAAATTTTATATAGAACTTTAGTAATTCAAATAATAGTAAGGCCTATCACAAGATACCTAACACAACATTAATACTTAATCTTTTGACAAAAGTGTTAATTTATAAATGGTACTCTTAGTGCAATAATCAAATATTGATAATAAAGTTCTCTCAAACAATAAGCCTTTCTTTAGACCAACTATTGTTCACATGGAATGCCTAATAATTATCACATATTTATCATCGCAGGTGTCTACGTAATTCGGCCAAATATTGACCTTCTTTTGGGCCGATCAATATCCATATTAATTACGTATACACAACATTTTGGTGTAGTAATCAAATATTAATAATAAAATCCTGTCAAATAACAAGTTTTTCTTTAGATCGACTTGTTATTCATATGGAGTACCAAATAACTGTCATATCTTTATTACCACAAGTGTGTACGCAATTTGGCCAAATATTCATCTTCCTTTGGGCCGATGAATATTCGCATGAATTACATACACACAATTATCTTAATGTCTTAAAAATAAATTAACCTACACAGAGACACTACTTTGGTAGCATGTTATTTCAATCAATTTATTTTAAAACATTAGACATCCATAAAAAATACTTGTACCATTATTTAAATTTAATAAAAAGTCCAAAATCTTGAACTTATTTCTGAATTCCAAACATAGAACTTTTGCATGATAATGGGTCAATTTGAATTTAAACATCCAAAGATCCAAAATTGAATTTTACATAACTATAGGTTAATATGAATTTTAATAGAAAGCAACAACTCATAAAAGCATGAAAATTATTCACGAATTGCTTTCTAAATTTTCATAAATTAACCATGCGCATATAATTCAAAAATTACATGCATTGACATAAAATTCACAAAATTGATATTTCTAGACCTATTTGGCTTAATCAAACCCTTCCATTTGATCAAGAATGTCCAAAGACAGAAAACCACTATTGAATTGTCCAAATCAGATATCGGGATTATAAAATATGTAAAATATTATTTGGACGGTTATTAGGACGCCACGTGTCCTCTAAGGCAAAATTCATACGGGTTGGGCTGGGTTGAGCTAGACTAGACCCTCCCTAAGCTTACAAAAAAGTTAGGCCTAACTGTTTGGGCTGTAGACGGGCTGGAGGTTGGGCTTCTTAGGTGGACAGCCTCGGGCCTCAGGCTTGGGTTACCTCCACTTGGGCCTGTGAAATAGGCCCGCCCAGGAGCAAAGGGGATTGGCTTTGGGCCTGCTGGACTGGGCTGGATAGATGGGTATGGCTCTTGAGCCCAAGACCACTAAAAGGAGGTAGACTGCAGCCCAGGCCCACATTTCTGTGCAACTTGACCAATGTGAAAAAAAAAAAGTTTCTAAATTGGGTTTTTATGTGAAAAATCTTATTTTCTTCTCCAATCCACCAATGCCGCAACAGGGAAAAAACCTTAGCCGTCACACCGTCCAACAATCGCCCCCACCTAACATAGCCATCGCCGCCCGCTGGCCCACTGCCATCAAGCATGCCATTACCCGACGTCCCAAAAATCCCATGTAGCGATAAACTCTAGGTTCGAAAAACCCATTCAAATGTGCACAATAGCCATATTTTGATGATCCCTTTTTATATGCATATATAAGGCTTGAATCTTTAATTGAAAAATGATTTTTAATCAAAGGCAATAATAGGATCACTCAAATCGAAAAAAAACTTTAATCATGGCCTCTGTGACAAAATAATGACAGAACCAGGATGAGTTTTATCTTTATCATTTCTTTAATAAATATGTGGCCAAAACACGAATCCATCCAATAAAAATTCATTGACTCATATAATGTCATAGCATGAACGACTGAATCCAATCCATGATGAACATATAATGAAGCACCGAATCCATAGACAAAGAGGCTAGTTTGAATGCTTCAATTTTATGGAAACCCATCCTAGCCGAAATCCCTATGGAAGATGATTGCATCTATTACAAGATATGTCGAAATAAAAAATATTATTTGGATGGGTTTGACTGTCTAAAAATTAATAGCCATCATTGGATTTGAGAAGAAAAGACAAAAAATCTTTTCTTAGAATTTCACGTTAGAAATTCGTATATATGGAAGTATGCGATAGCATCCAATGCAAAGTATTGAATCCAACAATAAAAAAATTAGATGACCAAATATGCTCCAACAGGTTATCTCGGAAGACTTGTATCATGGTATATTCATAAAAATTCGAGAAAATTTCTCAATGATTTAACATAAAGATTGCTCAGTACCACTTATTGAGAAAACCTTATTGATTAAATCTATAAATATCTCGGTGTTGGAAACATGTAGAAAATAAGTCAAGTTTGTGTTTTGATGATTAACAAATCAATTTGAGTAGGTTTTGGTTACTAACATATTTGTGAAAATGATTAAAGGATATACAAATGAAGAAAATGAAGCATGACAGGTTAAGTCGATTTCCAAGGCCAAGTCGATTTCTGAGTCAACTCCAGCAGCGACTTCGAATAGCATTTTTTGTCCAGGGTTGAAAACGGGGAGTAAAGCTGCCGAAGTGCAAACGAAGTCAACTCCGCATGTGACTTGGGTGAAGTCGCAAACCTAGTCGACTCCAGCATCGACTTCAACCACGATTTTCTGTCCAGAGTTGAAATCGAGAATGAGAGCTATCAAAGTCGCATTCCAAGTCGACTCCACATGCGACTTGGGTCAAATCGCAAACCAAGTCGACTCCAGCTTTGACTTAAGTGCGGAACTTGAGATCAAGTTGGCTCAATGCAAGATTCAAGTGAAGATGAAGGCCAAAACGACTCAAACACTCAAATGAAAATCAAATGAAGATCAAAGAAAGCAGGGTTGCATGAATCCATCATGTTGGATTATGAACACACATTTGGACATCATTAGGCATTCTAAGATTTAAGTATTCAAGATTTCAAGATATAGAGCTTAAAGTTTGTCAAGCTAGGATAATTATACTAAGCTCCAAGAGTTATAAATGAATAGGAGAACAATCAATATGAAGAAAATCAAGTGATTAAAGTCATCTCTGAATATTTCGAGTTCATCAAGCAAAAGCTGTGGAAGTAAAGTTACACCCGAAGTCGATTTCACCTGCGACTTGGGTTAAGTCGAGGACCAAGTTGACCTAGACTGGAACTTGAAGAAGTTGCGGACAACCGAAGTCACACACAAGGTCGACTCCATCTGCTACTTAGGTGAAGTCGCACCCGAAGTTGACACCACCTGCGACTTGGGTCGCAACGGTCGGAAATTTTCGAATATTGGCACATTAAATGTGCACCACCTACTTTCAAACATTCGGATTCCCTCAACATTTATAAAAGGCATTCAATATGAACAAGAAGGGTAGCTGAGAATTCATTGAATGAGCATAACTCCCATCTCCTAGAGCATTAAGTGATCAAGCCAACATCTAGAAGAAGAACTTGACTTTCATACTTCTAAGAGCCACTCATTGAATCTTTCAGACTACTTTACAATTTTTTCTCTGCGCCAAATCTGTCTCTACACACCAGTAACGTGTAGAAACTTTCTTTTACTTTTTCTTGTTGTATTGAACTTGATTTACTTTTGGCAACTAAGATCAAGTGTAAGCAAAGTAGTGTGTGACTGGAGTGGAACTCATTACCTACTTATGCTATGAATTGTTGATGCTCCCTAGAGCCGGAATCTAGAATAGAGCAGTAGCTCTAGTTGTATTTGTGAAATTCATAGTGGAACCCAAGTCACAAGAAGTGTGAGCTTGGAAGAGTGGAGTAGGGAAGGTTGCCCAAACCACTATAAAATCTTGCTTGTTGATTTTTATTTCTGATCTCAGCACTATATTGTTTTCCATTTATTTCTTCATAAAGGGGACTAGATTAATCCGGGGTAAAATTTCTGTTTAAGTTGAAAAATTTTAATTACCCAATTCACCCCTCTCTTCTTGGGTAATTGTCATTAACTCGGGACCAACACTCAAGATCCTCCATGCTAAATCACTAAGAAAAATAAATCATAAGTGGAAGCGTACCTGAATCCATAAGAGCAATTGTTCTTGAATCTTGTGGTTTCTCAGTCTCCCAAGTTAATGCCCTAAGGTTTTCTGGAGAAGGTAACTCTTTTTTTCTAATGACGGAATGTTAGAAAAGAAAATCTAATTAGTGCATAAACTGGGGACCACAATCATTTATATAAGAAGTTTATCTTTCGTATTTCTAATTTAGCTCATCATAAAAATAGAAATTAAAAATTAAGATGTAGGGTTTCTACGCATATGAGACTCATACTTTATTAGATGATTTAGGCACATAAAACTTTATAAGATCACTTTAAAAATTAGGCCGTCATTTATGATAACGTATATATAATTAATATGTGTGTGTCCAAAATTTCAACAGATACACTTATACACGGAACTCCTATAGGCTCTTACGCAAAACCAATATGCAATTTTAACCTCATGCAATTGAGATACGCAATATATGCAATCCGAAACTCACTCAATTAAAATACGCAGAATACAAGACACACCTAACACATTAAGTGTTATGCCAATAGCTATTATCGAGAGCAAAATCCTACTTACCTAAATTAATTTAAAGGATATCAAATTTCTGCTCCATTTCACTTGGTAATTTTGGCAATTAAGAAAAGTACTCTTAAGACATGTTTGTTTTTAACAGAAGTTTTTCAGTTGAAAATTTTTTCTCTTCATAATTACTTTATTTTTATTAATTTCTTCATATTTTTTTTATACAACTACCATACTTTTCAATTATTTTTAAATAACTATTTATACAACTAACCTATCTATTTTAACTTTATTCTCTTTATTCTGCATTATTACCCTACTATATCACATCATTTTCTAATTCAAAAAAGTTATATACTAAAAAGATCTAAAAGTTTTATCATTTTCTAAATGAACCCTCATTTTAAGAACTTCTTAAAAATGTCTAAGAAAAAATTTATTAAGTATTTAGTATTATCATATAAAAAGTAAATGTTTAATGCTAACTAGTGTATATAGGCACGAATTTAAGCATTTTCAAAATAATTGGTGAGAAAATTTTCTACACGGGTACCACCCTTATTTGACCACTTAAATTATCGAAATGAATATCTTAACCAAATATGTACTCATTGACTTTGGAGCATGATTATATACATCATGATGTATTTTAGGCTAAAATACAATAGTCATTTATTTTATCTCATTTTTATTTTTATTTTATATTTTCTTCATAATCATGTTTTGCTAAGTTTATTTAATCTACATACCAATTTTTGCTATTTTAGAAAACTTGAACACATTAATTTTTTATTTTAAAAAATTAAGTTTTTTCGAAAAGGGTGAAAAATGACTTAAATGCCCATAAAATTGTTGCTTTTAAAAAAATATGTAGAAGTATTCTAAAATGGTAAAACTTGATATATATATATATATATATATATATGTTAAATATTAAATACACTAAGGAAAATATGTTTATGAAAAAAATCAAATAAAAATAAAATAAAATAAATTGATGTTGTATTTTAACCTAAAATACCTCATGATGTATACAATCATGTTCCATTGACTTTATCAATATATATTTATTTATTGAAAAATTATGTTCAAAGTTCAAACGGATTATTTCATGGATAGATGAACCATATGGCTGCACTTAAGTATCTCTGTGGATACAATTCATGTGCACGTGGAAAATTATTTCTTTTAGCTTTTCTGTTTTAGGTATGACTAGTGTAATTTTAAAATAGTGGGACGGGCTTAGCACAATCTCATAAGCATGAAATTTAAGCTTCCTTTCAATTGGAGAAAATTGACATCGGCATTCTTGAATTGAAAGCCGTCATTTTTAGCCAAACAACTATTAATAGCATGAAAGGTGGTAGTGAAAAAAAATATTTTTTTAAAAAATTTTATTGAGTATTACAGACGCTTGGACAAATAGAGTAGCATGTTTGGCCCAATGTTGTCATAACTAGGTCGGTGGAGCGATTAGGCTACTTTGAAGTTTGAATTGGCAAATTGGATTCAACTAATGACGTCAGCATTATATATTTACAATATTATAAAATTTTAATTAATTATAAATTAAATTATTTGTAAATATTTATATTCCTAACTTCTAAGATTATATGTTAAATTTAGAATCTACCGCTGTAATTATTAAATATATATAATTTAAAGTTTTTTAATCTTTAATTTAGATGAACGTTTAATGTTTGCGAATGTTTAATTACTAAACAGAGACATAATATGTTTTTGAATGTTTAATCTTTACAAGTGTTTTTTTTTTTTTTTGAAAGTAATTTTCAAGTAAAGGATTCCTGAAATTTGAGATGCGTATCTTGGATCTGGATGGCCTGATTACAAGATGACAATGAAGTGATGCAAAGAATTTTATACAAGAAATTAAGTGTCTTGGAACTTGAATAAAAAGGGTCAGAAACGTAAAAATGCAGCAAATTGGACGTATGATATAGATTTTTTTTTTATTTATTTTTTTTAAAAAAGAATGAAGTTGCCACCCCACTGCCGTGGAAAACGCGGCTACAGGCTTACAGCTGTAGTAAGGGCAGGCGTCTTGAAGGTAAATTATTTTTTAGCGCATGTTTATTTCACACAAAAAATTTTTAAATTAAAGTCAGGGTTGGTGGGATGGAGGGGAGGGAAATGTCTCATTCCTCTCATTCCCCACTGATCATTTATTTATTTAATAATTTTATTTTTGAATTGCACCCGTATATTACATTATTTTTCCTCACACATATCCTCCAACAACTCTGTTTATTCGCCATTGAGGCAATGCGTTAATGGTCAAGGACTCGCCCAGCACGTTGGGTGTCTCTAGATCAAAACACATCAGCCTCATTTTAATGGCGTTATGCAGTTGTGGGAGCATCCACTAGGTGAAAAAATTAGAAAATATTATTAGGAAAAAGTTGAAAATATTAATAAGAATATCTCAAAACTGAATTGTAATACAACGCTGAAATGATCTTAACATAAGAACACCCATAAAAAATAATCTTGTTTATTCCAACTTTACTCATATTATTTGACATCTATTACACAAATTTTAAAATATTACTTTTTTCATTTTCTAACTCATCTGACAATCCTACAAAAAGCACATTATCAAATATCACTAAAAATTTTTAATTCAAAATTTTTTACTCGCCATAACTATCCTATTTTTTAAAAAAAAATTCACTTTTTTTTTTATACAATACTCTATCTTTCAATCATTTTTACAAAGCTACTTATAAGTAACTTATTTATTTTAACTTTATTTTTTTTAGTCTTTATCACTGCATTTATCATCACATTATTTTCTTTTAATATAAAAACTTTTATATTAAAAATTTTTCATTCAGAACTTTTACTAATTACTAAATACACCCTAGTTTTTTCAAATTGGCTTGAACAGTTCCAACCGGTTGAGACAGTTTTTTGCCCTCAAACTGAATCGAAGTAATTAAACCTGTGGAGCCACCAGTTTTCAGTCAAATCGGTCAATCAGTTCAATTCTTACCACAATGGTTTGGTCAGTCCTTTTCGCATGACGTCAAGACTTTTACAAGGGCATGTTTGACAACGGTTGTATTTGTTTATCAATGAAACTTTTTATACTAAAATTTTTCATTTTTCATAATTATTTTATTTTTTAATTAGTTATTTACATTTTCTTATACAACTGTCCTACTTTTCAATTTTTTTTATATAACTACTTATCTATTTTAATTTTATTTTTTTAATCGTTATCATTATTCCTATTATATCATACCATTTTCTCCCATTTTAAGAATTTTTATGTCAAAAACTTTTCATCTAAAAGTTTTATTACTTCTCGAGCATCACTGTACATAAACTTTTTAATAAAAATCTTTTTACTCTCAACAGCTACCTTATTTTTTAATTATTTTTTCATATTTTTTCATACAGCTATCTTACTTTTTAATCATTTCTACACAACTAACTATATAACTAACTTATCTATTTTGAATTTTTTATTTTTACTCCTCATCAATACCCTTGTCATATAATATTTTTTCCAAGAATTTTTATATTAAAAATTTTCATTCAAAAGCTTTATAACTTGACAAGCACACCTTTAGAAAATATCTTAATTTTAGATTTTAGTAAAAGTTGACACGGCTGCAGAAATTGGTAGTCAAAGTATTAGTAGTAGAATTTTTGCTGCACATCGACGGCCAAACAGGCCCGGTAAAGTCCCAAAAAATCCACACAATATTTAACAGAATTTAATTTTAAAATTTTTTATTTTAATTCTTTTGAAAGCCAAATTGGACCATGAAAGAGTTTAGCAGACTAACATAACTCTTTTCAAGTCTGTTAAGCTCTTTCGACACCTTTGGGCGTTTATAGCCTGCTGGAGTCCAAAATATTTTTTATGAAACTCTTAACTCAAGCCGTTTTATTCCGTCTTAGGTTCTACCAGATATTAAACTCTTTTAAAATCTACTCAAGCTTTCTCAGCCTTGAGTGAAGATTCAAAAGCCCTTTAAACCTTATTAAACACTACTAAACTTAACATTTACAGATTTTTGAAATTTATTAAAGAAATTTTTTCGATGAATCTGAACTCAAATTTTATGCTTCATCTATTTATACAATTGATGTCTGTAAAATTAAAAAATATATCTATAAAATAAACCATATAAATTGCTTATTAAAATTTCTAAAATACCGTCATTTCTATTTTGATTTATATTAAACCTTAAACTTTCCCAAATTTCTCAAAGACTTTCAGGAATGGATGTATGTATGACTCCTACAACTTTTCGACGAAAATTCACATGCATAAATTGAGACAACATTTCCAATGCACCCCACATTATAGATCCAACAAGTAATAAGCCAAAACGGAAGGTCTGTTCAGATAATTCTAGCAAGACCATCAGAAGAACAGCTTTGCTTTTCATCAGAAACCAACTAAGACTGGATTAGAAATCCAACAATATCACCAGAGGAACAGCTTTGCTTCTCACTAGAAACCTTTTTCAATTTAGCATTGTTACCAAAAGTGTCAGTGCATTGTACAGCGAATGGATGGCAAAGGATGACATCAAGTTTCCACTCCAGCAGTACGAGCATCCAAGCACACATCCAATGATGAAGAGCTGTGGAGCATTCTCCAAAGACAAATGAGCTGCGCTGAAAACAAAGGAGCTTAAGATGACAGCCCGATGCCACTCCATTGTTGAAGCAATGGATGTCAGCAGAAATCCTCTGTATATCATCTCTTCCATGAGTGGAGTGATGAAACAATACACAGCAAAACATGCAGCTTTTGCAGCACTACTACTTGAAAGAATCTCCTTTAGCACTAGGTTATTGACATCCTACAATGAAATAGCACATCAGATAAGCAATAAATTCAGCATACTGGTAGTAATGGTATCTAAGTTCAAGTAGAACACATGTTAAAGAGACCCAATCAGGATCCCCCACTCTTCTGAGTATAATCAAACTTATTCGTCTAAATTTGGCTGCATTTGAGGACAACTCAAACCAAACAAGTTGATTTTGGATATTGGAAACATGGCTCAAATTCTACTTTTCATATGCAAATGGTTACTGAATGGTCCTAAGGTAATATATCAATTGAATGAATTCATTGAAGTGAAGTTCGAGTTTCTGATTAAAGGCTTGGTATCAGCAATCCGATCAGTTCGTCTTCCAAAATCTAACCACCTCCAGAAAGCCTTCATGACAGGAAATTGTTACTTTTATGCTTTGTTTTTTTTTATTGGTATTATATACATTATGACATCTGAGATTATAAATCAAGATCATTTACAACCCTCACCATGGAGAGACATTTTGTAAATACCCCCACACTCAACAAGGAACAACTGTAAATTCTCCATTACCAGGGAATCACAAATCTAACTCCTACTTAGGAGAGAATCACACCAGGGCCAGCCATATGCACGCCACCGCCTGAGACAAATTGGGACACCACCCAGTCGGCTTATGCTTTGTGTTATTAAATAGCTCAAATTGCTTGTTCTACTCATCTAAACTAAGAAAATAACAAAATCCATCCAATTATACTATTGTAGTGGTCATCATTCTATCATGTGATTTTGTGATGCCAGAGCTAAATTGGCCAAATCTCCACAATTGGTTCATCTGTCAAGTGCAATAGAACTTTTTTTCATGGTATAAACAACATGGTTTCCCCTGAGTTAGGTTTGGTTCCACCCAAGCTACAAATGAATCCAAGTCACATACTCCTAATCCTCAAGTCATTTCGGGTAAAGCACCACATCTATGCTGAAGTTTTTAAGTATTCTTTCAAGTTTAGACTGGAAAGAAAGAAGGCATATGCACATATTCCAGGCGTTGATACAGCATTTGGAACCACAACTACAATTATAGCCACTTTAAGTACCTTTATTTGAGAAAAAATAAAATCCTCGAAAATGAAACTTAACGCATTTCCAATGATTGAAGCATTTATGATTTAACGTACCTTGGTACTAATTAATCTATCTGCAAGCAGTGATGTAAGCAGAACCAACAGCATCAGAAAACTAGAACCCAGAGCAGCTGCCTGTATCCAGTTCTTCTCTTCTAAATGCTTCTTGCCAAGAAAGAAATAAGTTAGGATACCTTTTGACTTCACAGTATGCTGCAAGAGTGCCCAAGCTCCACAAAATTCAACAGTTTGGATTATTAGCAGTGACATGGCCTGTGTCAAATTACATAAACAAAATTATGGCTGTAAAAATAATACCATTAGCAGGAAAAGAAATCTCTTAACTTGGCATGGAGATAATAAATGTTGATCAGGACCTCTGCTTTGCAGTAGACATATTGCAGATGCTAACTAATCAGTTCCTAAAGAAAAAAATAAAATAAAATAAAATACTTGAATGAAAATATAATTCAGCCAATATGTGTAGAAGTTAGTATAAAAGAGATCAGGAGGAAAAGAATGTGTAAATAATGCATAAAAAAATGTTAGCAATAAGGATAAATGATGCTTATGCTAACTTGCTTTGCTAAGTTAATATTGATAACTGTCAAAATGCATGCTATCGAAGAAACTAAAATAACAGTTGGATAACACTACCAGCTTCCAACCACAAGGCATGATTTTTAGAATTAAGGATCCATTCAAGAATTTTCTCTAAAGACCTGCTATTCCCTCACTGGGTGGGATGGTGTTGGTGGGGTAATGTCAGACAGCTAGAAAATCATATTCAGTTTCAATCTGCTGTTGATTTTCATTATTTTCATTAAGAATCAAACAAAGGTCAGTGATAACCTATCATGGTGACATGGATGGATGGGGCTACAACCTACAGTTTCAACGCACAAAATTTTGTAAGATAAAAGTACATCAGCTGGAAACAATTGTTCAAACATAAACTAGTGGGAAGCTAGGAAGAAGTATGATCTGTGGCATGGTTTGAACCAGAAACATCAACTGGGGAAGCTAATTTCCGCTAAGTTGCATCCATATGGTCGAAGTGGAAAATGAGAGTTGACCAGAAATATATAAAAATCTGGAATTAATTATACACTTTATATCTCTGAAGGAACAATTGGTTTCCAAAAAAGAAATTTTGGTTGGTTTCGTAACTAATAAGTATATTGAGGCTGGATGCCTGCATGTCTACATTATAGAACATAGAAAAGTTACATTCCTGAGTTTTATGCATGTGTAGGCAATAAATTGGCAAGATTAATTCATGATATTTGGATTTTTCATCTTTGTTTTGTAATGTTCACATAAAAATTTGGAAACCATCATTGGTTTCCATTTCAGTAATGTTTAAGGAGCCGTTTTCACTAATCAACACTAAAGACTAAATGCATTCATCCCAAAATGTAATCAACACAAAAGATTGAATGCATTCATCCCCAAATGTTACAGTAATATCATGCCATTCATCAGATTGAAATTGGGATCTTCTTTGGGCGTGCTTGGACAAATTGGCGGGGTGATAACATCAGGTAGTTCGCAGGACTGAATTTAACTTTTTACAAATAAGCCCAAAATCATCCTGGTTGTATAAACCAGTGGTGTAGTAGAATGTGTTTCACATCATGGGTAAAACATCACACTTGATATGGTTGTAGACGTGGTTCAAAGCATTCATTTAATTATGCTGTAGGTAACATGGATAGTCAATTCGTGGAACTTCATCTTTTACAATCCGCACTAAAAAAATTATGGAAAATGGGAGTGGTCTTTATTCGCTATCCATTGCTGGAGTGGTGATAATGCAGTGCACTACTCTTATCTAATGGTCCACATTATACCTTAGTCATCATCCAGATTAGAAGGTAAATGATAAGTTTATACTTTCTAATCGACTTCTAGATTACCATCAAACTCACCTTCATCAGCTTTTAGTGATACTCTTATCTAATGGTCCACATTATACTTTAGTCGTCATGCAGATCAGAAGGTAAATCATAAGTTCATACTGTCTAATCAACTTCTAGATTACCATCAAACTCATCTTCATCAGCTATTAGTGCTAGAGTACAATGTAAACACTGTAATAAAATACGACCTCTACTTTTACAACTTAAACACTGAATTTCTCCCTAATTTTTACATTAGAACCATTGTTAGAAGTCAGACTTGCATTTGTTTTTGAACTGGAATCACTACTTCCTCAAGTCACTTTGTGCTCAGACTCAAAGTTCGATAGAAGACTAACTTAAAATCTTAGACGCTGGTCTGGTTAGATTAATCTTCCAGACTTGGGGTGCTGTAAATCTTCTGATGGAATACTTTTGTAACTATTCCAATTCCAAAGCTTAATAATTCTCTCTTCCGCTTTCAAATCAAGTGAGTTTAGTTTCTGTTATGTTTTTGTGTACCCGATCTTCTTCCCTGACTCCAAACTTCTTCAAAATATTCAGCCACAACAGATGTTCCTTGCCTCAAATATACAAATTGTTTCAACAGTAGTGTTCTGTAATAGGAAGGAAGATATTTCTCTTTCAGCTTGATTTTTCATATCTTCCTATATAGCAATGGGATGCATTATTTAAGCACAAGTTCTTTGTCCCCAGTACCATCTGGCAGATTCAAGCTTCATTTTTGGAATGTGGATTGGAACAGTGATTACACAACAAGGCCCTATAGGTGCGTGTCACAGAAACAGTTTGTGCCCTATTCTAATCTGGGTCATCGTTTTTGTAAATCTAATCCATTGGCTATTAGACATTATAGCATTCAAAGAAGTTTTCCACATCCATTAGCCAATCTAAGAAAACATTATGATCCAACTACCCTTCATAAGTTGGTACATCAACTTTGACCTGTTTGCTGCATCTACATTCCAATTATTTTTCACATCTTTCTATATAACCAACTTATCTATTTTAGTTGCATTCTCTTTACTCTAAATAATTACCCGTGTCACATTACACTATTCTCTCATTTTTTAAAAAAAAAATTTCCATTCCTATTTTCTCACTTTTACTTTTACATCTTCCCAAATAGACCCTTAATATATCAAAACTCCCTATTGTATTTGTATGAAAAGTGAGACAAATAGAACCTTAAGATTTATTTTAATTTTTTATCACTTTAGGGTTTATTTGGTAAAAGGTTAAAAAAAAGCGAGGAAAAAATTTATGAGAAAAATTTTGAAAAAATAAAAATAAAGGTAATGTAATATAATAGGATAATGATTAGATTACAGAAAAAACATATAATAGATATTGACATATAATAGACATCCAATGAGCAAAATTGTTTCATATAATATGATTTATCTATTTAAATTACATAACCTATTTATGTGTAATCCCCAAGTTGTTATGCGGCTAGACACATGATTAAACCTCACCACTTTCTATACATGTCATATTACGTGGTATAGAATGTGCTGAGAATTATAGTTACTCCCACTGCCATATGTTTAACAAAGTTTGAGAAAATGGTTGAATGCCCTTTCTTTGTTGATGTTTCCTTTAAATAAGAATTGTTGTACAACCTATTTTAGGCAAGAAAATATTTAC
>JAXCLR010000050.1:48471752-48489380 GCA_035584095.1 Annona squamosa | reverse complement strand
GTGGTAAGGCTGCTAAGGCTTGGCAAACCTTAGGCCGGTTACAAGTGTGCTCATAAGTTACGTTCAGGCTTGTAACAGTTAGTCTTAATCGAACCCATATTTCTAATCTTATTCCGATCTTTAGTGCCCATTCTAGGATTAGTTTACAATAAAAAAAGACATCTGTAATTTTATTAATGCCTAGATGATTGGAAGTGCAATAAGTTGCATTTGAAACTCCTTCAAATTTCGTGAATGGTTTGTATTCAACAACGAACCGGTAAGATGAAACGGAGTTGGGTTCGGGCAGTGTTCGGCTCCAAGACTGATTTCAAGTAAATTGGTGCATCCAATCAGCAACCAAAAATCTAATAATGTGAACTAGCCTTCCCAGGATGAAATGAGTACATAAATTAAAGAAAAACCCATCATCCGTCTTTGGAGCAGAAATAAAAACTGGGTTTGCAAAGAGATCAAGCAACTACAGGGAAGATTCCAAAACTTCCGTCACCTTTGTGACAGCATCTGATGCCGCTTTCTCCTTGTTTACACAGTTCTTGACTGTATATCCTGAGGCTGTAAATCGCGAGGAGAAAGTGGGGTTGAGATTCTTCAATGGAAATGGTGGAATACGAAATTTGAGGGGATAGAAAGAGGAGAAATGAAACCGCGCGAGGTTCATTTTTCGGTTTTCCTTTTTTTTTTTTTTTTTTTTTTTTTTTGTCTTTGAAATTCGAGTGTGTTTTTTCACCACTTGAATTTCGTGTGATCACAACATTTGCGTGTAGCTGGTGCTGATGGGGAAAGGAAGCGGGAAAGGAAGCGGATAAGATTGGTCCGATTTGTAACATGAGAATAGGAATGGGAACGGGAGGCTGGGAAATGGAATCGATGAGACAGTGGTACCTAAAAATAAATTAAAAATACACCGGGTATTTGCAAGAAAAAAATAAGGAAATATTAGAATAGTAGGAAAAAAATAGAAAAAAGTATCATAGTTAAGTAATTGATATGTTTAATTTTCGCGTTCTCCATTCTCATTGTTCACATTATCAAACACCCATGAGCCGTGACTATTGATACACACTTTGAAAAATTTTACAAAAGTTCTAATCATTCATAAAAATTTTAAAATCGTATTTTAATGAATAATAATAATAATACAGTACTAATACGGCTTTTGTGAAATTCAAAACATCAAAATTTTGATAAATAATATTCAATATTAAGGGTGTTTTTGAGAATAAATAAAATTTTTGGTGAAAAATTTTAAAAAGTAAAAGTTGTCAAATGATGCGATATGATAAGGGTAATGATGAGAAATAAAGAGAATAAAGTTAAAATAAATATGTTAGTTATATAAGTAATTGTGTAGAAATGATTGAAAAGTAAGGTAGTTATATAAGAAAATGTGAAAATGATTAAAAAATATAGTAATTATGAAGAGTAAAAAGTTTTAGATTGAAAAATTTTAACTTGACATTTTATATCCATTGTAAAACATGCCCTAATAATAGAAATATTTTTAATTATTTTTATAAATGTCAAAGCTATCAGAATTTTAAATAAAAATTTTATTGTTGAACAATAAAGATCCATTGCATAGTTATTTAGTGGGAGCGGAAGGATAAAAAGTTTGTATCTCAAACTTCATTGCTCCGATGGATTGGAATCACAAGAATAGAAACCAACCATACTACCGCTCATTTAATGTCACTAATCTTCAAAAAGGTTTAGGAGAACTCTCTAAGAATTTTTCCCGGGTGCCGTGTTGTATGTTTCTCTCTGAGACCTTATACGTATTTATAACTACCATATGATGAATAAAAAGTAGTTATCTCACTTTAAGGATGTTTCCATACACTTCGTCTACAAAATGAGGAACTCATTATGGGCGTACATGTATAGAAATCACAATTCTAGTGTGTTTCAAAATCTTCCACTTGCACATAATGGGTTCTTTTATTAAATTCTTTGTCAAGATTATTCATTCTAGTAAATAGGCTGTGCAACCTGCAAGTACTTAGAAGCTCGAGGTTATGAACTTGTTAAGGATAATATTGCATCTGTAACCCAAAGAAATATATATACATATATATATATATATGTCTTTCTATGCCTCATATTCATTTTATTATATCAATCTAAGTATATCTAATCTCTCATAAAGTTATACTTAAATTTCTCCCTTTCTCGATACATTATAATCACAATTATGCCCGATCACATAAACTAATCATATCAACGAACATAATTAGTCAATTGGCGAATATAAGCAAGTGATATAAACAAAATAGTCTTCCTCTTGCATATATATCTCTTAATTCTACATTAATTACTTTTCTAGATATGCCCCGTAAGGTTGCATCACTCATTACTTGTAAGTAACATGCTAAGATAGCAATACTAGATTACAACCTTAAAATATAGTAAAAAATTATTTAAGGCATAAATTGAAGCTCTCATAATGAGAAAATTGAATAAAAGGATATGATCTCACTTATCTTATAGGTCGCTAAGCACACATAGTATGAAATACATGCTATGATGGAAGAATGTCTAACTTATAAGAAGTGTATGTCATTAGTTTTTTCAACACCATATAAACCTTAATTCATTCGTTAACAAGTACCTAACCACAAAACGCTTGCCCTCTTATAGGCACTAATTGAGATCTCACATTTGGCTTTAACAAAGTTTAATGAGACGTGAAGTTCCCACTATAGTCGGGATTTAATAGAGTACAACCTCATCTTGATATATCTTATCATGGTAACAATTATCTCAGGTTCTATACTTGCGTGGAACATGTATCATTTCTAATTGTTTCATCTTTACATGTAAAGAGGACTAATTTTTGACTTTGTTGACATACTTCAAATTGAATATTTTTTATTTATTCAATCAGTATCATAAAATAACAAACAACGCAATCTACCAATGTAGATGTGTCGCACTAGTACTAGATGCATCACAAATTCAACTTTTAAATTAAGCTATCTCATGTTGTCCATGGGATAATATTATTTCTTTAACAAGGATTTATGACCTAATACTGATTTGTACAACTCTAGGATATTACATTAATCGATATCGGCACAATCCATTAAGCACAAATCAATTTCTTAGTAATAAATAATTTACAACGGATGAGTAAATCTAAGTGAAATCCCTCAATGAGCTCATCTAAGATTTGACTGATGTTTGTTTACCAACTCAACAATATAACACATGTTAGAGCGAGTACAAATCATAACATATATCAAACTCTCAATCATATCAACGTAAGGAAAATCCTTTATTTTAATGTTATCTTAGGACATTTTTAAGGCTTAATGTTTTTCTTTTTGCAATATAATTATCAATAAGTTTATCTTTATATACTAAATTGTTTTAAAAAAAATTTATGTGTGTATGATTAATTTCTAAAAATCGTTAGCTACTTTGAATGATGTTATCAACTTTTCCACTCAAAGTGTAAGAAGCTACTTCACTGATGTCTTTTATTATAACTATTCTTTAACGGTGATAAAAAAAAATTCAAGTATAAGATGATTATAAGGATAAGGCAAATTGAAATAACTTCACAATCAAACTAAAGTTTCATCATAGTCTACACCTTCCTATTAGATATAACTTTTAGCTACTAGATGAGTCATATATCTTTCGATCAATTTATCTATTCTAACTTTATCTTAAGAACCCATTTATTTTCAATCGGTTTTTGTTCAAATAAAAGATCAATTAAGTCCTAGATTTGATCAATCCTTATATATTCCAACTCTTTTTTTGTTGATTTTTCCATTTTTTCTTAGATGAGTTGGAGAGATATTCTTGAGCAGTCTTAAGCTCATCGTCATCTCCAAGGGTAACTATCTTAAAGGGTTTCTTAGACTCCTCATATCTTGAAACATAATTATAAAAGTTATTTCCCCAATTGCAAAATGACGACACAAGACACTTTTCTAGCTACTCCTCTGATGTTGATACTCTTTAGAGATGTTGCTCCCACTTAGCTCAAGATGTTAAGTGAAGCATTCAATTTCCTCTATGAATTGATTGCAAGCACCACTACCTTCATGATCTTTTATCTTATAGAAAGAAAACACTTTTGCCAACCCCATCTCGGCTTAGAAAGTCATTATTTAAGATACGACATCTCGTGATTCAATTTTAGTCGTATTTCCATTCTTATGCTCATCAATGAATACATAGCCTTTGAAGTGTTCTAAGTATCTAATAAAGATATATTTCTTTCCTTTCAACCTTAATATTCCATATTTATGAGAAAAATCTATAAATAAAAGTCGTTGACTCTCTATAGTCACAGATTTCTCGTATCAACCTTTAAGTCTATCCACAACTCATGAGGAGTAGAAATGATTAATTTGGATGGTAGAAGATTAAGAATATGAACATCAGTTCGCAATGTATTTTTCCAATAGGATATTTGAAGATCTGTTCACATTATTATAGACCTAATTATATTCAATAGAGACTGATTCTTCTCTCTGCAGCACCATTTCATTGCAAAGTGCTAGAAATAGTTATTTGTCTAACCATACATTTTTCATCACAAGAGATTTTAAATTGCTCAAATTAGTATTTGCATCTAAGATTAGTTTTTAATTCCTTAATCTTTTAATTCAATAGGTTCCCAACCATACTCATATAATATCTAAAGTAATCTAATGCTTCTAACTTATTAGAGATCAAGAAAACATTTCCGAATCACATGTAATCATCTATAAAAATGATGAAATTTGAGGCTCCATGTCTCGCTCGAATATTCATTAGACCACAAATGTCGGAATAGACCAATTACAATAAAAACTCAACTCCAATTCTTTTGCTAAATAGTTTTCTTATTGCCTTTTTTGCTATATAATTTTCACAAAATGATAGGTTAATATTAGTGAGTGGGCTGAGAAGACATTTTCTAATCAACTGATTCATTCTTTCCTGTCCAAATATAACCCAATCTAGCATGTCATACATTTGCTTTCATAGAAGTATTCAAAAGATGTAACAAAGCAATTATGAAGTGATATAAACCTAATATAATCAATATTTATAACTATGACACCATCGATCCAAAATCAAAGTTTTGAAAATTACATCAACACAATCATCACAAAAATTCAATGAAAAAATTAGGCTAAGAAAAGATAGAATAATGACTAAGTCTCGTTGAATTTACATTGTATGAAGGACTTCATGCAAAAGTAAGCTTTAGATATCACTCAATTCGATCTTAGAGGTTTTTCACATATATCCACTTCGTCCCAGCTGGACTTCAATGATACTCTGTAAAAGTTCCATGCTCATTAACTACATTATCTGTTACTCCTATTTCTACAATCCATAAAGGATAAGATTTTTTGACATTAACTGAGCTACTTACATAAATAGAAATAGGACTAGAAGTAAAGTTAGATAATGTCTTCTTTGGCTCAGTTCAGTCATGAGAAAAGTGGTCTAACTTGCTATAGTTGTTGCATTTGAACTTAGTCACGTTCTTCTTTCTTCTAAACTTGCTTTGCTTGTGCCAGATGTTCTTAACCTCATTAGAAACCTCTTGGTTTTTTCCCTTATTGAAGAATTTTTATTCCTCTTGCACTTGAAACCCAAAATTTCATATGAACTAAAATTTACCACATATACGCATCTGGAAGATTTTGTGATCTCCAAGCTCTCATCTTCCATTTCCAAGTGAAATAAAATATTCTTAAAAGTTTTGATATTTTTGTTGAATATCATGTTGACTTTCATGTGTTCTCAACTATTAAGGAATGACCTAATAACGGCTTTTATTTTTTGGCTCATCTGTGACAGCGTTTCCAGATGATTTAAACTTCTAATCATGTTTGACATTTCCGAAAGATGCTACCTTATTGTGTGATTTTGGCTTTTCTTATAGGTGTCAAATTTCATAGCAAGCCTCCTCACTTTTGTAGCAAAAGAACCATCAAATTTTTCTTTGAGGGTTGCCTACATTTCCTAAGCAATAACATGTTCCTCAAACTCATACATGACATCATCTTGCATGTTACTCAACAACAAAATGTGAATGATGTTATTCTTCTTTTTTTTAAGGCTACATAAGCCTCTCAATCTTGTCTGTACTAAGTAGAGTTCCCTTTCTCAAATTTTATCATAATGTTATTTAATATTTCCAGTACTTCCAGTTCCTCCAAGATTTATTGAATCTTACAATACCAGATGTCATAATTATCAACATTTAATTTCTTCTTTATTCAGGTTAGTCATAATTATTTTAAATGTCATTATTGGTAATTGATTTCATTATAAGTGGTATAAGCACATAATTAACACTAGCATAAATTATTTTATCACAAAAGAGCTAAATTAATGATAAACCAATATAAGGAACAAATTTTTCATCAAAAATATATATGGAACAAATTCAAATGTACACTATGTTTCCAATTATTATTCATGCCACAACAAATGTTGCGTTGTCATTAATTTAGTTTAATTGAACAAAATATCCTAGTTCCAAGTGAGAATTCCTTGAATCTTAACATCTTAAGAACCATTAGTTTCAAGTGAGAATTCTTACTGAAAATATGATGTATAGAATGTTGGTCTCAAGTTTGTGTCAAAACACAAGAGGAGATGAGTAAATTGAGTTCTTTTTAAATTTTTTTAGTATCTTAAAATTACCCCTTGAATGAAAAACATGGAAAGTAATAAAGCAAATAGAGTAATAATAGCAGACATAAGAAATTATATTAGTTTGGGACAACTCTCCTTACTCCACTCTTTCAAGAGTTAAATCTCGTGTCTTGAGTTACACCATATTAATAGATATATCGATAGAGCCCTTGCTCTCTTGTAAATTATAGCTCTAAGGGGGCCTTTACAAACACAACACAAATAGACTATGAGTCACACTTCAACGGTACAGGTGTACACTACTTATCTTTATTTAGCCTTGGTCTCTAATACCAAGTCAAGTATAATTACAAGGGAAAGAATTTAAGAAAGGATTCTACGCTTTTTCGATTATGTAGATATAGTTTTATTATAAATAAAAATGTTTAAGGCTTGAGATTTATGAGAAACTTCATCACTTGCAATGAATATCACAATTCTTCTTTAGGGCACTTTAATGATCACTTGATTGCCTGTGAGTGGAAAGTGAAGGCTTAATGAATGCTCTAGCAAATCCTCTTTACTCCACTTGACGTGTTTTAAATAATTGAGAAGTAAATTCAAACATTATGAGGTAGGTAGCGCACATTAAATGTACCAATGTTTGAATTTTCCTGACAGTCATAGTACAAATCACAGATGAGGTCAACTTTGTTTGTGACTTCACCTAAGTTGCTCACTGAAGTCTACCTAGGGTGCGACTTCGATCATGACTTTTTCACTTCTTAAGTTCTCCTCTAAAATGCAGTGCTTCTTAAGTTCCAGCTTAAGTCGACTTGGTCCTTGACTTAACCTAGCATGTAAAGTTTGCTTTGGGTGTGACTTCACTTGTAATTTGTACAATCAGTAAGAATATGCAACATCAAAGTTGATTTGGCTCTAGAACTTCACCTAAGTTGCCAGCAAAGTCGACTTGGCTATGCGACATATATCCTACTTGAATCTTTAATCTTCAAGTAATACGCTTATGAGGCTTTGGCCTTTCAAGTTCCTGACTTGAGTTGACTTGATCTTGGACTTCATCCAAATCGCTTAGTGGAATTGATTCGGATATACAACTTAACATTTGGTATTTAATATTTGAAAACTTGCTTAGGTTTTTTGGAATGCAGGCCGGAGTCTTGAGTCGGCTTAGTCTCTGACTTGACTTAATTCGCAGGGTGGAGTCGACTTAGATCGCAACTTCGCACATTCAATTTTGAGTTAGAGAAAATATGCGACCCCCTAAGTCAACTTGGCTATCGATTTCACCCAAGTCGCAATTGGAGTCGACTTGAGCTTACGACTTAAGCTGTCCACACTTCAAGACTTGCATTCCTTCGATCTAAGTCGCTTTCCAGAGTTGATTTAGGTATAAACTTAACCTAAGTTACTTGTCTGAATCAACTTGGATACAAGACTTGGTCTACCATGGTTTGACACTTGAATTTTTTATCTTTAAAGCAATTCACCAAATATGTTAATACCCTTTTATACTTAAAGTTGGATTATTAATCATCAAATCATATTTTACTCTTAATTTTCTAGCTAAGTTCAAAACATAGAATATTAAAATAATCTGATAATTATCACGAGTAAATCTAATCAAAGATATAATATTGTAACACACCATAACTTATATAATTACATAGACGTCTTATGCTTAATGGATTATACATCATTATTTGTCGCATAAATGTGATGTAACAGGAATATAAACATGCATGTTACACAAAACACAAATAAGCCCCAAATAAAAAATCTAATCATATCCTTGCATTCAAAATATCAAAATTAGTGATGATCAATTATTGAAACATTAAAACTAGACTTAAAATGAGCAAAATGCATTAAAATCAAAATGGATGGTTGAGATTGCACCACGTCAACACTGGCAACCAACGCTACCGACAACGTGGCCTATTGCCCAAGCTGCCTGTGTGGGCCTTGCATGAGCTTGACCTTATTCCTGCTCACCTAATGTCTTCTGGACTTTGTGGTCGGGCGTTGCTAGGGCCTGCTCTTATGCTAGCCCGTTTTCTCTTTGAGGCCATCAAAAGATGGGCTACTTGGGTCAACTTGGGGCTACGCTTGGTCTAATTCTTATCCCGCAAGAATGTTACACCGTTGACTAGTGTTACACCACTGTCAATTTTTTGTCTAGGCCTTGTGTGGGCCCAACCCACTTATATTGGCCCACGAGGCCCTAACATGTTGTTAGGTTTGCCAATGTTGGGCCTTACATAGGCCTGGGTAAAGTTCGAGCCTAGCTCATTGGGCAACTTTGGCTAGAGGTGTTTTGCGATATTTCTAATCTATTTTTTAACATTTTATATATCCTAGGGGTTCTTCATAAAATCTCTCATATAACTAAGTCAGTGGAAATTTCAACCCAGATGCCCATGATAGATGATTATTCCATACATTTCAACTTATTTATTTTAGTTTTAAATCTAATTAATAATATTTTAATGATCCAAAACATCGAAAAAATCCATAATCATGTAATTAGCATGATGGAATATATAATTTGCATAATTAATTCATATACTTAATTAATTATCAACAAAGTGATAATATATAGCATTATCACATGATTATTCTTTTACATGAGATAATTTGTTAATATACTATTAATAAATAATGATGTCATTGTTGTCTATGCTATATATAGATGTGGCACCTGGGAGAAATGAAAAGTATGAATGCATGCATTAGAATCCCAACATGTTGGGTTGTATGGGATACCATTGACTAACATATTAATATGAGTATGAGTTATAATTGACACATTTGTGCAACTGCACAACTTAGTTATGATATAATTTATTAAGTATTAATTTAGACGTATATGATTGACATGTCGATTGGGGTAGTGTGATTATCTTGAACCTCGCAAAGTAGGTATGATGTTCGACTTAATTTTAAGTAATGTAATTATATGGAATAGGAAAAGAATATGAGTTGGGTTGCAGGGGCAAGCGTTTGGCTCAACCAACCAACTAGAAAGACCATTTAAAAGAGGGGTGCAAGCGAGGAAACTTTTTACTCTTTCCTTCTAGCTCATCTTCCTTTTTCCTCTTTCGTCTTTCTTGTCTCCTCAGCACTCGACCCGACACTAAATCTCCACAACATCATTGTAAATCACCTCAAAGATCATCACTTCACATCAAGGCAGCTCGAAATTCTAGAGAGTCAAGGTTAGGAGTGTTTCTTTTAAGAAAAACCGCAATCTAAGTAAGTAGATATTTTTATTTGTTTCTCTCAAGTTAAGGGTTTAATATGAAATCAAACACGTTATAAAGCTGGTGGAAATAGACATTGTTCATCAAATTCATGAATTGAGATACTTTAGGATTCAAGGTAAGCTGGGGCTAGCGGGATTCATGGAAAATTTAAGATCGCTGCATAGATTTTGTGGAATAAATGATATGTTACTAGTTTTTTCTCATTAATGAATATAATACAACTCGAGTGGGTCGAATTTGTACGAAGAACTAGAGATTTTCTTTCTAAAACCTACTATGTATTTGATGAAATGTCTATGTGGTAGTTAGTATGCTAAACTTAATGTACACTTATATTGATTTTACTTATGTTGTGTTTGTGGTTTGCGGCACTTTTTTTATTTGTATTGGGTGATGTACTATTGAGTTAAATAGTTATAATTTGATAGCTCAACAAGGTATGATTGTGGCACATTTTATTACATGACCTTTTGATATAATTGCAAAAGTGAATGTGTTGTGTGGTTATATGGGATTATTCATGGCCCTTGATTTACACGAGGAGAAGCTTGTGCATTATCCGTTAAAGACACACGGCTATATACATATGTTCTTAGCCGTGGGTGTTGATTCCACGCATTATGCACGGTCACTTATGAATTGTCTCATTACATCAATGTTATGGCATGTGCATCATGAATCTTATTTCGTTCCCTTCTTTTGTTAATTGCTATCTACTTATTGAGTCTATTTAAACTCATATAATTTACTATTTTGCCTTTAGATCATTGACTAGGTGAGGAATCTCAAGATGAGTCTGGAGGAGGATCGGAGACCAAACTCATTAGATTAACACTTTTTTGTCTATTTTTGACTTTATGCTTCTTTTCGATACTAATGAATGTTGATATTTATCTAGTTTGGTCCAACTGTGACAAACATACTAATGACAGTTTAAACTTGATTATAATCCATGTAAACATATATATGACCTTTTGAGTTACTTTGTTGTGTAATGATGAATTATAATGACTTTCTTACTATATAGATGTCTCTATGGTATGAGAATGCAAACATATGAATGTAGAGTTAAATGTTATATTTTGGGATAAAATTAAGATGTTTGTGAATAACAGCTCATGTGTTCCATACCACCTCTTTATATGGGAAATTTTTCCAAAATTTTTAAGTCATTTTGCACCATTTGATTAACTATAAGGATGTCTAGACAACGGGCGGCTACAACGTAGCAATTGAAATAAATTTCCCAACTCAACGCTTGAAACAATATTTCCTGCTTTTCCTAATTTATCTAGTTGAAATCCCTAATTCCACCATCCCTTTTTCACTCATCCCTTCTCCTACTAACTATCATCTATTGCATCTGTCCCTTTCCCTTAATGTTGTTGCTCCAATTGGTAACAATGCCTTATGTAGGATTTCCGAACTCTCCATGATTCTCCCTTCTAAGCTATCGAACCAATGTTTCAAGTGGTTTCCTCCCCCTTTATAACTTCATTTCATTTTCATCATTAGATAAAGACTTTACTAGATTTATTTTCTATCGTTGGATTTAGATTTAAAATAAGATCCAGTGGTCCCCATATAGTATAATTGTGTTGTGGTATTTGGAAGTTGAATATTGAAAAGTAGGTTATGTAGTCCTTATGCCAAGCTTGTGCTAATTGCTTTATTTTGGGCACGTTTCATCAATTTATTCCTTCTAATAGATTTCTTGGCTTTAAAATAGTGATGGTAATTGGTGAGGCCAATATGAGTCGTCAATTTATGAAGCTACAACACAAAATAAATTGTATATCCTAGATAGTATTTAATGGGTGATTGGTATATGAGGCTGCATATTGTGCAAATGCCTTCTCTATCCCTATGCATGGCCTTTTAGATAGCTTTTGTTGAAAAAATCGGCATCGATAGAAATATGCGTGATCCTTTAGACTGATAATTAATTAAAGAAAATCTCTTTTGAAACTGACACTTAGTAAATGGTATTCATTTGTTATTCATGACTAGCTTCAATACGAGTATAACATTTAATAGAATGCAAATTTGTAAACTAGAAAGATGGATTATGTGCATTTTTTTAATTAGAAAAGTGCATTCTATTTAAAATTAGAATATGTGCACTTTTTTGAAATTATAAAGTGTGCATTCTATTTGAAATTAGAAAGTATGTAATACAAGTACAAGTTGTGCTTGATCGTGAACATTATTTTAAGGCATGGTTGCTGAAAATATGAGATTTGCAATTCTTTATTGGGACCCTTAAAGAGAAATGTGCATATAAAGTATGTAGGTGAAGAAGTGCATCATAAAAAAATTTATTAAGACCATGTGTGTTGAAATACTTTAGGAAAATTGATTCACACTCTGTTAAATATTCTAAAGATAAGATGAGTGTAAGTTTAAATATCGAGATATAGATATATCATACTCAGTTGACACAGTGGTGTGTGATCTTGACGTGACTACAAGAGTTGTCTTGTGACGCCCCAATCTTTAATCTAACAAGAATGTCATGTGCTAACCCAAGACTTATCCATATGGAGCCCAAACCAAAGAGCAATTCTCTCAGAGCAATGCAAAAATTTATACACAATAGAAAATTTGATCCAAAAATTTTGGCAGAGTTTTCTATAAAATATCAAAGTTGCAATTGTATGTTCAATATTTATATAGCAAGTAGAAATAAATTTTTATCTAAGAAGAGTTGTCATGCAACCCTTACTCAAATGTCAAATTAGTAACTAAAAAGAAATCTCGATTCTTTCTGGTTTACAAAAAAATAACTATATAATTTTGTGAATCCTTAACCAAGAAGGAGAATCTTCCATTAAAACCACCAAAATATACCAAAAAGATGTATGAGAGAATTAGATATACATTAACTCCTCATTATATGACCTCTCTCACTCACAACCTGGTCTTATCGTGATCTCTTGCATAATTATCATCATATCCCATTAGGGGACCTGCATGCCTATCATCTAAGAATGACAAAACAACAGTATGAGCTCGAGTAAACTCAGTAAGTAGTACACAACTAATAGATTTAATTCAAAGTAAATAATATATCCATTAATGCATATATGGATGCATCTCATGCAAATACCCACCACTCCATAACTCGCCCCTACTTCACTGCCAAATATGTAGAAACACTTGTGTAATATATAGTAATTTATACATATCAGGCGTCTCTCTTACATTGATGTCAGACACCCCCCCCCAAACCTAAAAAAAAATCATCAAGTGAATTGAAACACTTCTCTTACATTGATACTAGGGTGAAGATCACCATCACCAATTATATAGCCCAGGAATGTCCCTCTCTCACATTGATACCAGGGTCGAGACCACACAACCATTTCCGTGCCCACACATACAAATATAGCACTTAAGCCACCACACTTTTCACATGTTTAGATCTTCACCTTTATAAGTATCCATGCAAGCACCAAGACAATATATGAGTGTAAAATCAATACTAGATAGGAATACTTATGATGCAAGGACATATAAAGCATGTGAATAAACATATAACTTTGAAATATATGCTTAGCACAACGATAGAAAAATGCTTAAATAATGAAATTGGATAAAACATGCTCCTCATACCATGCTCCACAACACAATAACAAAACATCATGAAAATACTACCTCACATTTAATTATAATCAATTTATATCATAAATAAGTATACTAATCCACCATTTTCACAAGCTCTAATAGTAAGGCTTTTTAAAACCTCAACCTGAATTCATCATTTCAACCACACCGCATCACTCTCTTACTTCACAAAATGATCATACTTTATTTTTTTCCTCAACTCACTTATACATGCATGTCATACCAAACTACACTCATTTCCACCATTAAAATACTATTCATCTTCTTCCTTATGAAAGAGTTTTTAAACTGGACTTTCATCATATGCTCCCGGGTGCATGCAGTGCTTCATGCTCTCGGGCGCATACACTTATTTTTTATTTTTTTAAAATTTTTCATGAAATTAAATTACCTAAAATGCCACTGATTTTTGAAATTCGAAATAAATACCTAAAAATCTCCAAAAATGGTAAAAATTTATACATAAGTTAAATACACTTGGGTTAACATTTCATGAAAAAAATTTAAAAAAAATAGGTGTATGCGCTGCATGCTCCCGAGAGCATACGATGAATGTCCTTTTAAACTCATCACCCAAATCACCCTGAAATGTTACCAAACCCTATCCACATGCTCATATGGCATTAAGAAGGAAGATTTTTAAAGAAATTTCAAGAAAAATAGAAGGAAAGACTACTTAAATGGCTTTACACCAATTTTCCCCAAATTTATTCAAGTTTTAATTCTTGAATCTCCTTAAGTCACCACTTCCTTCTTCCCTCTCCCCCCCCCCCCCCGCTCTCTCCCCCTTTCTTTGTTACTTTTTTTCTTTTTTCAGGCTCTACTCTTTTTTAGAAGGGCTACAATCATTTTTTCAGTTTAATTTTTCATTTTTTGTTTATTTATTATGTTATTTAATATAGATAGAGCATATACAAATTAGTAATTTTAATTCAATTTGAACTCCTTCACGCATCATTTAATAAATATTTACTATATACCACAAATATTTCTTAGTATTTAATTATCTTTAATTAAATTCCTTAATAACATTTGCTAAAATAATTTAATCAATTTTTTTTTAAAAAGAGCATGTCTACCATTAATTACATCAAAAAAAATATTGAGATTTGGAGTCAAGGGAATTCGGTTATTGATGAAGAGCATATACAAATAAATGTTAATGATGCATCTTTCCTTCAATGTTGTAATTTGTATCCAATGTAGATAATGTGTATCTTGGATGGTTGATGAGTATTTATGTTTCATGTGGATGTTTGTTAAAAAAATCATGAGTTTATATAGTGTATTATGAAGATGTAGAAAGCGAGCAAAAGGGCATAAAAGATGTAAAGAGTGCGAGTCAAAAGAAGACACCGGTACTTATCAAAGGGAGATGAAGGGAGATAATGGAATTAGAAATATAATATCACGATGGAGGACGTCGAGGAAATAGATGTGCATGAGTTGGTCTACGAGGGAGAGGGTGACTTCAACTTCAAATCAGAGGACTCTTCTTCATCAAACAACTCTGTTGATAATGATATAGGTAAACTTATAAATTATCAGTGTAGGTATGTTAGTCACATTACATTCTAATGAAGTTTACGTGAATACTTGCAGAACAAATGGAGAATATTGAGGCCCATGAAGGAGCTGGTATTGATATCAAAAGAGAATAATGAGGATTTGATATTGAAAGTTACTTTCAAATTGATTTGAAGAATTTTGCCGGACAAATTATGTACTTTTGTACTTATTGTTAAATCTATCATTTTTATGTTTTGTATGCAATGAACATGATAACCTTGATGTTGAGAAAGACTGTACATACAACGAAGAAGATGATTCATGTTATGAATCAGAGGATGAAGTAGTCTCTAGGAAGAAGAGGATTTCTTAGAATGAGAGGTTTTTAACAAAGAATTTGGATGACCTGCATCTTGAAATTGACATGAAATTTTCAAACCATCAAGGTTCTTTGATGAGAGCTTGTGGATTTTTCTATGAAGAATATTTTTGACTTGTATTACATGGAAAATGAGTAGCAAAAAGTGATCATGAAGTGTGAGAGAGAAAATTGTCCGAGGAGGGTGTATACGAAGATTATAGATGATATTTCATATAATCTCAACACTAAATAACAAACGTGAGTGTTCTATTTTTTAGAATGGTGGTGAGAAGTCTATAAGAGCAAGGTAAGCTGAAGAACATGGAATTAATAAACTTGGAAGTAAGAACAAGGCAACTATGTCAACACTATGAGAGGAAATTCGACAAGTGACAAGTTTGAGATTACCATATAAAAAGGTTTGGAGGGGTTAAAACTTTGCTATAAATAAAATATGAGGATCGAATGAAAGGATGTAGCACTTGAGACATGGAATATCATGAAATTACCTTACTTCAAGAATTGAACAACGACAAATAACAAAATCCTAAATTTTTTCATAAATAAACTATGTCCAAATATAAATGTTCCAATCTTTCATCCAAGTATTACAACTCATTTTAATTTTATCCAAAATAGTACATATCATTGCCTAAATATAAACTAATTAGAGTATTATAGGAGCTAAACGTTGTAAACATGTGGCAAATTAAGCATAATTCATATTTTGATGATTAACAACTTAATTTGAGAATTATCAAGGTAATAATGTGATGGCTAAGTGTTTTCAAGGTTCAAAAATTCAAAAGTCAAAAGATTGGTAAGCCAAGTCACATTCGACGTTAGCTCGGACATCAACTTATGTGAAGTCAATACCGAAGTCGACTTCAGCATTGACTTCAAGGCTCTAATTTTCGACAGTGCCGAAATCTGGACATCTAAGCAGACGAAGTTACAACTAAAGTTAACTTCGCTTACGACTTAGGTAAAGTCGCAACATCAAGTCAACTCTACCTGCGACTTGAGACATCTTCAGATATAAGAGTTGAAGCTGTTAAGTCGACCTTATCATACGAGTTGGATGAAGTCGCACTTGAAGTCAACTTAAACTCTCGACTTAAGTAGAATTAAGAATGAAGATGTTCCTAAACTCTTTATTCAAAAAGATTAAGTCCAAATGACAAGCTTGAGCCAAGATTACATAAAGTTTTTATCAAATGATCAAGAAATATTGAACATGCTCAAATATCATGAAGAATGAATAAGACTAAAGCTCAAAATGAAGATTCATATGGATGAAATATGAAAAGCAAGGAAAGACAAACAAACAAAGAAGATCACATTGAGTCGAAGCTCCAAGAAATCAGATAGCTGGTGAAGTCATATCCGAAGTCGACTCCACCTGCGATTTGAGTTAAGTCTGAAGACCAATTCAACTGAAGTATGGAACTTGACTAAAGGGATAGAAGACCAAAGTTGCATCCAAGTCGACTCCAATCTGCGACTTCAATGAAGTCGCATCCAAAGTTGACTCCAAGCTGCGACTTGGATGAAGTCGTAACCCAAGTCAACTCCAAGTCCAACTTTTATCGCCCTGATCGGAAAAAATTCGAATGTTGGCGCATTAAATGTGTATCACCTACCTCCAAATGTTCTCCCTTATTTAAGACACTTCAAATGAACAGGAATAAGGTGATAAAGCATTAATTGAGTTCAACCTCTTCATTCTCAAGCATTTATGTGATCTAAAAGATGGTTTTTTAAGAAGAACTCAATGACAAGCTGCTAAGTGTTGAACTACTCCATCACCAACCTCTTCTACAAGTTCTTCTTTGTAAAGTGTACTATATCTTTCTACTTATTAATCATTTGTGTTCCACTTAGTTTAAGATTGAAAACTAAGACCAAGTGAAGGCAAAGTAGCATGTGATTAGAGTATAACTCATCACTTACTTGTGCTAAGTTTGTATTGTTAGCCCCGAGTTAATGCAAAATCCAAGAGGGGATGGGTGAATTGGGTTCTAAAAAAAATTCTTTCGTAACTTAAAAACTTAATCCCTTGAAAGTTTAATCCCTTTGATAGAAGAAATGAAGTAGAAAGCAATATAATGTAGAGAGCAGAAATATAAATCAAGCACACTAGATTTTTATAGTGGTTCAGGCAACCTTTCTACTCCACTCTTCCAAGCTCACACTCCTTGTGACTTGGGTTCCACTATTGTATTTCTCAAATACAATTAGAGTCAC
>JAXCLR010000050.1:48423977-48451218 GCA_035584095.1 Annona squamosa | reverse complement strand
GCGATCGAGGTAAGTAGATGTCGCCCCTTCCCGATTCAGTTATGAAATTCTATGTTAAATACGACATGAGGCTAGAGAAAATATGTAGAGCTTGACGACTCTATGGTATTAGGCAACGGGTTCGTAACAGTTAGGGTTTATGGGAAATTTACCTTGAATGTGCGATTTTTATGATGTAAACAAATATTATAGGTACTAAGGAAATTTACCCTTCAAAAAATTTTACAAAAATAGCCAAACATGCCCAAAATTTAAAACTAAAGTGTATGTATTTGGAAAATGATGAACTTTAATATGAAAAAATTTTGGTATAAAAGTTATTAAATTGATAGAAAATAATGTAACATAATAGAGGTAATGATGATGTATAAAGAGAATAAGATTAAAATAAATATGTTAGTCTTATGTATAGTTGTGTAAAAATGATTAAAAAAAGATGGTTATATAGGAATATATGAAGAAATAATTGTAAAATAGGATAGTTACGAAGAGCGACAAATTTTAGACTATATTTGAGAAATAATAAAACTTTTGATGAAAAGTTTTCGGTGCAAAAGTTTTTAAAATATGAGAAAATAATATGATATGATAGGGAGTAACGATAAAAAGTAAAAAACATAAAGTTAAAATAAATAGGTTAGATATATGTGTAGTTGTGTAAAAATGATTAAAATGTAGAATAATTATATAAAAAGAAGTGAAAAAATAATTAAAAATAAGATAATTCTAGAAAGTAAAAAATTTTAGATTGGAAAATTTTAAGTATTAACAAATACTCCCAATTAAAATTTTTTTTGTTAAAAATAAGGGTAATTTGCATATATGTTCATATAGTTTGAGCAAAATTATAGATATACCCATATATTTCAAGTTTTATATATAACTCCCACATAGTTTTACATAAATTACTTGCGTACCTCCATTGACGACAAACATCAAACGACAAAATATATTCTATTAAACTAAAACATGCATTCCCAATATACCCTTTGAATTAGGTTACGACCAAGAGAGGCATTCTCTCCTTCAGCCTTGCTAATTTCCCTCTCCCATCCCCACCAAAGGAGGTTTGCACCTCTATCACTGGAATTTCAGCAAGTCAACAATAATAGTTATCAATCTTCCCGACCCACCAATTTTGACGTCGCCTCTTTTGTCTCCACCCCTTCTGCACCGACTATCCTTTGGCTTGACTTACAAGGTTAGGAATTTATTCAATCAGCGGTAGCTATTAGGTATTTTCCCCTTGTGTAAATAATGTATTTTCTTTTCTATCCTAGCATCGGGCAACTATGCAAGGTTGTTCAAAATGATTGGCTATGGTGGGTCATTTGCAATCTTCTTCAATTGACATCAGTGGCCAAGTTTATTCTTTTATATGCTTTGTTTTATAATTAAATTAATGTGTTGCATGCTTAATTAAATAATTACAAGCTAATTTTTGAATGTTCCATGCCACGTGTTATGCTTAATTTAGTATAACTACCACTGTATTTTGAATCTTCCATATAATATCTCTTGTGGGTGACAGAATGGTTGGCTATGGTGGTCCATTTAACGGAAGTGGGACCTGTTGTTGAAAAGTTTTATTTGTCATAGTGTGAGTTGCTTAGTGGTTGGTGGGGACCATATTTGGCTGAGAAAAGTAGTTGTAGTGGACAACGGGGACCTAATTCCTAATAAGATAAATTTTGGTAAGTTGAGACAAAAAGCCATATACTAAGAAATGTTGCAACCAATATTGGCTCAACTAGCATATTTGGTTCCTAGAATTTTAGCAACAAAGAAATGAAATTAGTAGATTTTTCATGGATAATTGAAGACTATGATTCTTATATATGACATGAAAGAGTTATTTATGTATGAATATGGAAAGTTTTATGGATTTGATGTATGACACAAAAGAGTTTTTTAATGCTCGGATGCAATAAATTTTTCAACTAGCTTGGGCTCAAACAAGTAGAGTTATCATTAACTGCTAGAAAAAGCAAATTGTTTAGTCGAACTTCTGTTTATGAGAATGATTTGGAATGACATGTGTCAATATCAACCTTCACATGAGAATGACTTGTGCTAATATTTGATTGATTGGAATGATCTGAAATTTTTTATAATCATCAAGGAGGGGTTTAAATCGGGATGTTTCAGTCAAATTTTTTTGATGAAATTGGTTACAATGGATTGGATCCCATGTGTGTGATATAATTTCTTTTCCTCTGCATTTTCATATTCAACATTTTCTTTTTAATCTTATTCCTAAATAAACATTACCGTATTCATTCTTTGTTATCTTTTGTTCATGCATTGCTACGTGAGATCTATACATTAGTTGAGGGGTAATAAAGTTAGAGAAAGGCATTTTTTAGAGTTTGTTGTAGGTTTTACATGGTGTTGATATTTTGTAGATAATATGACTTTTTAGCAATGCTTTTTATGTCTAGGATATTTCTTATTTGGCCTGAAATGAGTAGTGTGCAATCCAATATCTCTTCTTTTTTAGGCTTTAGGTTCTATACATTTCGACATTTAGATAACTTTTGCTATATAGTTGGTGTGATTCAGTAGCTTTTTCACATTTTTCCTCAAATTTAATTAGTATAAAACAATGTAAAGAATTATGGGTCTTGCTTCTTATGTATTAAAATGTCTATCCATGCATTCCCATGCTTTTTAAATGCTCAAGTTAGCCAAAGGACCAAACTGCCGTAAAACTAGTACATTCTAGTTTTTCCTAACTTCAACTAGCTTTTATTGAATGGGTTTTTGTTAAAAAAAATTTCTAAATAATTGTTATATCATGTTACTATACTATTGGAATATAACTCTAAAGTACAATCTAGTTTTTCCCAACTTCAACTAGCTTTTATCTAATGGGTTTTTGTTAATTTTTTCTAAATAATTGTTATATCATGTTACTATACTATTGGAATATAACTCTAAAGTTTGAATTTATTTCAATGTCATTTGATATGTTTTTAACAAACTCGAAGTTAGATACTTGAAAACTGCAAATTTCCATCCAATTGGTCCACTGAACGTACGGTGTTGAGATTTATTGGTTTTTTTCGTATGAATACTTCTTGCACACCATAATAGGCTTAAGCAACATAATTCAACAAATATTTATATATAATTTTATCACTTCTAATTATTTAGATCATTTTTCATTTTCAAGTTTACAACTGTTAGTGGCAAACTCTATTCTTATAAAAAATTTTGAAACTAACGTATCTCACATACTTCCTTGATTAGAATTTGATTATATTTTTAATTTGTCTAATCATTGCATTTTGTGATAGGAGTTCAAATGTGCATCTCATTTTGCTTGTTTTATATTGTTAGATAGAGTTTTAAATAACAAGCCACAAAATGGCAAATAACTCATTAATGATTAAAAATTCTAAGCATTATAATTTGTATGTAAAAGATGCCCCTTAAGTAGCAACGTTACTAAATCCCCACCAGCATTGCAAGTGTTCAAATCATAGTACCAAAATTAAATGTTTTCAATAAGTTTTAACTAGATGGATAGGTGCTACGAAAGTAACAGTAGCTAATATCAATATGAAACCACATTTAAAGTCAAACTAATTCACAAACTATCATAGTATCATAACCTACTACTAATATCAACATGAAATCACATCTAAACTCAAACTAGTTCACAAACTACTACAATACGACAACCTACGAAGAACTAATTAGATTGAACACTATAATCGATAATCTTTAGCTTTCCCAATGCTTTCATAGTCATATCTAATTTTTTCCTTAGTCATTACAACAATGTTTTCGTTAGCAACTTCTAATTCTTTCTCTAATATCTTCATTTTTTCATCTGCTTTAATTCTTCGTTAGTTTCATAGCAACATTTGACTTCGTCTTCAGTCAAGCTCTCATAGCCAACATAAGCGTCATATCAACAAAAGTAATTGCGATTCATACGTCCCTAATGAAATAAAAAATTATTATTTTACTTGTCAATAAAGTATATAAATGCAAATAATTATGAGTTTATATGATCATTTAATTTTATGAAGAAGTACAATACCTTTCTTAGGTGTCTATAAAACATCCTCCCAAATTGTTTTCCAACTTCAACATAATCAGATAGCAAATGTCATCTCCACGACAACACTTTACAGGTGGAAAAGGAGCAATTTTAGGATTATAAGCCATTTATAAACTAAAATAAAAGAAATGACATGGATTAATAGAAAATGCATACACATTCCTTTCGAAACTAGTTTATATAAAAAAATAATCAGCAAAACAGATATTCTGACAAACAGGGATTGTTTACATGGATGCCTTTTTATTTGAACAGATGCAATCTATTTCGTTTCGGCCGTGAGCTTCCCTGGCAAAACCATTGTTATCTAATTATTAACAAAAATCAAATGCTCATTTTAGCCGTGAGTTAACAATTTTTTCAAGTCACATTTCCTTCACAATAGATCTACTATGATACCTAGAAGTCTCAAAATGTTCAATGTATTTAAAAGTTATTAATGGTATGATTTAAGTGGATGGATGAGATTAGAGCTAATAACTAAATGAGGTAGTTAAGTTAATCACCTTCACTCAATATGAGTTAATGTGCTAAAAAAGGACAAAATAAGGTATAAAAATGATGATCTGACATAATTTTTAATTCCATTAATTATGATTAAGTTGATGATAATTATGAGATTGATGTGACTATTGTTTGAAAATTTGTAACTTGACTCCCATAAGGCTGATTAACTTGAAATTTGAAAGGTAAGCACAAGTTGACGTGCTCTACCTTATGAATGGTATAAATTATGTTAATCATGATTGAATTATGATAATAATGATTTAATTTTATTAAGTTTCATATGATATTTTCAAATGCTCATATCTTAATCTAGGATGATCGTTTTGAGATAAAATTTTTTATAAACGGTTAAAATAATGTGTTCTATCATATGGATGAATTTGATTAAGCTAAATATCATGGAAAATTACTTAGTCACATAACAATAAAACTGTTTGACTTTTGCCCATGAAAAGTGATATGTCATTAATGAACCAAAAGTGATGAGTGACGCGGGTCAATATGGGATTCGTTGAGCAACATTTAAAGTCAACCAAATAAATAAAAAGTTGACTTTTGAAAAGTAAATGAGACGTGTCAAACAAGGATTCATTGAGAGAAATGAAAAATCAACATGTTTAATGCCTTGCTTGAGGTGTTAAAGGGAAAGAATTTTGAGCAATTTTGTAATTTTTAAAAAATGCAAAAAAGTATGAAAAGGGGCTGCATCAAGAAAAGTTCAATGCATGATATTTGGGTAGATTTTTTTACCACAAAATGACATAATGGGCAACCACATAGGGATGTGTACATGGATAGCAAAATGATAGATTTTTGGCATTTAGAAAATACATAAAAATAGGAATCTTAAGGGATAAGTAAGATAGCTCAAGTGGGGATAAACATTGATTTATTTAAGTCAAAATGAGCTAGATTGGACAAAAAGTTTAAAAAAAGAAAAGAAAAAGAGGAAGCAAGGTGGACGGCCTAGCAAGGAAGAAAAAGGAGAAGAAAAAATAGAAGAAAAAGAAGAAGGAAAGAAGAGGAGCAACCAAGCTTGAGTAAAGAGGAGGCGAATCTAACGAATTTAAGTAGGTATTAAACCAATTTTTGTTTGATAAATTCTACGTTTTCTTGCTCAATAAATGGTTCATAGAATTGATTCATTATGAACCCTAAATAATGATTCAAGAAGATCTTGATAGGGTTATTAAAGGATAAATGAACTAGGAGATTTACTTCAAGCTTTCAAGGAAGCATATGCGTGATTTAGGATTGAATATGCTAAGTACACCATGCAAAAATTTTTAAAAACTCCCAATAAAAGTTGGTGTTTTAACCCTTTATTATATGTTGATTATATGAATTATTTTTATGATTAATATATGTTAAAGTAAGCATGTTTGATAGACTTTAGGATGGTGAAACATAGAGTTGATAATTTGGTACAAAATTCTACTCATTTAAAGTAGAATTGATGTATAACTTAAACAATATGATAAATAGATGATTAGGAGGGTAAAATACCATAAATATAAGGTATTATGGACGTCCAAAGTGTAGAATTAAGAAGGGTAAAAATCTATTTTGTAGAGCCTTAAAGATGTGGACGTCTAAGGTGGAGAAAGAGGGAGACAAGTTGCTGTATTAGGCAATCCAATTGATGGATTTTAATTTCATGATTATACCCTAACTAATGTGCAAAAAGTTGCTTAAGTTAAGCCAAAAAGGAGAAATTTTTTTTTATTTTATATGAACTTGAATTACACATTATATATGTATATTTAAAGAAGTGAACATGGAAAGTATGGATGACAAGAAGGAAGAATGACCATGTATGATTAGCTAAGGTGCAAAAATGAAAGGAAAACATGATAAAATGAGGAAGTATATGGATGTTTTGAGAAAATTATAAAATCTTAAAAATTTAAGATTGAAACTAGGAGTCCTAACTCATAAATAGGTGCCTTGGATGAACACCAATGTGAAAAATAGAAAAAATGAATGTTAAATGATAAATGGAAAGTATTAAACTTCTATATGTTAAGTTAACCTTAGAGGTTATAATAAGCTTGAAAACTTACCCTAATTAAGGGTATTAAAAATGAAGGGAATAGTCGAAATAAAAAGAATTATTACAATTAAGTCACATGTCACATTGATGTGTGAATTGAAAAATTAACACCTAACTTGAAAGATAAGTAAGTTATGCTAGTTAAGGTAAGTTGATGTAGATTGGACAACCCTAAGGGATGTAAGCATTTGAAATTTATGTATATAAATGAAATATCTATTTTATTTATCTAGGCAAAGACAAAGAAAAGTATGGAAGTAGAGGATTAAGGCTATCTCAAGTAAAGAAGCCAACTTTTTAAAATATTAATTTCCTTCTATGTGTTGAAATAATTAAAAATGTTTACGTTGATGCTTTTATGAATTTCTTATAATTGGGCAAGCATAAATTTTGAAAAAAATGACTTGAATGAAAAGTCTCAAGGATTGCTTCATTGAAAGCAAACAACGATTTTTAAAATATTTATTTTATCACAAGGGTTGTAAAGATTAGGAATGCTTTACATCGATAGTTTTAAGAATTTGCTTACAAGTAAACAAATTCTTCATGATGCTATTTTCAAAATGATTTTATAAAGAAAAAGGAGTTTGGACCTTTTCACAAAGAAATATATACAAAAAAGTTTTGAGTTTACTCCCACGAGATTTTGTGAAAAATAAGTATGTTTATGAAAGAAAAAAAAGATATTTGATTTATAGAAAAAGATCGGTTTCTCCATGCCATGACACGTAAACATAAATGATGATTTAGACATGGTACGATGATTTGGACATGGTCCATCTATTTGAGATAGTATTAGAAAAGTCTTAATTTTCTTTAAATATGAAAATATTTTGAAAATGCCTTAAAAAATGTTTATACGGATATTGTTAAAAGTGGGTTTAAAGATGACCAATCCAATAAGTTGATTTCATAAAATAAATTGATTTTAGATTGCTAAAATAGCATACAAAAGGCTATGCAAACCCCTCTTTATGTAAAAATGACAAGAATGATATGTGGATAAAGATATGATGCCGAGGTGGATAAAAGGGAATGATGCAATTGCATAACTTTTGTGAACGAAAATCCCCGAAATGAAAACTAAAAAAATGTTAGTGAAATACATTGTTTATTCTTAAAATTTTAAAAGCTTTGAAGTTTCTTTATCATGATAATTTTAAAATTTATTATAAGCAACATTTTTAGAAAAGATTATTTTCTTAAACATTTCAAACGCTTATCAAAATATTTTACCTCAAATATTTCTCAAAGTATTTAAGGATGATCATCTTAAAATTAACTTTCAAATATGTTAAAGTGGGTGCGCTCTACTTTTTTAAGATGGTTTAAAAGGACATGAACTGCGGTTTGTGATGTTTCTTGAAATCATGCTAGCATATGGATATCAATGATAACGTATGATGCACCAAAATAATAGATAGGTTAATTGTAGAGACCGTCAGAGATAGACCAGAGCCCACTCTACATCTGACCAAGTCACTAAGGGACGACAGGAGGCCAACGACGCCTTCCTTAAGATAAGAGAAAGATTAAGGCACAACCAACTAGCTAACATGCTGTTATATGATGGATTCTTTTTCAAAAAGTAGAATGATAATTTGCTAAGTGTCACTACTAGATAGGGAGAAATGCATTTGCATATGTTTTGCTTTAAAAAATTCGAACACTGGGATATAAAAGCATTTATACGAAAAGTTACCCTAAATGAGATTTTATGAGCCTATACAAAAAGGTTATCTTAAAAATAAGGTATTTTACACAAAAAAGTGTAAAAATCAAGGATGTGATGAAATGTTTTCTACGTAAATGTTTTATGAAAAAAGATTATGTGTATATGTCTTGTTTGCTATAAACAAGCCTTAAAATAGGGATTACGAAAAAAAGGTTTATATGAAAAAATATTTTAGGAGATAAAAATGTCTGTTTCCAAAAGGGTATATGTAGAAAAATATTTTATGACATAAAAATGTCCATTTCCAAAAAAGATTTAAGTGAAAAAATATTTTAAGACATAAAAATGTTTGTTGCCAAAAAGGGTTTATGTGAAAATTGTTTTAGGACATAAAAAAGTCTGTTTCCAAAAAAAATTTATATGGAAAAATATTTTAGGATATAAAAATGTTCGTTGCCAAAGAAGGTTTATGTGAAAAAATATTTTATGGCATAAAAATGTCCATTGACTAAAAAGATTTATGAGAAAAATATTTTGGGCGTAAAAATGTCCATTGGCAAAAGAAGAGTTTATGTAAAATGTCTTGGAACATTATAAATGTTCACACAAAAACAAAAAAAATTAGCTAAAAAGGGTTATACGCATATACATTGCCTTTGAAAAGCCCAGACGTGGTATATAAAAGATTTATATGAAAAGATGTTTATGCAAATATTTTAAAGAAAAGTGTTTGTCTAAAGATAAAATGCTTGTTTACTGAATTATCATTCATGATTTATTTTTTCAAACCTTAGACAGGTACTGGGAAGCTTAAGAGGCTGAGAACCTGAGCAATTGAGAAAATGTATGATATGTATGAGATAGTAATCATGTGTGCTAAAATGATTAGATATGATATATGAGATGATATAATTGAAAGTTTTAAGGTATGTTAACATATGTGAACTTATTGAAAGTTATAAGTTCTATGTGAACTGATGGTTGAATGTATGTATATAAGTATTGATGTTGAATAGTTAATGATGAGTGAATTTTATATTAATTATAACATGGCTAGGTTGATGAAACCAATAATGTAAAAGAACAAGATAGAAGTTTATGAATGATATATATAGTTAATGACAACCGCCAGAGGATGCGTTTATGAAAATGCATATAAGGAAGGGAAAGTGAGTGGTATTTTTAAAATACTAAATGCAACGATTTACAAGAGTATCATCGCTTATAAGATAAATAAAGTAAAATGTAAAGAAATGAAATAATTAAGGAAAATGAATAAAATGAAAAAATTTTTTGGACGGGATCTAATTAAGAACCCGCCGCATGATCAGGGCAACAATCCTAATTTACATTTACCAATCAATAAGATCTTGAAGTAAAGCTGATGTTGTGACGATGGGATTGGGAGTGCCACATCTGCACTTTGTTTCATTAGATTTGTGAGTTTCCCTTACAAAAATCACCGTTCTCTAATTATTCAAAAAAAATATCAATTGCTCGTTTCTGCTGAGAGCTTACAATTTTTTAAGTCACGTCATTTCATTACAAGAAACCCACATTTTGTTTCATTGGATTCGTAAGCCCTTGAAATAAAAAAAAAATCTGTCTCTAAAAACATTAAAATTCAAATGCTTGCTATTATCTCCACCAAAAGAGCAAACGTCTACCTTTTAGCCGGATATTTCCACTAGAAAAACTTACCTTCATAACCTCTCCTTTGGTGTCAATATTTTGCCAGCCCTTCGACAGTGTTGCTAGCCCTTCACGTTGAATAAACATCTTCTAGCTAGATGGAGTTTATTATAAATTCGAATACAGTTAATTTGGTCATTATATAAAATTTCTAGACATTTACTGAAGTTGACTAATGGCAAAGAGGACATTTGGGTGTGCAAAGTAATTTGTGTGAAATTATGTGAGGATTGTATATAAAACTTGAAAATATGTGAATATATATATATATATATATGTATATATGCAATTTTGTACAAACTAATTAAGAGTGTGTTTGGGAATGAGTAAAACTTTTGATGAAATATTGTAGAGAGTAGAAGTTGTTAAATAATGTAATATGATAGAGATAATGATGAAGAATAAATAGAATAAAGTTGAAATAGATAGGTTAGTTATATTGGTAGTTGTATAGAAATGATTGAAAAGTAAAGTAATTGTATAGAAAAATGTGAAGAAATGATTAAAAAATAGGATAACTGTGGAAAGTGAAAAGTTTTAGATTAACAAGTTTTAACTTGAAAACTTTTATTTATTATAAACACACACCATGTATCTATATATGTATATATAGGGATATGATCCAGGGCAGTCGGACTGCACCGTAATTATGGTGCAGTCCTTTGTAAAATGGGCCCCACACATATTAGATCATAATGAAACTTTATACAATTATTTATCCATATAAAAATCATACTTTAAACGGTTTAGATGTTGAAAATACCACTTTAAACTTAATATTTATATTAAATTATTTTATTACGTTGATTTTGCACCATTTTAAGATGGGGATCACACACATGTTGGATTTAGAGGAAAATTAGTATGCTAATAAAGTGGACAATTCTAAATACAATGGGTAGGGAGGATTTCCCATTTATGATCATGTGGGGCCCACGGTGCATGCGACTGCACCCGAATTACCATGCAGATGCCCCATTCGTCCGTTCATTTCAGCGGGTGAAATCTACGCCGCTTGTTCCATTGTGCGTGTACGTGTAGAGGGAGACGGCAAGCCGAATGAGACTGCGCATACACGCGCTCAAAATTTCAGAGAATGCATTTTCCCGCTCATCCCTCCCATTTCGAAAACGGAGACGACGATGCCGCTGCTGCCGCTGCTGCCGCCGTTGCTCTCGAATCTCCTTCTCCGTCGAGATTTCGAAGTTCTCTGTTGATTCTGAAGTTTTGCGTCGATGAAGGGGTCGTCTTCTCCGAAAATCTGCATGCGGATTATAACTGCACAGCAAAAGTACTCTCATCTGCATCTCTTTGACACGAAAATTCGCATGCGAATTTTGATTCCACATGTGGAAAACAACACTGATGGGAGGTACGTTTGTTGTGAATTCAGAATTCGCATACGGATTTTCGCATCAGAGAGATGCGAATGGGAGTACTTTTGCTGCACAGTTATAATCCGTATACGGATTCAGAATCCACATGCAGATTTTCACAGAAGACGATCCACGCGGATGGGAGTACGGATTGGCACCTGGGAAGGAGGACGGGCTGGCGCTTGGGAAGGAAGACGGGCTGGCGCCTGGGAAGATGATCTTGTCCATCGCCGACCGGACGAGACGATCTAATACGGGCTTGGAAGACGACCAGGCTGGGAAGGAAGATGATGGAAGAAGACCAGAAGGAGGGAAGACGATCGGAAGCAATTGATGCTGGTCTGCTGCGCGATTTGGGGATTGGGGGCGATTTCGGTCGGTCGGGACTTGAAGATTAGGGCGCGGGTGGGATTGAGGAGGGAAGCGAGAGAGGAGGAGGAGGCGCGGGCGGGATGAGTTTTTTCTTTTTTTGCTACCGAGCGGGAAAATGCATCCTCCGCGTGTATGTGCACTCTCATTTGATTTCTCAACACGCAGAATTGAAGAAGCGGCACAGATTTTGCCCGCTAAAATGGACAGACGGGTGGGGTGAATTCGGGTGCAGTTGGAATGCACTTAAATAAATCCTTATATATGTGTGTAAATTACGGTGGAAAACAAACATGCCATCAATTTCAACAACACGAGAAACGACACGCAAATCCCCTTGCAGACCCACGTGCAAATCCCCAGCAGCGGGAATCCTGTGTACACTGAGCGCCAAAATCAAATGAACAGACACTGGAAGGGCGTTGGGACTTTTTCCCGTCCACAATTCTACTTCGCTATTCGGGCAAAGGCTGCGGCGTCCACTCGAGTACAAACTATTATTTTATCCTCGGCCCGAGCACGCGGAAAACGTTAGGAAGGTCCTCGTCGTGCTTCTACTCTCCAGCCCTCGCTCGCTCGCTCTCTCTCTCTCTCTCTCTCTCGTGCTTCCACTCTCCAGCCCCCCCTCTCTCTCTCTCTCTCGATCATTCCATTCGATTCGGCTCGATCGATCATGGTTGAAATCATGAAGACCGTGGATGAGCTGTGGATAACCTTGAAAGAGGCGATCGCGGCGTATACGGGGCTTTCTCCCACCGCCTTTTTCACCATCTTGGCTCTCGCAATCGCCTTATTCTACCTCGTCTCCGGATTTTTTGGCTCCCCGGCTCCCCGCTATCGCGAGGCCGCCCTCGCCGAGGAGGAGACGGAGCCGCTGCCGCCTCCCGTCCAGCTCGGCGAGATCACTGAGGAGGAGCTCAAGGTTTACGACGGCTCCGATCTTAAGAAACCCCTCCTCATGGCCATCAAGGGCCAGATCTACGACGTTTCCCAGAGCAGGTGCTCTAATCATTCTTGTTCTTTCCTCGTCTGGCCTTTGAATTCTCACATATCTGTGATTCTGGTATATGGCTCCGCTTGTGGGTCTTGTTAAAGCTGGAATTTGGAAGAAAAAAGGTATTTTCCTGCCCCGTGTACGACGTGTGCGGAAAGAAAAAAGTGGGTGGGGAATCTTTTTTCTCCTTTCTGGTTCTGGCTCATTCGAAAAGATGAAGTCCTTTTTAGCTTGGCTGATGCAAAGCTGATGTCTAGGTACATCATGTCCAGCCGTCAAAATTTCTCCATTTCTCCGGAATCTAAGCATTTTTCATAATTTTACACATGCGTATAAACGTTTTAAAGTACATGTGGCCCATCCACAACTCTGATTGCTATGATTTGGCACCATGATAAAACAACCGATTTTAAATAACGTGAACGATTGGATATTCAATTCATCACGGACGTGGGTGCTATTTGGAGCAGATTGCAACCTAATCCGGGTGCTATTGGCTGCACCCTAGCATGTTCCTATTTTTTTCTCTCATTTTTTCTTCATTACTATACAAACTCTTAGGGTGTGTTTGACATTTGATAAAATTTTTGAAAGAAAAACTTTTAAGGGATGTTTGGCAATTGACAAAACTTGCAAATATGTGCAAAACTTTTCAATTGGCAGTATTAAACTTTTTGAAATGGGAGAATTAGAGTGATATGGTAGGTGCACTGATGAGGAGTAAAGAAAATAAATTCAAAATATATAGGATAGTTGTATGGGTACTTGCAGAGAAACAATTAAAAAGTAGGGTAGTTATATAGGAAGGTGTGAAGAAATGGTTAAAAAATAAGGCAATTGTATAAGAAGATGCGAAGAAATGATTAAAAATAAGGGTTGTTGTGGAAAGTAAAAAGTTTAAGTTGACATTTTTTATGATCGTGAAACACACCCTTAATCTCCTTGTTTGCCGCCTTATATGTTGGGTGTGTTGCCTACTTTTTGTTGTTTCATTTTTGGCATCATATACAAAGCTTAAACATAAAATTTGAAATTTTTTGTTAGTTGCCTTACTGTGGAATATTTCTGACACATCACCTGCTGCCAAATGCCTAATAATTATTTCCAAAATGACTACAAGCGTTTGTGTCATCCACTTATTGTTGTCTGTACTAGCTGGTCAAAGGCAGGATTGACACAACACCAGGAGATGGAGAAGTGGAGGATTAGTGTTCAGTCAGACAGTAATGAATCTCATTGTCACCAATTGCTTATCATTAGTAATTTCACCGACATGAAATCTTTGATTACATTCCCGTCCCCCCTTTTCTTGTTCTATCAAATGTTTCTTTTGGTTTTATATTTGTACTTTCTTTCCGTGCACAGTTTTGAGTTATCATTCAAATTTCTCTTTAATTACAGCATGTGAAATCTACTATTCAAAATTTATTTACCATCTCTTGTTCTTTCTTCCCTAATTTGATCTGGTTGGTCTTTCTTCTTTTACCTTGCTGTATGTGATATTTAATTTTGACCTGTTACTATGAGAAGTTGAACCTATTCTTATTGGGCCTATATTGTATGAATGTTTGCATAAAATATAAGGTCAAGAATGTTCAATACTTAAGCAAATGTCTTGATCCTTTTTTGCCTTGATGCTTATTATTAATAATATTATTATTATTTGTCTTTGGATTGATATATTTATACAGTATGATGACTTAATGTTACACTTAAGCACCTTCACAACCCTCACATCATGGAGAGATTTTTCTAAAAATACTTCCACACTTTGGAAGGACAACTACAAAGTACCTCCACACTTGGGAGGATAAAATCACACCAGCACATTGGAGTGGACAAATAACGCCACAACCTGCGCTCACGCAGACTTGAAATAATGCACTTTTGATGCAAGCAATGGCGCTAACCATGACGCTCAGGCGTCATGGCGCCTTCATGCTAAGTTATTAGTATGAGCATATAATGTTTGCACTGATGAAGAAACTCTACCTCTAACCATTTTCCAATCATTTTGCACATCTTTTTATACAACTACCATAATTTTCAATTATTTTTCGCATATTTCCTTACAACTTCCTTATTTATTTTGACTTTATTTTTTTTATTCCTCATTATTACCGTTGCTATATTACATCATTCTACTTTTCTACCAAAACTTTTTCTTCCATTTATTTATTTATTTTTGACTTCCCAATGACATTCCAATTTAGAGGGTAACAGAATCATCATGAAATATTAAAAAAATAGAATATGCAAGGGGCAATTGCAAGTACAAAACCATTAAACATTCTTTGTTTGGTTGATATTTTTTATACTTCTTAATTACTTCTATCTATGTGTTTGTAAGCCTTGCTCTCATTCCTTTATAGCCTTCTATTTGAATAGACTCAGTTCTCCTAACTAGTGCTGTTTTAGGCAATTGTTTAACACACCCACCATCGAAGTCTACTTTCCCTTGTTTTATTGCATATTAGTTTCACTTGTAGATTGTCTTGGATTATGTCATTTCTAATTTTATTTTTTTTGTTTTGCCATTCTTCAGCTTGAACACTCATATTTCAATTACTTACACATGTTATATAATGATTCGACATTCTACCCCATAAAGTATAGTTGGTCCTATTATTATCTTATAAAATTTTGCTTCTAATTGATTTGAAACTTGACAATCACATGAAATTAAGTCGTCTTGATTTCTTCCATCCTACTTGAATTTTATTTATAATATCTTTATTTTCTCTACTTTATTGAGCTATTGATTTGAGGTACCCAAAGTGATTGGTTGTTTGTATTGCTTGATCTTAAATCTTTATCGGTTCCTTATTAATGTTTTCATTGGGTTGCATTTCATTTTTTAGTGTCACTAATTCTAAAACCCTTAAGACCTATTCAAAAGCATCCAATGGAATGAGTAGATTGGATGAAAAGGGAGTTTTCGAGTACCAGGAAATGGGAGAGTATATTTGGAATGAGAAATGAATAATTGGTTATAGAAAAAGGAGGGTTGTTGTGTATTTGGAAATGCGAGATTTTATAGGGAATGAGGAAAGTAATGCTGGGATGAAGAAAAATAATCCAATCCTCATCCCGTTCCATCCAATAGGATGCTTTCGGACATGCCCTTAGATTCTGGAGCATCTCGCAATTGGTTTAATTTCATGATTACCACTTATCTTATTTATGTCTTCCATTCACTTTCATTTATTTATGTCACTTGTCCGCAACATTTATATCCCTTGGCATTCCACTTTTGGTTCACATATTTTTTATAGCGCTTTTTTAGTGTGTCCCCGATAGCATTATGACATCTATTGGTAATTTTTTAGCACTTTTAAAGTTGATTTTCTTGGAACCATATCATATACTTCTCCAAATCAATAAAAAATTAAAAACTTTGTAGATTCTTATCTTTGCTTGACATTTCTTCATTAGTTGTTTAAGCAACAAGATGACTTCAATGATTGATCTCCTTGACATAAAACCAAATTGATTTTGGAAACATTTATTTTGCCTTAACTAGTCATTCTTTCTGACAGTGTCATTGTAGGATTCATCAATTTTATTCCATGATAATTTGAAAAATTTTGAATATGCTCCTTATTTACATTAATCGCTACTAAAGTACTTTTTTTTCTCACTTGTTTAGCATAAGAATTTATAAATAAGGTTGTCAACCAATTTACACGTATGTCTTCCATACCCATATGATATAAATATTGAAGACAATGAGATCAAGTAAAATGTAGCATACTATTGGTGACAATTTGTACAATTTCGAATATCTCCCTTATTTTCACGAGTTGTTCCTAGATTACTTTTTCTTCATTCATTTAGCACTAAATTCATTCTTATAAATAAATTTGTTAACCAACTTACACATGTGCCTTCCATTCACTTCCATTCCCACAGGTATGAGGGGAGCGATCTAATACAACCCGTTGTATGGAAGTTTCCATGCAATTTTTTGATTTTTCCATTTAAATTTTTTAATCTAAACAATTCATAGCATTCGTCCATGTGTGTTTGCTATGATCCCTATAATCACATATTTCGGGAACTTTTATATACTGTATACTATTTTTGAAATCTATCATTCTCAAATAGTATTAGATATTTATAATATATAAATCTGCGATCAAAGTGATCTCGACATCATAAATGCATATCTAATAACGAATATCATATACCTTTGAGATTTTAAACAAATAATTTTAGGGTATGTTTGGTGAGTGATACAACTTTGGATGAAAAATAGTAGGTGTAAAAGTTTTAGAAATGGGAGAAAATAATGTGATATGATAGGGGGATAATGATGAGGAGGAAAGAAAATAAACTTAAGGTAGATAGGTTAGTTGTATGGATGGTTGTGTAAAAATGATTGAAAAATAAGGTAGTTGTATAGGGAGATGTGAAAAAATAATAAAAAATAGTGTAGCTGTGGAGAGTAAAAAGTTTTAGATTGAAAAATGTTGGTTTGAAAACTTTTCTGTGCAGCCAAACATGCCCTTAGAATGAAAAAATCAAGAGGGTCACTCCCATGACATGTATATTATAGATATTCTGAAAAATGAAACAAAGTAAAAGCCCTAGCACACAGATGATAAAATTTCTGATAAAGAATTAGAATTTTTTTCTGTTTCTCCCCTTCTTGAGAGAAAAGAGTTTACAGATGCTAACTTTGTGCTTGAAATAAAATGCGGAATCTGCTTTTGTTGAAGGGAATGATCAAAGCTTTTTTGTGTCTAGCCATAGGTGATCAGCACCTAGATATAATCTAGATATCCTTTCCAAAACAATAATAAAATTTGGGGAAGTTCCAAAGCAGTCACATTTGTTTGGAGAATCCCAAAACTGCCTCAAAGATTTTGCTGCATTCTGTAAAAAAGGTAACAACATTACCCTCTATTAACAGCCTTTTAAATCCAATGATGTGTATTGACCTTAGTCAAAATAACAAAATTACAACCCCTGAGCTAAAAATACTTTGTTACTTGTCAAGGTACGTGTTGTGTTCTACTTGTGATTTTATTTTACTTCAGATAGACATTGAAATGGAAGGAATATCGACATATAATGCAAATCCAAAATTTTCCTTTTTACCATTAATTTTAACGGCTTGTTTATAGATGAAAAACTTGATTCACTATTTTGGTAGAACTTAGCAACATATTTGTGACTGTTTAAGAATTTTCTAAACATTTCATTTTGAAATCATCTCCAAAAAGGTTGACTATTTTGGAATTTCATTCCCTCCCCGACCCCTCCCAACCCCCAAACACAAAATGTTGGCATGTTCTGGCAAATAAAGCATGTACAACGGGATGATTCCTGCCTCCCATATTTTAAGAATTCACCTTCTTATTGCTATTCTGGTTTAGTTGTGCTACTACTATATTTATGCTACATCAAGTGCATATGATGTGGCTCTACTAATGAGTATTTTAGGTTTTAGGTTTTAGTTAGGTTTGCAATTGATGGCTTAATGCACTTCGTGTGGTAGTTAAATTGCTACAAGTTTTATCATTTGTATATATTGCCTATCATCATGTGGATTCATGCAAGTCTGTGAATTAGAAATGGCACACTGGATTCTGTATCTTTGGAGGCACTGGGAAAAATTTAGTAAATCAAAACTGGCCCATGTTTTTTTTTAATTTTTAATATTCTTATTTTATTGAGGCCAGATTATATACAACAACCAATATGCTTAACTTACAATATTTATTTAATTTTTATTTTTTGATTTTTCTTCCTAAACATATTTTCCTGAGTGTATTTAATCTAGACATATGTAAGAATAAAAAATAAATATGTAAAAGTATTGTAAAATAGTGAAACTTGGTATATAGATTAAATACACTTAGGAAATATGTTTAGGCAGAAAAATCAAAAAAATAAAAATTAAATAAATATTGTAGGTTAAGCATAGATACAACTAATTGTATATAATTGGGCCTTTTCTTTATTAGATGATTTTAAATGGTTTTATATTGTTTATAAATCCTATTTTTTTTATTATTATATGATCCAAATTGATCATCAAGATGATTATACCATCTCAATCCAATTCTATAAGAATCCAATGTTTACGTATACTTAGGCACTTAAAAATCAATGGAAGTTGCCTGAGAGCATCTAATTCAATACCGGATGCAAGGATAGATTGGTCAAAATCAGTTGGGAAAATGTCGCAGTAGATTAGAGTGAATTGCATCTGGTAGCCCTAATCCACAAAGATGATTTCTTTACTTGTTACCTGAATAGTTCCATTCTTGTCCTTCTCAAGATGCAAAAATATGTATAATAGGAGTTTACACTATAAAGTAGGTGGATCAATAAGTATTGAAGTAATAAATCAAGTTCAAGTTAGGTGGAACACATTATGCCGTACATCATGGGTTCTCTCTGCGATTACCATTCAAACTAGCTTCATAAAGCAGCTATGAGTAGCTATGCTTCATAAAGTGGATTGTTAGACGATGACCAGCATATTGGAGGGTGCTGAGCTAGTTCCAGTCAAAAGGAGGATGGTGAGGCAAATACGAGGCAGAATATGAAGAAAAAATTGACAGAACATGAACGAATCTTAGGTGTAACCAATAAATAATGAGGTAGGTATAGATATATCCTCGCATTCAAATTTCTATAAAATCCAAAATGTATCTAATTATAAATTTGATCCTCAGTGATTTGAACTTGAGTGCACTTCAGTTGATGTTATGGCCAGTGAATATCCAACTGTAGAAAAAGAACTTCAATATTCCATGAATAAATTTTTCCAATGTGGTTGAAAACGCCAACAAGGTCACCACATGGCTCCCAAGAACAACAAAAAAGAGATTGGTCAGATATCAAGAAAGAGAAGAAGCTGCATGCATCCTGCCATGGCATCCCCCATAATTATTATTTTTTTTATAAACATGTAAATTTAGGTGTATTTAATCTAAAACCAAGTTCTACCATTTTTGGATGCTTTTAAGTATTTTTTATTTTAAACATAGTGACATTTTCGTTATTTTTTGAAAAATAAAAAACGGGTCCCACAGCTGGCTGCATGGGACCACCCATGCGGCTGGTTGCACTCGATTACCCATCTTGTCTGTTTGCTTCTCCGAATCCAAAGCCCAGGGAGCTTTGTATGTATGGTTCTTTTTTTTTTTTTGTTAATATTTGTTATTATTGCTGAAAATGGTCATCACATAATTTTGCACTAGGAAATTTGAATTCTACTTGCTGTTTTGCTTCTTTAAATCCAAAGCCCAGAGAGCTTGTATGTATGGTTCTGTGTTTTTTTTATAATTGCTGAAAATGGTCATTACATAATTTCGCACTAGGAAATTTGAATTCTATTTGCTTGTTAAGTATATGATGTGGTGATGAATTGCATGCTATTGATTGCTTTCCTGGTTTGTTGCTATGCTAGGAAAGAAGGGTGTATATTCCTCTTATCTCTGTCTAAATAAATTATTCTGAAAAAAACAGCATCATTGTGACACCTCATACATCGACGAAATTGAACAATCTATTCTTCTTGAGCATCCGGCTGCATGCATTACTTTTAGCAGCTTTCTCATGTTTTCTGGAATTTGGTGACAGAATTAGTTCTGGTTCCACCGAATTTCATTATTGAACTCCTGGGAAGGACTTACATATTCTTGGTTGAGTCTATTATGTTGCAGATAATTTTGCCTGTTGGAAACCTTTGCCACATGAAGAGGATCCCTATAGCTTAAGGCATGCAATTGATTGATAGTTTTTTTTTTTTTTTTTTTGATGCTCTTGGCATCACTTGCTAGTGGGAGTGTCAGATTCATTCTTGACGTCCCCGAAGTGTGAATGTGTGATCTATACACTGTTTGCAACCGAACATTGCCTCCTGGAATAACAATGATTTATTTATTTTGGGAGATATTTGCACTTATACCTGTGGTTTTTTAAACAGATCGTTTTTATCCATATGTTTTGAAACTTATTTCAATTTTCTTATGAATTTTTGAAGTATTGCTGCTATGCCTAAGACAAGTAGGAACCTCGTAGTTCTTCTAAAAGTTAGGATGGTTTTTGATAAATCTATACCATCTATTGTGTTTATTTGTGAATTTAATTAATGTACTAAAATTCTCCTCAATTGGATACCTTGGTAGTCTACAATCAACTTTAAAATAATTTATATTTATTAGGGGCCACTTAGATACTATAATCAAATTTAAAATAATTTATATTTATTAGGGGCCAATTAGGTATCTAATCAAGGTGATTTTTAGTACATTAACTAAATTCGTATTAATAAACACAATAGGTGCTTTGCATTTATCCAAACGCATCATGATTTTTTAAAACCAAGAGATTAACACTTGTCATGGGCATAAATGCAAATAGTTTGAAATTTCATAGGTATATTTGCAATAAGTTTCAAATTGCAGGCATCAATACAAATTGTGCAAAAAAAATATAGGTATAAGCACAAATACTTTCAATCTTTTTATTTTCTATTTATTGTCCATATCTTGTATTCTTTCTCCATGTTTCCTGACATTTGGGTGCCTGGATCAGTGGATCTTCCACGCTTCCTATCTTGGATATTTGTCTTGCTGCAATTTATCTTTATTAAAGGATGTCCTTTTCTTCTTACATGTTTCTAAAAATTCGGGTGCCTGGATCTTCTACAAGTCCCATGTTGGACATCCATTGAAGAATATCTATGTGAAATACCAATTCTTAAATATTATTCTGAAAATAAGTTCAAATAGAACCACAGCTTGTTTCCTTTCACCCCTTTTGTGTAGATTCTACATTCTAATTGTTTCATTCCTGATTTAAATATCTTTATTTCGCTCCTTTTTGAACAATTTCTTACGCAAATCTTAGGTGATGAACGTTAACATGTAGACATGTTGGCCTGGGGATTGAAGGGACAGCTGGCTGAATGAGGAACTGTCAAAATGACAACTAGGGTTATTGGTGAACGCATTGTGACAGCAGGCTGAATTTGGAAAATTATACAGCCAATTAAATTTTATGCTAGACTTTCAATTGTGATTATGTGAGAAAGTTCTAGGCAGATATGATGCAGAAGAAAAAATGTTCCATTCTCAGAACAGGAATGGAAGTGATTTCATGAAACTCCCCTCCATATTTGAGCATGTTGATACTTGATGCAAAATCCAATCCATTCATCGTATTTGACATCATTTCTTTAGGTAGGAGACCATGTTTTATCCAAATCTATTATATGCATGTGCCACATTTGCTAAAAAACAGGTACAATCATGTGTAAATTAGGGAAAATACTTACACATGTATATTAGATTGTATTAATATTTTATAGAATCATTTATCTACGTAGTAGTGATATTTTAAATGGTTTGAATGTTGAAAATACTACTTAAAAATTGATATTTAGCATTAAATCATTTTATGACGTTGATTTTATAGTATTGTAGATGAGGCCCATATACAATAATACTAGACAAATAAAACGGTTTCCATGATAATATAATTGATGCTATATATGATAGATATAGTGGATTTTTCGTCAACAATCTAAATGTTAAAAATGAAGATGGTTCCATAGAAGAGGGGGTTTAATATAAGTATTCCCATTTTCCGTATTCATGTCCAATCACGTTACAGATCACATGATGGATGACAACTAACAGCAACATAGAGTAATAAAACTAGTACATCCACTTTGTACTTTGCTGAAGCATGAATGCCAAAGCTTCATTCAGTATTTGGTTGTAAACATGGTGGCCTATACAGAAACCTTGAGCTTTCAAACAAAACTTGAATTCTGTCTTTTATCGTTGTGCATTTAATTCTAACACTATACTTGACATGCATGCATGTTTCCCTAAGCAAAACTGTCATGCATGTGGCCCATAGTTCATATGGTTTGGTAGCTTCTCATGATTCATGTTTCGTGTAGGAATTTATTTAGTTCTTACTTTGTTTATGTTCCTAATGGTTAGGGTAGTTACTAGCATAACAATGGCCTGAATGCTGCACAGATCAGATGCTCAAATGCATACCTACCATTTGGGTGGGCTGATAGGATGCGAACATGCAATTTATAAGCCTAGGATATTAAAGAGGGACGATTTTTTTTTTTTTTTTTTTTTTGAGAATGAGAGTTATAACTAAACACACTTTTGTTGTTCCTTCTCTCAAGCTTACTTGTTAGTATCATCATCATAATGTTGATTTCCATTGCTTTTTCCTCTTGGGCCTTATGGTTTTGCAGCTTTTGCCTCAAAAGTTTTGACCACTTGGTTGAGGCACATAAGTAGTCAAGAATTTTGTTAGCTTTCCTTCTCTGATAATGGCTTTCAACCTCCATAAAGTGTGCATGTGGGGCTTCTGGATCATGGTCCTGTAGCCCAAATGGAGTATCTAGTGCCTTGTGAGAAATGAGTGTGTTTGCTTTCTGGCTATTTTCTCACCTTTATAGACGTGATTAATCATCTGGATCTATTATGGCCCTATTGGAGCTTCCACTGCCTTGTTATGAGGTTCCCAAAAATTTCAGAATATACAACTTCTAGTAATGCGATTTTTTTTCCCTGTATTACAAAATAAAGAAAAATCCTGATTCTAATTTCTGGGTTTTGTTTTCTTATTTTTATAGAATGTTCTATGGACCTGGTGGCCCATATGCCCTATTCACAGGGAAAGATGCTAGCCGAGCTCTGGCAAAGATGTCGTTTGAAGAGAAGGATCTGACTGGGGACGTCTCTGGCCTTGGTCCATTCGAGCTTGAAGCCCTGCAGGATTGGGAATACAAGTTCATGAGCAAGTATGTTAAAGTCGGGACTGTTAAGAAGACTGTGCCAGTATCAGATGGGCCTGTCAGTGATTATGCTGAGCCAGCAAATGGCACTACTGCTAAACCGGCAGAAGATGGCAGCCCATCAGAAAGCACTGCTGAGAATGACCATGTCAAGGAACTTTCTGCAGAACCTGCTAAAGAACCTGTCGTGGAGGATGTTACTAAGGAGTAAAGAACTTCGTCTCTTCTTCTTCTTCTCTGGGTGGACAGCATATGAAGGAGGATGGTGCTGATTTCTTCTGCTCCTGCCTCATCTTTAATCAATTGCATTAGCGGTAGTTAAAATAGAAAGTTTATCATCTATAGTATCTGTACTCATGGAGGATGTTGCTTGGAAATAAACGTGACATGATGAAAGCCCCCCTGTCCTGTGCCCTCTTTTCAATTTTTCTTTCCTTATTTTTTTTTTTAAAAAAAAAATTAAAAAATAGATATATGAAAAGTGCTTGTTTACGTCTGTAGAATGCTTGTTTCTTGTCATCCCTTCACGTAATGGTTGTCTGCCTCTTTTTTTTTTTTTTTTTCCCCTTCTTTTTTGAGTGGAGTGGCTGGCTGGTTTTTGGAAGGAGTACCAAAATGTTGAGATCCCATGAAGTCCTGACAATATTTCGGTGTTTCCCGTCATTTTGGCCCACTTTTATAGTTAATTCAACATGTAATTCACTCATTTGTTTAAAATTGTTTGTTTTATCGTGGTGTCAAAAATTATTTCAATCTAAGTCTTAATAAGGCCATATGTATAATTATGCGTAAATTATGAAAAACTTAAATCCATTTAATGTATGTATTAGTGTTATAATATTTATAAAATCATTTATGTGTACAACCATGATGTTTTAGGTGGTTTATATGTTGCATTAACAACTTCAAAATCAATTTGTGAGTCAAATAGTTTTATCATGTTGATTTGCCCCTTTATTAGATAGGGCCAATGCACGTATTTGATTTCCATGAAAGTTGGTTTTCTAATTAAACAAATAATTTTAAATGTAATGAGTGCATTTGACTTTGATTTAATGATCAAAGTGGTGTTACAACAGATAAATATGCTGTGCTGTGCTGTGCTGTGCTACGCTATTCTAAAGCACTTATTGTCATTTTTTTTTTTATGGGTCACTTTGTCATGCTTTAACGCCAGACGCATGCACGTAAAACACGCACTGGATCTAACATTTTAACATGCGAATCTCATGTTCGCATCTTTCTGCATAGGCTCCATGGCATGGAGGTACATTTGCACCAACTTGCTACGTACTCTCATCTTACTTTACTACGGAAAATCACTTAATTATCATTAACCCTCATTGTGGAATTATGGCCTGTGTTTATATTTATTTATTTATAAATATATTTATATTTTTCCCTTTGTCTTGCTTGCTATCTGAGCACCTCGGGGATCACCTTTGGTGAAGCCATGAGTTCGATTCCATAGCTAATGTTTGTTGGTATGCAATCTATTAAGAGTCGCGATCTCATATGGAAATCAGGTTAATTTATGGGTGGTTAAAATTTATTTTTTAATTTATTGTATAGAAGCATAGGCTCTATTGTAGCACATTACTTTTGACGCAACGTTGAACGAATTAGTGGGTCTAAATGTGCAGGATGCATGCTATGTGAAGCTGGAAAACGAATGTGTAAATCCATAAACATGCAACGGTACAAAATTAAATATAATGTGGGTTAGCGAATTAGATTAGCATGATGTAAAGTTCGTAATTAGTGGGTTAGTATGATGCATGACTGGTTAGTAATATGCAGGTGTATAATATGTATATGTGTATGTATGTGTATTTATGTGTATTCTGATCAATGATCAGTGGTCAACCGTTCAGGTCACTTTCGTCCAAGGTCATCGATGGGCGCTCAAAAGCATATTTGGTCCTCGAGCAAGTCCGTATTTCCTTCAACATGTTTTCTTTCTTTTTTTTTAGACAATAATGTGTACTTGTTTTTTTCAGAGATCTAATGCTAGGCTATATATATCACAAACTAATTTAGCAATAACTTTGGAGCTTAGCCATGTCAATTATTAGTAGGCTTGTGAGTAAAACTCAACGCATCATTAATGAGACAGATTCAAGTGCATGACAATATTGGAACCGTTTGCAGGGCTATAATGCTAGTTTTGCTATATAAAAAACGGTCGATATAAAAGATGTATAAGCGGGTTCGCTGCTGGTTAGATGGGTAACTAGACCCTTCTATTCTTCTATAAAGCGATGGTCCTCATCGGGCTTGGGTGGACCATTCAATTAAAATAAAATGCTAACAGAAATTTTAAAATTTTGATATACTGGGCCTAAAAAATGCGTATATCAATTTGGATTTTCCGAAAGCACGGCAGAGATGGGTTGGTGCCTTTTCAAGACCTGGTCGTGAGAGAGAGATTATAATAGCAAACCGGTCCGGTGAATTATGATCATTTACGAACGGTCAGTCGAACCCAGCATTTTCGACCAGCGCTCTAAGCCATTGGATCGTGCGGAGAAGTTTCCGACCGTCGGATGAAAACTCGAAAAGACCGCGGGCGGAGCAGGGGAATTAATTATGAGCATTTTCTGTCCAGCCCCTGTCAGAGAGTGTTGTTTGCCCACAAGCCCCTTGTGGACAGCTCTCGTAGTCACGTCTCATCCATCCCTCCCTCCCTCCCTCTCTTTCCCAATTTCTCTCCCTCCATCGCACCTGTCCCCCCCTGCGATATGCTCTTCCCAGTTCTGTCTCCCGGTCGAGCTGCAGTATAGTGTGCACCACTGTCGTCTCCTCCAGCTCAGGCGAAGTTGAAGACAATGGCCTGCTCTTCCCAGCTCTGTCTCTCGCTCGAGCTGCAGTCTAGTGTGCGCCACCGTCGTCTCCTCCAGCTCAGGCGAAGTTGAAGACAACGGCCTGCTCTTCCCAGCTCTGTCTCCCGCTCGAGCTGCAGTGCAGTGTGTGCCACCGTCGTCTCCTCTAGCTCAGGCGAAGTTGAAGACAGCGGCCTGCTCTTCCCAACTCTGTCTCCCGCTCGAGCTGCAGTACAGTGTGCACCACCGTCGTCTCCTCCAGCTCAGGCGAAGTTGAAGACAGCTACCTGCTCTTCCAGCTCTGTCTCCCGCTCGATCTGCAGTCTAGTGTGCGCCACCGTCGTCTCCTCCAGCTCTGGCGGAGTTGAAGATAGTGGCCTGCTCTTCCCAGCTCTGTCTCCCGCTCGAGTTGCGGTCCAGTGTGCGCCACCGTCGTCTCCTCCAACTCAAGCGCAGTTCACACTCCTCCAGCTGAGGCGGAGTTGAAGACAGCGGCAGCAAGTAGCAGGTAAATGCTCCTCCCGCCCGTCCCGAGATCCTGTTCCTCTCACCGTTTTATTCCACCATCTTCAACAATCAAGAAAAATCTAGATGAACCACGTTGTTGACCTTTCACATACTCTCGCAGAGATGTATGTGAATCTTTCATGTTTTATTGTGTAAAATTAAATGAGCTAATGGTCACAAAGAAGACATTTTTTATATGGTTTTCACAATAGGAGCTGACAGGGGTTGTCTTAATTCGCATCCATTTCAGCAGATTTTTAATATGGTTTTCACGATAGAAGACATTTTTTATAATAAATTCAAGTCACCCATTTTTATGTGTTTGTTAGTATTTATTCAATTAAAACATAAAAATTACCTTAATTCAATACTTTGGGAGCCC
>JAXCLR010000050.1:48401874-48423877 GCA_035584095.1 Annona squamosa | reverse complement strand
CTCCCCAAGACTGCGGCTCGAGCGACGATGGCGTCCGGGATCGGGCGGGAGACAAAACTGGGAAGAGAGATCGAGTGCGGGATCGGTAGACGGGTAAGGGAGAGGAGATCGAGAGAGAGGGCACGGGATCTGGAGAGAGTAGCTGCGGGAGAGAGAGAGAGAGAGAGAGAGAGAGAGAGAGAGAGAGATGTGGGAGAGGGAGGGTGCACAGGATCCGGACAGGGTGCTGCGGGAGAGAGAGAGAGAGAGAGGTGGGGGAGAGGGAAGATACTCGCTGGGAGGGGCCTGCGCGCGTTTGCGCCCACTGACAGGGGGCTGAAGCATATTTTCTCCGCCATTAATGCATTGACGACCGCGCAGCAGAATTCAAGACTCATCCGACGGTCTCCATTAAGCCCACAAGATCCAACGGTTAGCAGCGATGGTCGTTCCGCGACCAAGCGACCGACCGGTCGTAAATGATCATAATTCCGGTCTGGTAGAACCAAGGGAGAAAAAGGCCTTGCGGTAGAATGCAATCTTAATGTCTTCCCCAGCTAGTTTTTGGGACCCGTGTCTTGGGGAAGTTCAGGGGTGAGGTGCTTAAAATTTCAAATGGGCTTTTTACAGATAGACCCACAATCTTATTCAATGGCCTACTTATGAAATAATGAGCCTTTTTACATATACATTTGAATGTTGACCCATATATTTGAAAAGCCCAAATGTGTACAGGATTCACTTGAAGAATGGGCCCCCAATGCATACAAGTCAATGGTTATTAATTATTATTATTGATCAAGAGCAATTTGCATTCAAGATAAAATAAAGAATGTTCTCTCAAGACAATTGGATTGAAAGCAGTGTGATGAGCGATTTGGATCAACCAATATATTTGACTAAGAAAAGAGGCGGATTAGCAGCATTACAAATAAAAAAAATGAAAACAACAAAAATCCAAGCCACCAAGTAAAGATCCAAGCTATCAAAGTAATCAAGGGACACCAAGGAGGGTGGGCCCCATCAAAAATCAAGGAAAAATAAGCGAAGATCTAGGCATGAATGAAGGACACAAAATCAACAGCTAAAAAAGAGTTGACTTACTAGTTTACAAAACCATGGGCTCCAAAGTGGTTTTCTAAAATCACCCACAAATTTATTAATAAGGACCCTTGAGTTGAAATTTTGCAAAAAAGTAACTGAGGAATTGTGCAAAATATTATCGGGACAAATCATTATGCAATTTTCCAAACATAAAAAGCTATAAATACCCCTCCCTCCTCCATCTTCTCCCCAAGCCGATTCCACCTTAAAAGCCCCTTTTTCATCTCTAAAAAGTCCCAGCAACTGAAGGCCATTCCATTCCAAAAACTTCTGCATCGTCGCTATTTCCTATCATCCAACAACACCAGCCCTGTACCTTTTCCCTTCTCCAGCCCTGTTTTTGTTTTCTTCTCCAGCCCCGTGTCGTTATTAAAGTCATCCAAAGTTCGGTATTCCTTCTATATTTCCATTTGCATCATAGAAATAATATCATTATATATATACATATATGGGATATGATCCAGTGCAGTCGGACTGCACCATAGTTACAGTACAGTCCGCTGTAAAATGGGCCCCACACATTAAATCGCAATGAAACTTTATACTATCATTTATCCATATAAAAATCATACTTTAGATGGTTTAAATGTTGAAAATATCACTTTAAACTTAATATTTATATTAAACTATTTTGTTATATTGATTTTGCATCATTTTAAGATGGAGAACACACACATGTTGGATTTAGATGAAAATTGGTACGCTAATGAAGTGGACAATTCTAAATATAATCAGTGGGAGGATTTTCCATTCATGATCATGTGAGGCCCACGGTGCAAACGCATGCACCGGAACAAATCCCTATATATATATATATCTCCAGCTTAGAAGAAGATAAACAAGATCTAGAACAGATGCTATCCATATTAGCTGTCTAATCTTACGACAAAACAAATTTATCAAATAAGTAGAGAATTAAAAGCATTAAGGGAACAAAGAATTGAAATTGAAAATCGACTAAGAAAGTTACTCCCTCATCAAATCTACGGTGGTCTTTATAAACAACTGAAAGAAAATTTTAATCGAGTTTCATTTACTATAAAACAACGACAAGTAATCCTAGAATATCTATTAGGATAATCTCTGTGTGTGTGTGTGTATATATATTCTTTTTTTTTTTTGTTTTTTTACCCACACGTCTCTTGCCTCTGGCATATCCTATTTTCTGATTTTTTTTTTTGAAAAAATCTATTTATCTTACATCCAACATGATGTTGAGTCCAGCATAGTCTCTCTTTGAGAGATTTAATCCAGCACTTCCATTTATAGCAGTGCATTATCATTTTTGTTTTTTAAAAAACTTTTTCCCTAGCACGTTATTGCATCTGGCTTTTATTGTTTTTATTTTTATTTTCAGCACTTCACGTTATGCATTCTTTAAAAAAACATGTATTGAAATCTGGCTGATAGTTTTTAGCCGTGGATAAAAAAAATTTTGGCATTTAAATCAAGTTATTTACACAATAGACATTTGATGTTTCATTTCATAAAAAATAAACCAAATCATTATAAAAAAAATCTCATCTTATACAATGGAAATAAAGTTCCTGTAATTCAGATTGAGTTAAGGTCTTATAATAAACCCAGGGATTAAATTCTTGTCCCCACCCTCCTAAGCTTTTAAATGTAAGATGTATGCTATTTTAGTACTCCTAGGACTAACGTATTAGAGGAGAATAATATTTTTATTTTCTTAGGAGTCCACCCAAGCAATCTATGTATTTCAATGCTTTATTGTATACTGACTAACCACACCTAACTGAGACACAAGTTTGTATTTGACCAAATTGCACTATTTAAAAATCTCTGAGAACTTGCATTATTTAAAAGCTTTAACACTAACATCTCTCTGCTTTAACCTCTATGTCTATATATTTTCTCTTTATTCACATTTTTTGTCTTAAACCTTCTTTTATATCTTTTCCCCTTTTTTCATATATCTTTAATGCATTCAACTAACTTTTAACTGCGACTAATGGATACACTTATTTGACTAACTTTGCATCATATAAAAAACTTTAATGGTTCGCATCATCTAAAAAACTTAATGCTTACATTTTCCTTCTTTGACCCCATGACTACATTTTTCATCTTTATTCTCATTTCTGATCTTGAATCTAGATCTTTTATCTTTTTATTTGCACATTTAATTTTTACATCTAACTTGCATCATATTTAACTAGCTAACCGTTTAACTCGCATTACATATTTAATTTTCGGCCTTGTGTTTACAAATTTATTTTCCTATATTAACATCATATATATTTTTTGATCTTTTATGCGCATGTTTACTCTTCAGCTTGGAACACATTTATTTTTTTTATAGTATTTCGCATTATCCATATTCTATACTTTTATATCCACTTGTTGGTCCATCATAGCATGAAAAAAACAATGTTCTACAATTTGTTGACTCCACTAGAGAAAGAATACGATGTTGATCTTCATCTTTTCTTAAAAGCTCAGGGAATTTTTTTTCTTTTTCTTTGGGAGAAATTTATTTTGAAAAAAGTTTAATTTTCCTATGAATTTTTCTAAAAATATATAATTTCTAGAGTCAACGTAAGTAACCAGGATAGCTCGTAAAAAAGAAGTCCATACATCCAAAAGTCCGGTTATCACAATATCTAAATCGAATAAAACAAATATGTTCGACACAATGAGAGAATTATCCTCTAGTCACCCTAATATAACGGATTTTTCAAATATAACACAACATGTAGACAAGTTAGAAAGGATGATATCAAAAGTATTAGAAAGGCTAAAAATGTTAGAGTTGCTTAAAAACCAAGAGGATAATGGGGTAGGTGCTTCAACTAGTAACACCAGAAAAAAAGGGTATGGATTGTTGTGAAGGAGGAACTAATTGTAAAGTTAGCCAATGATAAAAGTGAAATCCAAGAGATAAAGAAGTTTTTAAAACAATTAGAAAATAAATTTTGTCACCACAATAGAGAGGCAATGCCTTATCCAAGAATAGAAGACTTGTGTCCATTTTTTTACATTAGTTTACTTGACAAGTTTGTGTATACCCCGCCGGCCAATGCTCCAGACTGGCGGTCACTACGGCAGAGATTCGGCAACAACATTCCAAGACTTGCCAAAATTCCAAAAGCAAATGACCACCTATTTATAAAAATCATCTTGTAGCAACCCTAGATTTTCACAACTAATTCATCAAATTAGCATATGATAACAAAACCAATTAAACTACAATCTTTCCCATCATTTGCATTTTAACAAAAATAAATTGCACAATTACAGTTCCCAAATACATTAATATGGTCTCAACCATCCATACATCTAGGACTAATAATCGTAATATACAAATACATCTTACATTTACATCATTATAGAATACAAACATGCGTATATCTCTTAGATATACATCAACATTAAATGACTATAATCCAAAACTACACAACATATACCTGCCTTGATTCGAGATCAAACCTGATTTATCTCATAGCTAGGTTCCCACAATACCGGTCATGCTAAAAATATTAAAAATAAACACATGAGTTGGGCAAACTCAGTAAGTAGGTGTGATTAGTAAAATCAACGGCAAATCCACGTCAAATTCATCATATGCCATGCCACCACATGCAATGAAAAAAAATCAGGCTCTTATTAACCTCACACAATCATGTTATTCCACAAGCACACACATAAAACTAAACCAACCTCATGTCCATCAAGGGCCATGAACAATTCTATCCTCATGTTAATAAAGGGCCATGAACAGTTTATGCAAACCATGCCATGTGCATCACTCATACCATATGCATCATGCTCTTGCAAAAGCCATGCATCATTAATTTTACAAAACCATGTCCATACTCATTTAACAAAATATCCACCATGTGGTTTCACAGAACCATGCCAAAACAATAATGAAACCGTTATCGAAGAGCCTAGCCCCAAATCATCATAACGTGTGACATGCAAAAGCCCATACCAAATCATCATAGAATCCATCCAAATGCACAACCCATGCTAATTCATCACAAATTCTAATATCGAACCGTTCTGGAATCCATCCACACAAGCATATCAAGGCATAAGTCCACTCGGTCTCCTCAACCCTAGTCTCAAGCTAGGTTAAACTAGAAACAATCATTTTCCCCTCAACATGAGGGTTATACAAATCAACATAAATCATCTATAAGCTCAAGCAACCAAGTTCAAATCTCCATTTCAAAATATACAACTCATGCACATGAAGCCCATAATGATTTCCGTTTCCAATAATTCACTATGAAATATGCCCTCGAGTATTTGCAAAACATCGTTCGTATCATGAAGGTCTTACCCACCCATTTATTCATTATTTTCTCACCTTTAGCCTCACTTAGGCATTTCATCGAACACATCATAGGCATTATAGGGAATTCAAGCCCAAATAACTCTAAGTCCATGGGATTCCACCCACTACATCGTAATATCATACAACATCACTTTCAACCATTTCCATTTCATCAACTACATATGTTTTCACCAAAACTCCCAAATCCCAACCTCCTAAAATCTCTTCACAAGCCCTAAATCGTGAAAATTCAACCAAATCATTCAATAAAAATTGATACGCATAAACAAATATTAAAACACATCATTTGCAACTCAAATCCATCATTTATTTCAAAACAAAATAACCTAATTACCTTGAATTCATTTTTCCTCAAGGAACTCCAAAGCTCCAAGCTTTCTCCTTGATCCATCAAGCTCCCTTGATGCAAAGACATGTGGATTCAAGCACTTTTAGGTGGGTTTTCATGAGGGTAGAGAGCTAAGGTCGTAAGGAGGAAGAAAGGAAAGAAATGAAATGAAAATGGAGCCGGTTCAGACCCTTCTCGATTAAAACAGCATCTCACATGGTTTGGACCATGTGATTCTGGAAATCAGACAGTTTGAACTGCATGAGCCCATAAAAAGCTTGTTTTCAGCTATTTTCATGATTTTGCCCATAATTTTCTCTAGACAACTCCGATTGTGATGATTCTTTTTTATTGAATCTCTAACTTCAAGTACTATCTCTTCATAGAAATTTCAACTCAAATTACATTACTAAAAAAATTTTCATGTTTTTTACTAGCCATTTTTGCCGACAACTTTCACCCGTTCATAAGATAAATAGTCATTAACTTGTCAAAATATTGTTAAAACCAAACCAATCGTTCATACACATCTCTATCATTCTAATATATCATTTATATCATTTGTTTGCTCAAAACATGTTTTATATAAAATTTGATCCGTCAACTCAACTTGTTAGTTGTTTTGCCTTGATAACGGGTATCATTAGCCCAAATAACATATATCACTTCCAATGGCTCCAAAAATATTTTTCGCAAATCACACATGCATCTAGAATTGCGTCCATTCTAAACACCATTTTTCATGTTATTTCCAAAATTTCACCCACTAAGTTCGTTACTTATTGAATTTTTACTATTAGTCTCAAATAACTCTATTCTCAAAATTAACATACCAAATTCATCCTCAAGCATCACGTATACATTTCAATTGTGAATACCATGATTCTCTTGCAAATCATAGTTCTTCTAATGATCTCTGATTATTTTTATTTTTATAATTGTTTAGAGCTTAGCTACACAATTAAGCTTATTTCTTTTGTACATCCAAATCTACCATTCGAATCTCATCCAAAATCATACATACCCATTATAAATACACTAGGCATCTTATCCATGGCTAAAACATTTTAAAACAAATCAATTCTAAATAGTGCTCTCTTTTTTTTGTTCAAAATCTGCACACGATGGTCAAATTCTAAACGTTTATCATTCAATCAATTCAAGGGTTCCCACATATCCAAAATCATCTAACAACAACATGTATATCCATTCCAAGCTTCTATCAATCTATTTTTTCAAATCTTGCCCATCCATTTCACAATAACTAGAATTGCACATTCAACACAACTTGTGTAATCTTTCAAATATTCAACCCTTGATTCATTAAAATATTTCTGTTTTTTTACGTCTCCGGCTACATCATACATATCACCATTGATCTACATAGTTTCTAATACATGGGGTATTATAGTTTGAAATGCCCCATTTACCTAGCTATAAAGGAGATTCTTGTCGTAGAACCCACCTTAAAGCTTATTGTGGAATTTTATATCCTTTAGTTAAGAAGAAGAAACTTTTAATACTCTTATTCTAGCACAGGCTAAAGAAAGACGTTCTTGAATGGTATACCTCATTAGATTGTATCCTTTAACTTACATTGCATATTTAATTTTTAGCCTTGCATTTACACATTTAATTTTTTATACTAACATCATAGCTTGGCACACATTTATTTTTTAGCATTTTGCAATATCCATATTTTATACTTTTAGGCTCACTTGTTGGCAGATTGTAGCACAAAAGAATAACGTGCTATAGTATACTATTATAAGGAAACCATCATAGCATCACTGGAAGTGGGGTTATTGATTGAGGAATTATAAATGCTTTCTATGGGGGATAAGAGTTCTCAAAAATTATAGATGATGATGGAAAGCCATTATGTTCTGTATAGATAAGTAAGAACTATAATTGGGAGATTTTTGAAGCAATGATGAAGAAGCTATAAGAAACCAAATTTACAAATGTACCCACTTAATTTGATCAAAATTATAAATAACCTCACATAACTTAATCATAATTGTAAATAACTCTACTTCGTTATGATGCCATTACTGTATCATCAAGGCATGAGAGTTATTTGTAATTATGGTTAAACTATGTAAGGGTTGTGTGTAAAAATTAAATATATCACTTAACTTTGAAATTGCAAATACACCTACAAAGTTTGCATATTTTTGCAAATATGCCCATGCCATGATGTTGTTATGATGATGTGGGAGTTATTTCCAATTAAGATTAAACTATGGTGAGTTATTTATAATTTTTAAAATTATGTGGTATATTTGCAATTTTGATCGAACTAAGTAAGTATATTTACAATTTTGATCAAACTAAGTAGGTATATTTGTAATTTTGATCAACTTAAGTGGGTATATTTGTAAATTACCAAAAAATAAATTTATGGTTACCTTATCTGACATTGATGAGAATCTTTGTATGATAAATTTTGTTTAATGAAGGTAACATGTTGATTCTCAATGAACGTTTGTGGTTTTTGATTGGAATATAATTCTCTTTAAAAATCTACCCAAACCAATTAGCCCAGATGCAATTGTACTTTACAAAAATCCCATTTAGCTTTAGATTTGTGATATTCATTTTCTTTATGATAAGGTTGTAGTAGAGGGAGATTGTGGATAGCTTGTTCAGGCATTATTTTCAACAAGATATTCACGGTGCCATGGGAGATTTTTTAAGACAACCATTAAGAAAAGTTGCATTTATAAAGAAAGTAATCCGGTTAATTCGGAATAAGCAAATGTCTCACTTAGTCCACTTTAAAAAACCTATTTACAACACTTTTTTTCATACACTTATTTATCTAAGTTTATTTAATATACAAATCAAAATTTACCATTTTTAGATATGTGCATATATTTTTTTGAGATTTTTAAATATTTGTGTATATATATATATATTTAAAATACCTCTATCTTTAAAATACTCAAAAAATATATATACACATATCCAAAAAGAGTAAAACTTGGTTCATATGTTAAATACACTTAGATAAATAAGTGTATGAAGAAAAAAAATATTGTAAATGCTAACATGATCATTTATCATTAAAAGCTAGTGCTTTCCTTAGGAAGTAGTTAAATTTTCAATAAGAAAAGCTTGCAGCCTTCCACTATATTTGTGGATGATTGGGTCACATATATGAGGATTGCTCTCTTGAATCTTAGAAGGAGAATTTACCTCCTAAGTCCGAGTTGCCATATGGAAGTCACTTATGTGCTGGATCCAAATTTTCTGTTAGTAACATAGGGACAGGAAGAGGAAATCGAGTTGTATCAAAAGGTTATCTGGTAGAGGTGTCTTCTATGGAAGGATTAATACTTGATCAGACTTATAGGCAGCTAATGTAGAGTTGTTATTCTAGAGTGTAGAGGTTGATGTAAACCAAAGGCGTGAAATAGATCATGAAAGGCATGATGGCAGTGGTTATAGATCACACGGGGCATATTAATAACGAGGAAGTAGTAATATCATAAGAGTTGAGGAGATTTGCTGATTTGGTGAGAGAATCTGTTGATTTGGTTGGGTTGCGGTGACTAAAGAGGTCCAATCCTAAATGGACTCCTTCCAAATGACACTATTCCAAGTTATGATATGGATAACCTACAAAAGAAATAACATCACTTGTAGATAGAAGTTCCATAAGTTATGGGCCTTATGGCTCTAATTTGACAATGGCAAGATAGTTGGATGGTCGAGTTGGTAAAGACAATTGTAAAAGGTTAAAGCTAAACTCAAGGGATAACTCCTGCATTGAATGTGAACAAAGTGTTGCTAATGTCATTCAAGTTGTGAACACTAAATAAATGTATTTGTGAATACAAATACAGATCCTATAGAACTATCCCTTAGAGTGCAAGTTTCAAAAAATTGAAAGAACAGGGCAAGGAAAGATGAGTCTTGATCATTTACGCTCGAGCGTAAAAGCTAGGCATCTTTGACCACCTCCATGAACCATTCAATCTAGGAGAATCCATCTAGTGCATTGGATTAAAAAATTTTAAATAATGGGATGTTAGGCGATTCCAATTATTTGTAGATAGGCCCCTCCAGCTTAGTGAGCAAAGTTTTTTCAAACTGGCCCCTATCTATAGACTTTTACTTATCTCTCTATCGTGTATCTAGGGGTGCAACTTGGTCCAGGTAGGTATGGGTAGAGGTCGACGCTACCCTTACTCTATTTTAAAAATTTCTACCCTACCTATTTGAGGCTGGGTTGGTTCTAGATATACCCTACCTTATTTTTACAAGTGCAGGTTGGTTCCGGTTCCGATTCCAAACTGGTTCCACTAAAAAAATATTAGCATACTACCGAAGCTAACTGTTTGTCAAGCTAGAATTTGGACAGTTAAAACATTGTAAGTAGGCATGAACAATCTGTCAAATTAATTCCAAACATTTGCAACATATTCATATTGTTCATTTTTCAAACCGCCTAATGATACTTTAAGACCATCACATAACACAGCCCCAACAAGAGAAAAGAAATCAGTTTCAAGAGAATATAGTACAGAAAAACAGAATAGCATTGCTCTTTTAACTTTCAAATTTTAAGCTTGCCCTTTAATGAATTCAAATGAAATTGGACACAATCCAAGCTCAAAAGGTGGAATTAGCAAAAATTGGCAAACCATTACGGAAAATTAAATGAGACATATTGAACACAAAAATTTGAATTTTTCACAATGAATGAGAGAATTCTTTCCTTCTTAAGAAAGAAAGAAAGAAAGAAAGAATGGCAAAGAGATTCGTGAAAAAAGAAAATCATTTGAAATAGAAAAGCTAGGGTTTTGAAGGACAGGCGACATACCACATGATGGCACACAAGCCCATCCCCGTGACGACATGCCATCTCTTTGACCATGAAGAGTCATGCCCTTGTATATCGTGTTGTGCCCTTCGCCCATCTCGCTATCGCTCTCCAACTGCTGAATGAAGGGTTGGAGGATTGCTGGATGGGGAGATGGTGTTGGTGACTTAGTGGAGGAACGAGTGGAACGCTTTGTGACGAGCTATTAGAGGCTCAAATTAGGGATTAGGGATTTTTTAGGGCTGTAAACAAGGGAGAGGGAGAGGGAGGGAGGAAGAGAGAGGGAGAGAGGAGTCGTCGATGCCGAGGGAGAGAGAGGGGAGAGGCGATGCTGGAGTACAAGATGATGGAAGAGGAGAGAGACAGCCGGACAGAGGAGCAGCGATATGCCGAGGAAGAGGGAGGGAGGGAGAGGGAGAGAGAGAGAGAGAGAGGAGCCGCTGGCGCCAAGGGAGAGAGAGAGAGAGGGGAGAGGCGACACCGGAGTACGAAACAGCGGGAGAGGAGAGGCCGAGAGGGACAATCAGACAGAGGAGTAGGTGTTAGGCAATGATGCGCCGACTCGCTGCCGAGGGGGAGAGAGAGACAGGGAGGGAGAGACAGGGAGAGAGAGAGAGAGAGAGAGAGAGAGAGAGGAGTCGTCGGCACCGAGGAAGAGACCGAGAGAGAGAGGGGAGAGGCGACGACCCGGGAGAGGAGAGAGGCACGGGAGTAGATTTTTAGGTTATGTATATATATGATGATAATATATAATAAGGGTCGGTTCCGTGTACCCAACACTAGAACTGACCCTACCTGAATTTGAAAGGGTAATTTAACCCCGGAACCGAACCGACCCTAAATAGGGTACTTAGCGGGTCCACCTGCGGGTACTCGGACCAAGTTGCACCCTTACTTGTATCTACGCCGTTCGCAAAATTTTATTATACCCGCTTGGATTATAATTTGTCCATCTTATTGTATTGATTTTCTATTAAGATTTCTTCCTCATGCAAAATTTTGTTGGGTATTTTCACCTCTCTAGCTGTCACCCTCCTTTGCCTACTTCTTCTCATCTTGGATGGATCCTGGTCCAATGGGTTCTCCTATTTGCCCCTACATTACTTCCCAAACACACCTTAGATAACTTCAATTTTCAGAAAGGTAAATTTTTCGATTTTTCTAGATACATGGAGCCCTAATGCCCTTAAGTTCTTACGTAAACATAGTCAAACTATCCTTTCTAATCTTCTAAATAAATATCTTAAACCATTTAATAATTAAAATTTGAATTATTCTTTTTGTAGCAAGAAATTCTATTAAAAAGTTTGTACAATACAAAAATTCAAAGAAATTGTAAAATCTATTTAAGGTTTGGGAGTCATTAATCGTGGTTGTACCGAATCAAAATTCTTAAAGAGAAGGGCATTCTGATGATTTTATGTAAAAAGTTAATAGTATATGTAGGAACCTTAATTAATCAATGGCAAATAAAGATTAAAAATTTTGAACTTTTCACAAACTTTAAGTACCTTTACCTTTGCACAAATGGCAAAACCCCTTATAATAGAAACGTTGCTCGAAAAAGGGTTGAACCAATATGACCAGAGGCTGGAACGGTCTGATTTGCCATGGGTTTAGGCGCTAATCCGAGTAGTTTTTGGATCGGCTGATCAAACCAATTCTATGAGGTAGTATTTAAAGGGGGTGTTTGGTAAACTTTAAAATTTTTTTGTAACTAAAACTTTTTAATGTAAAACTTTTCACTTTCCATAACTATCATATTTTTAATTATTTTTTATACAATTACTCTACTTTTTAATCATTTTTGCATAACTACCTGTACGCTAACTTATCTATTTTAATTTATTCTCTTTACTCCTCATTATTATCACTATCATTTTGTATCATTATTTACCAATTTAAAAACTTTTACATAAAAATTTTTTCATTAAGAGTTTTATTACTTTTCAAACACATCCAAAATGGAAAACTTAAACCTTTGACCCTTCCTCCTCCCCAAAGCCGTGGTGCCACACAAATTTCTCTTCCTCCTATTTCCTTCTTCATTGTTGCTTTTCGGCTTCCATCATTTTCGATTGCATCTTTTTGTTGCTTTCCAACTTCTGCCTTTTTCGATTTCGTTGCTGTTATTATAGCAATTTCAGCCATTCCCAGCTGCTGCCATTGTCAACTTAGCTGCTGCTGCTACCATGTAATCCTTAGTAGCTACTTCTTCTTGGTTGATATTTGCTGGTTTTTTGCTACCATTTCTTCATGTTCATTCATTAACTTCAAACTCGGTATTCAGTAAAATCTTTCACAGTATCTATATTTTGATTTCTTCTACTTTTTTCAGTTTTATTTTTACCGTGGTCTTTGCCTTGTAGTGATCTATCATTCTGTTGATGCCACTTATGTAAATATTTATTGTCAACCATCCATGTACTTTTATTTCCTCTACTTTTTTTTATTTTATCATGGTCTTGGACTTGTAATGATCTGTCATTCTATTGATACCACTTGATCCAAGTGTCTACTATCAACCATCCATGCAAGAGAATTAAACAAAATGATATCTTGGTAGTTTTTGTGGGCTCATTTTGTTATCAATTATTTATTGCATTTCTATAGAAAAAATGTTAGTGTGAAGAAAAAATAAGTTGAAATTGCATCCAAAATCAACCTCAACTATGACTTCGGTGAATTTGCACCTGAGGTCAACTTCACCGACAACTTAGAAGACATACAAGAAAGAAGATCTTGATAGAATGAAATATTAAGTTGAAATCGATAGCCAATCTGACCTCAACTGCGACTTGGGTGAAGTCACATATAAAGTCAACTTTACATACGACTTTGAAAACATACAAGAAAGAAAACCTTGTTAGAAAGAAAAATTGAGTTAAAATCAATAGTCAAGTCAATTTTAGTAGTGACTTGGGTAAAGTTGCACACCATGTCTACCTCGCTTGCAACTTCAATTGTAATGCTCACTAAAATTCGAATGTTAGTATATTAAATACAGGCCACCTACCTCCAAATGATCATGTCTTCCTCAAGCCTTTAAGCATCTTGCCAAGTGGAATTAAGAGGATTAACTAAACAATTGAATGAGCTCCTACATTCCTACTTATAAGTATTAAAGACTCCTTATACGAGATTTCAAGTCAAGGTTGGTAATTCAACAGCAAAAAGTGTTGAGTTATTTTCATACTATATATTTAGACTGATATTTGGATGAAAATATGATTAAATGAGATTATTTGAGTCAAAGTTTGATTGATTCATCTTTATTTAGCACAAGATACTAATGATTGATCAGTATATACAAAATTAAGTTATTTTAGTGAAAGCACGCATAATTCTTGAAAAGCCAAAGCACGACGACCAAGACCCATTCGATCGATGACTTAGAAAAATTAAAAAGAGGGAAAAATAGTAATCAAAATGACCTAGAACATATTAAGAAAGTTTTAATACAGTTCAAGGTGTGTCAAGGCAAAACTATGTAAATTTTTGAAGCAAAAATCAAGGACTAGAGTCTCATATGGTTTGAACTATGTAGATCTCGATCCCTCATGGTTCAAACCATGTGGGCACTTAGTTGCAGAATTACTCTACTATGGACTGGGTATTGCACAATTTCTTGGGAGAGCACTATATAAATACATGTTGTACACATCTTAGGGCATCTCAGAATGTGTTTAGAGCTAGATATGAGGTCCAAGAGTAAGAGAGCGAAGAGCATAAGGTGAGAAACGAGGCAGCAAATTATTTGAAGTATTCAAAACACAATCAAAGCTTTCAACCAATAAGTTTTTCTTTTTCTTCTTTTTTGGATTTAATTGTCATGTTTGTAATAGATTTTAGATACAATATTATTTTACATTTGAATTTTATGATAAACATGCTAGGCTAAAGTAATAATCTAGAGCTTAAGATGTAGCATGTATACTATGTAAAGGATATTGTGGTTTTGGTTTATTTGTGAATGATATTTTGTGTTAATTTGATATATTATGATTTTAATGCTAGTGGGGTGTTTGACCTCGCACTTCAACATGATTTCATATATTAGATGGGAAAATCGAGAGGTGAAAGTCTAATATATACAATCAAGATATTGTACTTGAAAATCTAGGTTATGAGAATAGGAGTGGTAACCTTAAGGAATTTCATGAATTGTCATCGAACTTAATAGATTTTAATTGACTTAATCCTGTTAGAATAGACAATTAAAAAGATCAAGATTACACCTTGCTCGTTTTGAGAGAAGTTGCAAAGATAATTTAAGATTAGTTATCCATTAACATGTAATATACGAATTAACTTAGCATACTCATATCCATTGCAAATGTCATGTGTAAAACCTAGATCCTAGGTGTTCTCATCCTTCGATTTTTAATTCCTATTCTATGTTCTCAAGACTTTTTTCCTCACTATTCTTTTTTTTTACTCGATCTTATTCTCTCAATATTTGATATAAATGTTTAAATTCAACGTCTTAAGTCTTGAATTTCCTGTGGGATCGATATTTTAAATACCACAATTCACGACTGTGAATTTGCAAATAGAACTAAACAAAAAGCTTCATTGCTCATCTTTTCTACAAGTCAAGAGCTTGCTACACTTCATTTCTCATCTCTGAAAAGTGTATACTTTCCATGATTAATCATTTGATTATAGTTGTTGGCTTGATGTTAGCAACCAAAGCCAACTAATTGACAAAATTTGAGGATTGGTTGGAGGGTGCTCACTAATAGTTTGTAAGCTATGAGTAAAGCCCTGTAGAGCTGGAATACAGAGGAGACCATGTGCAATAAGTTGTAATGTGAATCTATAGTGGAACTCAAGACATAAAGGGTATATGCTTGAATGAGTGGAGTGAGGAGTTAACTACTATGAAAATCTGTGTCTTCTTATGTCATTGTTTTGCTTTACTTCAGCTTTACATCCTTGCTTAACACATTTCATTCAAGGTGAATAAAATTATAAAGGGGTTAATACTTAGTCCAAAGTTTATAAACCCAATTCAATCATCTTTGCTTTGATTAAGCCAAGTTAATGGGACTAACAGTATTGTGTGACACTAACGTAATAGTTATCCATAATAATGGGTTCTTACAGAATCTCATGGCAATAGTAGCGACAACGATGCTGGATTTATTAAAGATGGGTTTCTAGTGATAAAGGTGTCCATGATAGTAATAAGTTGTGAAATTAATGGAGATGTTTAGTTTTTGGTGAGCAATTGATGTTAGCCAACTTTGATTAATGAAGGGATGTTGTTGGCGGATGATAGCAACTCAATAAGCATTAGAGTCTAATAATGAATATAATTTTTTTAGTTTTGATGCTCTAATGATGCACCTAAGCTTGTACTCTTGCAATCCATGTTTTGGTGATCTCAACTTTTGAATTTCATGTGATGTTGTTATTAATTTTACGATGGGCTTAATCTATGTAAAGTAGGTCCAATAGTGTGTCTTCATTTGTGAACTAATCCAAACTACACATATGATCATCAACTAACTCCACCACATGTAATTATGTTTATAGTGGACTACATTAAGTTAGGTTAATTAGTTTAATTTGGGTCAATTGGGCTTTTATGGTAGCAAGGGCAATTATGTTATCTTTGCTACGGTCTCTCAGCATAATAAGAGGATGAAACCTGTCTAGGGGGAGGATGCACCACTATACTTATTGAGTTGAACTGAGTTGATTGGCCTTGTCTAACTTAACTAGGTTAACTAAGCTTAACATAAGTTAACTTAGATACAATGATGACAAAATTTGAAAAGAGTAACAATTTAGTGTCATTTAACACAAGTGGACTAAGTTTAGTTGGGTCAACTAGGTTCGACTTGAGTCAATTAGACTAGATTCCTACCGACTAGATTTTTAGGTTAGGAGTAAGTGTGCTTTCTTTAATATGGACTCTTAGCATAATGTGCATATAATGCTTATACAAGAGGAAAATGCACTCTTACACCTGCTAAGTTGGATTAGATCAATTATGACTAGGTTGACCAGGTTTATTGGGGTTGCCTTAAATGAAAAATTTTGGCGCAGTTTAGCATGGGTTGAACAAGTTGAGTTGATTCAACTAGGTTTGACTTAGATCAGTTGGGCTTCCAAAGCTGTGTAAAAAAGGCCCAAAGCTAATATGGGGTTAAGTTAGAGTTTAACTGAGTCAAAGTAATGACATGATATAGTTTGACATGTGTTAATTGAGTTGAGACGGGTCTACTATGTTTGGCTCGAGCTAACTAGGCTAAACTTAGTTTAACAAGGATGGAGTGATGACTCAATTGATTACTACATGAAAGAGTTGATTTCTAGAAAACTGTCAACGAAGAATAGCAATGAGCATCAAGAGAAAATAATCCAAGTCTATCTCCTTTCATTTTATTCACCATGGTTATGATGGAGATATTTATTAAAAGAGAGAATTTTTGTCATTTTTCCTTTCTTGAAAACTCAAGAAAAAAGGCAAAGGGAGATTCTTGAAGACAATGATGAAGTGAGAGTACATAAGGAGAAGAGAATGAAAGGCGAAGAGAGTGCAAGGGAGAGTCATGAATTAGGTGATGCAAATGAGAGGGAGAAGGCCTATATATAGGCTTGGGTTGTGTGGAGCTATAGCACTGGGCACACAAAGCCATATAATTGAGCACAACCACTTTTTTGTGATTTATACATTGTATATATCTATGTATTTGTTCATATATAGCATTTTGAAGTTTCTTTGTCAAGTTAGTAAGATATTAGACATCGCTGACAAGTACTATGTTTAAGTATTGTCACAACTTTTGCATATGCAATTAATTCCTCCTTGAAAAAATTCTTTTAGGCTCAAAGTAGAGTTTGGTCATGACCACTATCTTTATTCTTTCTTAGCTTTTCATTATCTCTTGACTCAGTTTGTAATGCCTCAGGCCTAACAGTAAGGTATCGTCCGCTTTGAGCCTCGACCTGCATGGTTTTGCCCTTCTGGGTTCATGCGCATTATGTCCTTCCCCAAAAGGTGCCTTACCAAGGTACCTGGTCACCTCCACTCATAGTCCAAACTCTCCCCTCATCCTAATCGATGTGAGATATCACATTCACCCCCCTTGGTGCTCCAACGTCCCCCCTGGACACCATCGACCGGAGGTCGGGAGTCAGATCTGATACCATTTGTAACGCCCCAAGCCTAACAGTAAGGTATTGTCCGCTTTGAGCCTTGGCCCGCACGGTTTTGCCCCTCTGGGTTCATCTTCCCATCCTTCCCCAAAAGGCATCTCACTGAGGTACCTGGTGGCAGTATGGGCTATAAGTGGAGACATTCCACGTCGGTTCGGATGGGGGGGAGTCTAGGCTATAAGTGGAGGTCGCCAGGTACCCCAGTGAGGCGCTTTTTGGGGAAGGACGGGAACGTGAACTCAGAGGGGCAAAACCGTGCAGGTCGAGGCCCAAAGCGGACAATACCTTACTGTTAGTCCTGGGGCGTTACAAATGGTATCAGAGCCGACTCCCGACCTCCGGCTGATGGTGTCCAGCGGGGACGCTGGAGCCCTGGGGGAGTGAATGTGATATCCCACATCGGTTAGGATGAAGGGGAGAGCCTGGGCTATAAGTGGAGGCCGCCAGGTACCTCAGTGAGGCGTCTTTTGGGGAAAGACAGGATGTGTGTGAACCCAGAGGAGTAAAACCGTATAGGCCGAGGCTCAAAGCGGACAATATCTTATTGTTAGGCCTGGGGCGTTACATAGTTGTTGTTGATAAAGTTGAAAACCATTATAGAAGTAAATATTGATCCTAAAGCAACTATGTCGATTTGAAGTATACAATGCTATAAATATGTGTAAATATTTAAAATTTTATTTAGCTTTTAATTGCCTTAAATATTTAATGGTTTAATATGAAATATGTGTAAACTGTTGACAATGTGATTTTTCTTGTAGTGCTTCATGATTATCTTTTATCATTAAAATATATACAGTTTCATGAGCAAAGGAGAAAAAAAGACTACATTAATTGCCAAAGTTGACCCAATTTAGATTTGAGGGTATAGAGTTTTGTATCAAGTTTAGATTGAAACCTATTATCAGTTAAGATTTGGGTCGAGTAAAATCATCTCACATTGCACCCCTTAAAAAGTGAGATTGATAGGGATGAGTGGTTTTAATGAGAAATTGACATTGATCAACTCTTATTGACAATCCGACGAATATCGATTGGTGATCTTAGGTTGATAACCATTAGAGCTTAAAGCTTAATAACAAAGATGATTTTTTAGTTGTCATGTCAAACATTGCACTTAAGCTTGTTCATGACCCATGTTTAAGGGATCTCAATTGTTGAATTTTATGTGATTCTCTGTAAATCAGTCCCAATAGTGTAACTTCATTTGTGGACTTATCCAAACTGCCTATATGATCATCAACTAATCTATCACATGTAATTTGTACAAATTTATTTTATTTATAGCGATATATTCCTGCAACCACAACCCTAGATTTTCCATCTCAAATTCAATTCCATTCAAAGGGAGCGTTTAATAATTAACTCTGTAACCTTTGCTAATATTAGGGAGGTATTTTAAAGAATATACTTAGGGGGCGCTTAGCAAAGAAAAAAAATTTCAACTAAAACTTTTCAATCTTTGTAACTATCTTATTATATACACAACTATTCTATTTTTTATTCATTTCTATACAACAATTATACTTTTTAATCACTTCTACACAACTACATGTAAAACGAACTTATTTATTTTAACTTTATTCTATTTACTTCTTATTAAGGACAAAATTTTCTAACTTCTATATTCATAAATACAATATCTATTATTACATTGTTTTTATATATAAATTTTTAAGCTTTTAATCTTTTAACTTATGAAATTAATATATATTTTACATAAGATACTAGTAGACCTATTCAACCTAGTTCTTAGAAATGGTTAATTGATTGAATCAGAACTAATTTCTTGCAGGGGTGTTAATTATCATGGTCAACCCGATAACCTACTCGTCCAATCTGTTTATAAATAAGTTTGGGTTAAGATTTTTGAATAAATAGATTATAATTCACCAACCCGTTTAACCATTTAATTAAATAAACATATTAAGGTTGAGATTTTATAACCCATAGACCCATTTAATAATCCACTTAACCCATTTAACTAATTTAATCCATTCGACCCATTAAAGTTATATATATATACACACACACACACAAACGTAAACCCTTTAATGCTCCAACCCGTCCAACTTGATTCGTTAACATCGATAGTTTTTTTACCAGTTTGTTAATTGTTTCAGCTGGAGATGCTGGCTTCATGTCGCTTGCGTAATACCCACTCGCATGGTGAATTTGGCCAACACCTCTACCGTGCAATATCCAATCCAAGGACCGTCTCCTTAGGACAGTCTCATAGTTGTTCTTTTTGTTATGTGGGTTAATTTCAAATATACCTATAATCTTTAACTTTAATTATAAATATACCCACTAAGTTTGAAATCTTTTGTATATACCCACCAAATGTATCCTTAGGGTGTGTTTGGCAACAACAAAAAGTTGTCAATTTAAAACTTTTCAATCTAAAACTTTTCACTCTCCACAACTACCATATTTTTTAATTATTTTTTCACATTTTTCTATACAACTACCCTACTTTTTAATCATTTCTACACAACTATCAACACAACAAACCTATCTATTTCAACTTTATCCTATTCATTCCTCATCATTATCTCATCATATCACATCATTTGACAACTTTTCATCTCTACAACTTTTCACCAAAAGTTTTATCGATTCCCAAACACACCCTTAATATCAAATATGCCCGAAACGCTGACAGTGGGTTTGATAGTCGTTAATGTTGAGTGGAAATGACAAGATTACCCATGTCTTCTATTGTTTGTCCGCAACATCCATCCATCGCAGGAAACTGTTGCTGCCATCTTCTATTGTTTGTGCCCTCCAGCACTGGCCAAGTGGGTGATGGTTGCCTTATCTCCATTGGTAGTGATGGCAACAAGTGGTATTGATCGACTGTCATTCAACTGACTAACGGGAGGATGCGAGGATGGTGATGGGTTCGATGCTAGGGTCGATTGGTAGTGCTGTGCTTGGCATTGGATTGGAGAAATCATTACCTGCAATAGCTGCTACTAGTTTAATGAGGAGCTTGCTGGTTTCGGTGAAGGTAGGGGAATAATAATAGCAACAGAGATCTGAATCATCTTGATTCTTCGGGATCGTAAGATGCGAGTGATCTTAGAGGAAGAAGGTGGGGATGAGGAAGACGATGTGGGTGATGTCAACGGTAATGTTGACAGTGAAATTGAGGGAGGGAGTGGGGTCGGGGTGGACGACCAGTGTGGGCAAGGGTGCGAGTGACAGATTTGGCATGTCATAGCAATCACCGACCCAATTCAAGACAACTTCATACCATGCAATTTCATCATTGGCAAACATTTGAATCAGTTACAAAATATTTGAATTTGTGATGGCATAGCAGATCAGACGTGATGTGTGGCCCCTACTCGCCATTGATGGCCATAGAAATCGATGGAGGTGCAAACGAGATGGGCAATCAGGACTGGTGCCGATAGCAAAATTTATAAGCTAATCTTTGTGATTTATGGCTGAGGGATGGGTTCTTCTGTTGATGATTAAATGGTATATAAGCTAACCTTTGTGATTGATAGTTGAGGGATGGGTTCTTCTATTGATGATCAAATGGTTTTGTCCTCGATTAAACATTGCAGGCTCCAATTTAAATCACGATTGTCAGCCATCATCGATGGACACCACTTGGTGTCTAGTAGAGCGCGGAGTGATGGCACTGGCTGTGAAGGTGGGGTGGGGTAGGGTAGTGTCGCCACTGTGCGGCTACGGCGCTAGCGATGGGAAGACAAATTTCCTCCAGACGGCAGAGAGCTGAGGCGTTGAATCTGGAGGAGACGATGGCGTTGAGCGACAATGCCTGTGATGGTTGATTTAACGGGGCTTGTGCGGTCGATTTTTGGTATTTAGAAGTAATGACAGTCGATGGAACGATGGGTTTGGATTTCTTAATCGAAAGCTTTGGGTAGTAATTTGCGATCTAGGATTTGCTGGCCTGGGTTGGTAATTTCAACGGAAAATCAATAACTGCAATTGTACGTTGCTATGGGCAGTTCAGAATTTATGAGAGAGGCATGGAATTTGTTACAGGCGGCAAACGAAAGGGGACGATAGATTCAAGGGTAATTTCGTCAGTGAGAAATATTTATTATACCAAATAAACTGTGTTCCCTGTCTTTTTTTTTTTTTTTTTTTTTCTTTTGATTGAAAAATATTTTACATCATATCTCAAATCATATTATATTCAAACCCTGAGACAATTCTAACAAACTTGCAATGGAAGACAACAACAAGCTTCCACACATCAAGTGGGGAGACCACTAGCTCC
>JAXCLR010000050.1:48381149-48393436 GCA_035584095.1 Annona squamosa | reverse complement strand
ATATATTGTTTAGATTTTTAAAGATAGGGATATTTTAAATACACCTATATATAGAGATGTTCAGAAATTTAAAAAATATATATATATATACAAACATCCGAAAATGATAAAACTTAGTTTATATGTTAAATATACTTATATAAATAAGTGTATGAAGAAAAAATATAAAAACTTATTATAAATAGATTTTTTAAGATAAAATAAACAGGACATTTGCTTAGCCTGAACTAAATGTATCATTTTTCTATTATGAGTTGATGATTGCGGCAGCCACCACGCACAGCTGCTCGTTTGTTGAATACTTGTGGAGAGCTAGCTTTTTTTGAAAAGTCAATCTTTTAGGCGGAAAAAAAAATGAAGAGCAATTTGCAAATATACTATCGTATTGTACTTGAATTTTTTTTATACCTGCGAATTTTGAAATATTCTTTCTATATTTATGAATTTTACCCTTTGTTCCCTCTATACCCATGCCAATTTGGATTTTTTGTTTTATTTATTATTTATTTTAAATAAATACCGAAACTACTCATTCATTTGCATATACACGAATGGAGGACACGGGAAAGAGAACCAAAGAAACGCTAATGATTCGCTGCTGAATGCTAGCACGGAATTCAAAAAGGAAGTACACGATTGTCGTTGTTGCAATAACTATACGCTCTTCGGTAATTTTTTTTTTTTTTTATGAAAAGAATTACTCAACTCCGACCCCTTATCATTTGACAAGGTTCGGGAATGCCCACCTGATACCCAGAAGAGCGGTGTTTGCTTCCATGGTAAGTGGCTCCTCCACGCCCCCTCCGGCTCCATCCATTCCTAGCTATAAATTAACCTCAGGAGTCCCTAATGACAGCGGCAAATCCTATGACCCCCTTTTCCTGCAGGCATCGGGCATCGACATTCATTTTGAAAACCCCATGTGGCGGTTTGATCCATCTTGGTACAAGAGGCAAGTCCAACGTGCTTGTCAAGTCCAAAATTTTAGCTCTTCGCATTTGCTCAATAAAATCTCGGCGCCTCTGTATTGTGTCGGCAAAGCGCGGTTGCCCGGCACCACTATATTGTGTCGGCAAAGCGTGCTTCGCTATAATCTTATGCTTTGCAATAATCTTTTCGTAATTTTGAAAACTGTATAATCTTATGCTTTGCAATAATCTTTTCGTAATTTTGAAACCGACAGTTTTTGAAGCCATATGCAGGCGGAAGATATATGTGGAGATGACTAGAAAAAATTGCAAATTGGTAATGCTTATGGTTTCTGCTACACGTTCTGCCATGAGATGACTTGCTTAGGTGAAAATTCATTTTCATTAGAGGCATAAAAATCATTATAATTGACAGTTAATGTCTATAATTTTTCATTTTAACGACATGAGTATGCGGCGAATAGTGGGTAAAATTCGTGGGTATGTGGGGGGATTTTAAAAATCCATGCGTATAACAGAAATTTCGAGTAAAATACATGGTTATATTTGGGAATTCTAATATAAGTAAATATATATATATAATAATAATAATAATAATAAAATTGCAAATATAATAGTTGAAAACATTGCAAGTGTATTACTTGATTTAAAGGACATTTTTGTCATTTTAAAAAAATCTAAGTGTTTTAATGAAATGGACGTCGTTGCAAATTTATATAAACCTTATGGGCAAATTTACAATTTCGACAAACTTAACAACATGGGCAATATTAGTCAAACTTTGTAAGTATATTTACAAAATTCCCTTTATAAAAATATTTTCCTAAAATAATAATATGTTCATGAGGGTTTTACAAATGATGAAAAGCTATAATTGTAAGAGATACATACATATATACATACATACATATAGGAAGGCGACACAGTGCACCCTGATACAAAAACTCATTTTTAAATTTTTTTTAAATTTTTTATACAACTGTTAATCTATATATATTTAATATATATAACAAATTTTTACCACTTTTAAATACTTTTATATATTTTTCTTCATGCGCTTGTTTATTTAAATTTATTTAATGCATAAATGAAGTTTTACCACTTTTGAATATGTGCATATATTTTTTTTAGATTTTTAACATATCCAAAAATGTTAAACCTTGATTTATAGATTAAATACACTTAGATAAACAAGTATATAAAGAAAAAAATATAAAAAAAAGTCATTGTAAATGTGTTTTTTAAGATGGACTAAGCGAAATATTTGCTTAATCCGGTTAACGGGATCATTCCTCTATATATATGCAAATGTTTGCTATTGATTCTTATTTTAATTAATAATAAGTAATGTAAGAATTTTAAAAGAAAATGAAAACAAGATTAGAAAATAAGTTTATGATTTATAATAAACAAATATATGCAATGTGGGTTCGGACATGATTGACCAATCTTGACCTTATTTTTGAACGTGGGTTAAAATTTCTGACCTATTCTTGTACTAGTCAAAAACAGAGCATGCCACAAGTCAACCTATCTCAATTCTCACCCTTACTTTTTATAATCCTCACTATTAATCTAGCAATCTTTTTTATTCCACCATATTATTAGGCAAGAAAAAGTTGCAACAACCAAAAAAATGCCCCTAGATTTAGGTGGTCATTAAATGGTGTAATACGCCTAGAATTATAGCGTTGGTAGATCATTTCTTACTAATGAGTTGATTGTTTCCAAATTGGATAAAAGACGTGAAAGAATCTTCTTTTATTCTTTCACATTGATTATTCAATAAACAAAAAACTATGCAATCTAATGGAAAGTGATTAGAAAAATATAAAAAGGGGAGGAAAAGAGAAAGAATGCTACGTAATTTAGGAGTGCAACTTCGTGCTAGGTCAATCTGAACCCGCCCAAACTTAATTTCAAAACCAAGTTCGAGTTTTATTTTTTGAAATTTTTTTTTTATAAAAGACCCAATCAGTAGGGTTGAAACCAAAACTAATATCAGATTTAGATCAACACAGTACCAAAACCCGACCCAGTCCCAACTCGATCTCTCCTAATTTGTTAAACAAATTGTATTTATTTATACCTTAAGCATTTTCACTATAATTATAACAAAAATTGTCAAGGTAAATTATTAGTTAATTAAAATATAAAATGTCTACTCCAAAACATAAATTCATCTAAATTTGTCTATAAGAAGTTAAATCTATAGCATCTACATCAACTTAATTTATAAATAACTATAAATATACTAACTCTTTAAAATTATTGCATATATATCAATTAACTATGAGATATATGTCTCATTTTTATTAAACTTGTTTAGATAGTGATTTTACACAATTATATTTATTTTTCTTACCTTAATTGTTGATAAGAAATTCAATACATTAATTTTACTTAGTATTATCTTTTAATTAAAAGACCAACTTTCATCAAAATCAAAGAATTCCCAAGTCGTATAAATATATTAATGTGTAAATTACGAATTAATAAGTTATCATAATCAAAGCATATTTTAAAGTTAGTTGGTATAAATGTAACAATGTTCAAAGCATTGGTTATTTCTATTTGTATATTTCAATTTTCGCTGGTTTAAAAGTAATTTAAAGGTGAAAATTAGAATAGGCTGAAGGGGTTAAGATTTGCCTAACCCTAACCTTAACCTTACTTTTTTAAAAATTCTATTTAATTATATTTTTTTATATTAGGCCAGGACAAGGTTGGTTTCATTTTTATTTTTTTAATAGATCCCAGAACAAATGTCGAGTCAATATCGAATTGTTTTTAAGATAGCAGGTCGAGTAAGAAATGTGAGTCAAATAAGATGATTTTAAAATTTTATATATCTATTAAATATAAAGATATATCTATGCTAAATCTAAATATTGTATGCTTTAATATTTTACTAATTAATAAAAACACATTATTACTAAAACAAAACATGAGTAAAAATATTGTGACTTTAACAAAATAGGCTAATCTAAAATTATGAGTAATAGTTATATATTTGCAAATTTTTTTTATTAATTTTTATATTATTTTTTGGATAAATTAATTCTTATATTGTTCATATAGTTAATTATAAAAATGTAATAATTTTAAAAGAAAATGATAATAAGATTAAACATATGCTTATAATTTTTAAGAAATGAATACATGCAAGACGGGTCGGAACATAGTCGATCTACCTTAACTCTATATTTGAATTCGGATTAAAATTTCTCACACATCCCTGGACCGGGTCAAAAAAATGTTAGTTTACCCACAAAAATACGGGTAAGTTCATGGTTCAACCTAATCTGATTCTCACTTCTAAAATAATCCGATACTAACCCAATCCAAACTTGACCTGAACCTAAATTCTAACATTAAAGTTTAAGTTTACATAAATTTGGTAAGTTTAGAGTTATGATTCACCTAAACATGATATAACTCGATTCGAATTACACCCCTACTGCAAATACAGGGTAGCAAGATAAGGATTATGATACCTAACAGATATCATGTGCTGTGTATTTTTTAACGTGCGGAAAGTGTGCTATACGTGAAAGCTTTTTGTTTTTGAATTTTACAAATAATATATACAAGAGTATAAAAATGGTAAATTTTGATATATTAACTAAGGCAATGCTTCTATTAAACTTCTTTTCTATGTGATCTCTCTTCGTTTTTCATATCTGGACAATTGATGAAATATGTACTCTATCTATTGTATTTATTATCATGAAAACCCTCTAATTTATCTAATTTTCCTATGAATCATCTTCAACTACAAATGTGTAAAATCAACATAATTAGAAAAGTTCAATGCTAAGTATTAATTTTAAAATAATATTTTCAACATTTAAACCATATACAATAACATTAATGTAGATAAATAATTCTATAAAATATTATTATATTCTAATATATATATATATATATATAATCATTTTCTTTAATTTACACATAAATATGTCTATTTTAAAGTAAACGTCTCCAATACACATTCAATTTGCATGAAACTTAGTTTCCCATAAACGAATGAATTTGCTTTTTCATTGCAATGGGTTATATGAAATCATTTCTATGTAATCTAGTTATACAGAAGCGAACCCCTAAATGCACTCAGACCCACATAAAAGTTAAGGAAAAATAAAAAGATATATTAAAAGTACAAAATACATGATCTCGTTACCTTAGTAACAACTGATTATATAGTATCATAATCCACGAGATAAACACCAAGAAGAGGCCACTCCTTGAATAGTTCATTGATCATAGATTTCAAAAGCACTAGATAAGAAAAAAGGAAAGAAATATATTCGCAAGTTTTAGAAACACTAAGCATGTAAGAAAGAACAAGCTCATTCCTAGACAGTTCATTCACAAAGAAAGAAGAAATATGACTTTGAAATTCAAAATAAAAAACTAGATAATTTGTCGAGAGAGAGATTCAGAAACATTAGAAAAGAATGAAAGAACTACGATTTTGGATTTTTAAAAAATAAAAGAAAAAAAAAACATTCAGAAACGTTCTATAAGTAAGAAAGAAAGAACTACGATTTCAGATTTAAAAAGAAAGAAAGGCAGAAGGAAGAAACATTGGTAAACATTAGATAAAAGGGAAGAACTATGATAACCAAATTAAAAGAAGGAAATGAAATATTAGATAAATATGGCAGAATTAAAAGAAAGGGATGATCCTGAATGGGGGCAGCTGCGATGAATCTTAAAAAAAATTTCATTAAAAAATAAAAAACACGCATTTATATAAGCTAAAAAAATTCAGAAAAAATTTGTATAGACCTAAGTAGAGCCCGGAAACGAGTAAAAATTGTCTTCAAAAATAAATATATAGGAAGTAATGTGGTTAACCACATGAGGATCATTCCCCTGAAAAGAAAGGACTCAGAAACATTAGACAAGTAGAAAGAAAGAACTATCATCACTGATCTAAAATAATAAAAGACATACATTCAGAAACATTAGATAGTATCACGGATTTTAAAGAAAGTTTGGGAAATACCAGATAATGATCACAGGTTTGATGAAAGAAAGAACTATGATCACAGATTTGAAAGAAAGAACACGAACAGAAATCCGTGAAAGAAAGAACACACACAGCGCTATGATCATGGATTTCAGAAACACCAGGTAAGTAAGAAAGAAAGATAACCATCCAAAACAGAGCCTCAGTTTCTCACAGAAGTAGGTTAGCAGAATTTCTTGAACTGTGGTAATGCTATACTTATGATAAGTTCAATAGTGAATTACGTTAATCTAGGATTCCAATAATATTTCCAGCTACAAGAGGAGCTATCCTAGTGTCTAGAATCCAGATTCATGTTTCATTACCATAAATCTGAGCTTGATGGTGTGAATCCTTAATGAGTTATGCACTTTGATGGGAAGCTAGGCCTACAGCTAAAAGTGACTTTTCTAAAGGTAAAGAACACCAGCTGCATTTGTATACCAATCGCTGCCATTTCTAATCAATGTTGCAGATCAACCATTAGTAACCATTCCACAATGCATAATTACACCTTAAAAATAAGACCTCTTTTTTGGAAGACAGATAACAGAGAAAAAGCTTGAAACCTGGGAAAGATAATGATTTGCCTATCTTCCAGTTGTGCAGCTGATCTAATTGGTGGATATCTACTAAACAGTATAAAATAAAATGCACTGCAAATGTTTTTCTAGTATTGTTATTTTAAATGTGTATGATTTGAGAGAATAATAATAGAAGTGTCTTTTAACATTCCCAGAAGGTTGACAACAGCCCACTTTTAACGCACATAAACATAGTTGAACAATTTACTCATCAACAAAAATGTAAATTATTATGCATAGTCAATTTTTGCAACAGCTAAAGCCAAGTCAAATTAAATAACATGTGGAAACTAAAAAAAATGTGTGGAATAATAACAGAAAATACTTGAGATGTTTTTGTAATATTTTAAAAAAAAAATGTGCATGAAACGGAATAATATTCGAAGTTGTCTTTCACCATTCCCAGAGGTCTAAAAAAAGCTATCTTTTTACCATATATTCCACAGAAGGTTGAACAATTTATGCGTTAACAAAAATGCAAATTGTTGTTATGCATCATTGCTTTTCACAAGAGCTGCATCCGATTGAAAAGAAAGAACTGTATATGTGGATGCTAAAGAAAACGATTCCTTTTATTGCCAAAGACAAGCTTGGTAACATCTGCTGTCAGGCTACAAATAATTCCAATTAAACGAGCTTGGTAACATCTTCCGTCAGGTTACAAATAATTCCAATGAAACAACTTGTGTATCCTTATCTAGATATAACTGCAGAAGCTGCTGAATCAACAATGAATAAACAGATTGGATAATCTTCGCACAAAATTGCTCAGTTTCAAAATTTCTATTTTACCCTGACCATTTTTCCATCATATAACCCTTAAGGAATGAACTACTCATACCTTTAATTTATTAAGGGTAATACGTAAACTCTCCATAACAGATTGAATCCGATCTGATATGTTGATATATAGCCACCTCTGTGCTGCCTCGTTGAGTCCATCTGGAGTGGTAGGCCATCCAACAACAGGAAAAGACATTTCCTGAGACAGGACTTTTGCTGTTTGCCTCAATTTTGGAAGGTCAAACTCAATTGGCTCTCCAATGATGATTCTGATGTCCTTCTTGCAAAGCGGAAATGGAGGCCTTCTGCCAAAGAATGATTTCTCAGGCATCACCTGAAAAGGAAAAACAGGGGAATGGATGGGAAGCTGAATAAAATTCAACACAGAAATCTTTGTTGTTGGTCTTTAGTGACTTCTGGGACCATAAAATGGTAGTTGTTCTTTCTGCTATTTCTCCATCAAAATGTTGACAGTATTGTAATAAAGAAAAAATTCTTATACTTTTTTTTACAGATAAAATTTTTCAAAACCTGTTCAAACTATTGAACAAGACAATATTTTTATTTTTTCTTATAAAAATCAACATCTGTTCAAACTAATTGAACAAGACAACACCGAACCAATTTAACCTGTGGTTCAATCTAGGTAACAATAAAGAACTTAATTGGTGTGGTCGATGTATGGGGTGGAAGAGGGGAGAATGTAATAGAATGCCAGCACAAGTTGTTAGTATTAGCAGCTACAGCCAATGAAATAGTAGCATCAGTTATGGCAAATGAAAGAAGCAAACATAGAAGGTCAAGAGATGGGGAAGTGGTTGTGCCAAGAAGAAAAGGAAAACACACAGATGGGAAAAAAAGAATGCATTGTAGATGTTGAGAAAGAAGAAGAAAAAGAGAACACTGAAATATCAGCTTATACTAATTCAACACAACCATATTGTACAGATATCAATTGCATCTGATACAGGCAATGGATGCATATCAGGTGGCACGTGGAAAAAAAAAAAAAAAAACTATTCTGGTCATTGCATGTTTGCAGTACGCATCATCTACATTCAGGAGAGAATGAACTATACACTATTATTTTCAATGTAAAAGATAAAATAATAATACACTCACATTTCTCAATTCTCTAGGTATATTTTCATACTTTTCGGCTAAAAAAAAAAGTCTGATAAAGGCTGTTTTCATCCAATATCAATACCAAAAACTTGCATCCTATAGGGAGATCAAGGTTCAGAATGAGTAGTATACAAGAAAAGACAAGTTTGTAATAGCTATGAATGACAATAAGTCAACTCATAGCAATCAATTAGGGAAGAATGGTATGGGCATCCATTGTGATTAGCCCCTATGAATAAAACCTGCTGTAAGTCTAGTTTGACGAAGTATTTTACATCTACATACTTAGGAAATCCAACAATTTTTCAAATGATTGCATGCACTTCTCCCAGGCCAATGTCATCAAGCCATATTGAGACTATGTCTTGTGATATAGATCAAACAACTCAACCTCAAATACATCCTTAATGATTCTTTTCTTAGTAATTTCAGTCCACATCCCATTCCTAATACAAAATTGTGCCTCCTATAAGAAATTAACATGGACAAGAGAGAATGACATCATTTAGAACAATCAAACTTGCAAGGCAGTCAGAAAAAAGAAGAGTTGATTTGATCATGACATATCTGAATACCTTTTCAAAACCACAATGTGCAATTGGTAAAACAATAGGCGAAATTGGAGCACGGGCAATTAGACTGGCAGTTCCCCATTTCAACCGTCTAATGGGTGCATTATCTTGGGACACTTTTCCTTCTGGAAATGTATGCAGCTGCTCCTTGGAAGATAACAAATCACTTCAGAAAAGCAAAGACATATAAATACAATGAATACAATTCATACAACTGAAAATGCGTGAGAATTGCAATATGATGAGCAAATTAGTACCCAGCTGCCTTCGCTCAGTCGATCAAGAGCCTCATCCATGTGATCCTGATAGATTCCCCCGCCCCTTGTTATTGGTATGCATTTTCCTTATCAAGGACAAGAAAACAACATGAAAAAAGAAACCTGAATACAAATTTATTAAGGGGGGAAAATGCAGTTATGATGGCAACAAGTACAATATATTGCTACCAAGCCGCGATGCGTATGTCAAAACTGATTCATTTTTTCTTTCTTTCTTTCTTTCTTCTTTTTTTTTTTTTCCTTTTACTAAGTAAGAATTCATTGGGAAAACAAATGCGTTTTCTATGACAATAAGTGGAATTTTTATATATCTTCCTACCAAGCCGAAAGAAGTACGTCAAGGCTGCATTTTTGAAGCATATATCCTCTGCAGCAAGAACCCACCTTGCCAATCTTGCATCCGCCGAGGGAAAGCCCTTGAATCCCCACAATAGCGGATCATCCACCCTGTTGTTACACGCCTCGCTCTTAGAACCACTAGAACTAATCAAAATATACCAAAAAATCTAAATGGGTTATGTTTCTCCCTCTGATTAAAAAGAAGAGAGAGAGACAGAGAGACAGAGAGACAGAGAGAGAGACAGACGTGGACATGTGATTGCTGACGGTGATAAGAGGAGTTCCAGGAGGTCGGGATTGGACAAGGCGGAGAAGAGTGTGGGAGTTGTAGACGGAGGTGGAGTTAAGGACAGAAGCAAAGGCCTTGGCAAAAGCAGCAGTGGCTAAAAAGACGAGTTTTCGAGGAATCCCTGAAAGATGATAGGGACTGCCAGCCCACTCCATTTTCCTTTTATCCATCACCAAAGAACGACAGCAAAGCTGCTTCTACTCTTTCTACCATCTCCATCGCCATTGCAGAAATGCCATCTTCTCTCTACGATACGATACGATACGATACGATACGATAAGAGATGCGCCGCGATGCGATCCGATATCTTCCCTCTCTCAGATTTTGTGCTGGCTTTCTCCTCTGCGGCGAAGATGCGAGGATGTTTCTTCCGTCGAGGGGCCCGGCCCGGCAATGTTGAAAAGGGTTGAGCGAGCCAGACATGCACTGGCTTCTTCCGTCAGCACGTGCGAGCTAGCTTTAGGGCCAGTTTCAAAAATAGAAGATATCTCGGTGCATATTTCCATTACCAAGATCCCGTTTGATGATCATAGAAAATGACGTAATATGACAGGGCATTAACAAGGAATAAAGAGAATAAAGTTAAAATAAATAAATTCATTTTATATGTAGTTGTGTAGAAATGATTAAAAAATATAATAGTTATATAGAAATAAGGAAAAAATAAAATAATTGTATATAAATATATATATATATATATAAAGTAAGGTAGTTACAAAGAATGAAAAGTTTTAGTTGAAAATTTTTTTCTTTGCCGAACACCCCCTAAGTATATTCTTCAACATACCTCCTTAATATTAATAGAGGTTACGGAGTTAATTATTAAACGCTCCCTTTGAATTGAATTGAATTTGAGATGGAAAATCTAGGGTTGTTGCTGTAGGAATATATCACTATAAATAAAATAAATTTGTACAAATTACATGTGGTGGATTAATTGATGATCATATATGTAGTTTGGATAAGTCCACAAATGAAGTTACACTACTAGGACTGATTTACAGAGAATTACATAAAATTCAACAATTGAGATCCCTTAAACATGGGTCATGAACAAGCTCAAGTGCAATGTTAGACATGACAACTGAAAAATCATCTTCGTTAATAAACTTTAAGCTCTACTGGCTATCAACCTAAGATCACCTATCGACATTCGTCGGATTGTTAATAAGAGTTTATCAATGTCAATTATTTATTAAAACCACTCATCCCTATCAATCTCTTGGGTTCCAATCTAATCTGTGAGTGAATAAACTTATAGTAAATTTTCTTCTCAAGGAGGTGGGTTGATTTGAACTGGTCTAGCTGGCTGTGGCTAAGATGGGTATTGTGAGAATCTTGGTGGCTGATTCGGCCTAGCTTGGTCATTCCATGAGAAATTGGGATGATTCCTACAGCCCTGATTATAGTTATTTGCATAAGGATTTGCTGAATTTCTCTAGAAGTTGCCCACGTAGTTAATGGACTCCAGATTGGAGGCACATTGATCACTAAAATGGCCAAATTCTCCACACCATGTATAATATTCTGTTGATGACGACTACGGTGTTGAAGCCCCTTCTGCATTGACATTGGCAGGCCTTGATAAAGTTTGTATTTGCCTTGATAAAGTGTCGACGTGGGCCTTAATAGAGGAGACCGCGTCCAATTGGAGTAAACCCCCACTTCGACTTCTGTCAGATGGCAAATGATAGGTATTAACTGTCATATTCTCCAGCAGGGCGTATAATTCTCTATAGCTTTTCCTTAGCAGGGAACCATTCGATAATGAATCCACCATATGACGGGTAGAATCCTAGAGACCATTATAAAATATTTGGATTTGCACCCATGGCTGAATTCCATGATAGGGGCATTTTCGGAGCAAATCTTTGAATCGATCTCACGCCTCCAATAGAGTCTCTTGTACGTGTTGTTTGAACGAAACTATATTCATTCTAAGTTTGGCTAACTTGGTAGGAGGAAAGTATTTCTCAAGGAACTTCTGAGCCAAGTCATTCCATGTGCTGACAGAGTTTGTTGGCAAAGAATTCAGCCACTCTAAAGCTCTATCCCTCAATTAAAACGGGAAAGTCCGTAGCCTCATTGTTTCATCGGAGACTCCATTTTACTTGAAAGTGTTCATAATCTGCAAGAAATTGCGCATATGGCAATGTCGATCTTCAGAAAATAATCCTCCAAACTGCCCAATAGATTGGAGCATTTGGAATACCATAGGTTTAATCTTGAAATTATTGGTGTCGACAGGAAGAGGTTGAATGCTAGTTTGGACTGCATTTTGCCCAGTGTTGTAAGAACCGGTCCAGTTCCCGGTTCGATTGCAACCGGTTCGGTCTATATACATAAAACCGATCAAACCGGAGAACCGGCG
>JAXCLR010000050.1:48352031-48372789 GCA_035584095.1 Annona squamosa | reverse complement strand
AAAACAGTATGTTTTGGATGGCTTGATCCTAATTTTCCTTTGCAAGAAAAATAAAATAAATATATTCATAGCAATTCTGTATTGGTGGTGGTGGAAGTGGTATTAACGTGGTATTGAAAAATATTATTTCAGAAAAGGCCAAAAATTCAAGCCATCAGATTCGACCCAGCGACCTCAGCGACCTAAGACTCATGTACAGTCCGCTCAACCAACTGAGCTAAGTTCCGTTTGTTTGTTATGGGATAACTTATTTAATATTTATGCAGTTGCTTCATATAAGCGGGTTGGCGTCCAGCAGGTCCACCCCGACCCGCACTTTGTAAAAATTTCTAACCCCTTGGCCCGCCCCGGTATAAAATAGGGTTGGGGCGGGGCGGGTCAACCCATGACATATGGTGAAGTTAGTTGATGATCATATGTGTAGTTTGGATTAGTTCACAAATGAAAACACACTATTAGACTTGCTTTACATAGATTAAGCCCGTCGTAAAATTAATAACAACATCACATGAAATTCAACAATTGAGATCACCACAACATGGATTGCAAGAGAACAAGCTTAGGTGCATCATTAGAGCATCATAACTAAAAAAATTATATTCATTATTAGGCTCTAATGCTTATTGAGTTGCTATCATCCGCCAACAACATCCCTTCATTAATCAAAGTTGGCTAACATTAATTGTTCACTAAAACTAAACATCTTCATTAATTTCGTAACTTATTACTATTGTAGACACCTTTATCACAGAAAACCCACCTTCAATAAATCCAGTTTTGTTGTCACTATTATTGCCATGAGATTTGTTAAGAACCCACTATCATGGATAACTATTATGTTAATGTCACACAATACTGTCAGTCCCATTAACTTGGCTTAATCAAAGAAAAGATGATTGAATCAGGTTTATAAACTTTGGACTAAGTATTAACCCCTTTATAATTTAATTCACCTTAAATGAAATGTGTTAAGAAAGGATGTAAAGTTGAAGTAAAGCAAAACAATGACATAAGAAGACACAAAGATTTTCATAGTAGTCAACTCCTCACTCCACTCTTTCAAGCATACACTCCTTATGTCTTGAGTTCCACTAGAGATTCACATTACAACGTAGTGCACACGATCTCCTCTATATTCTAGCTCTATAGGGCTTTACTCATAGTTTATAAACTATTAGTGAGCACCCTCCAACCAATCCTTAAATTTTGTCAATTAGTTGGCTTTGGTTTCTAACATCAAGCCAACAACTGTAATCAAATGATTATCATGGAAAGTCTACACTTTTCAGAGATGAGCAATGAAGTGTAGCAAGCTCTTGACTTATAGCAAAAGATGAGCAATGAAGCTTTTTATTTAGTTATATTTGCAAATTCACGGTCGTGAATTGTAGTATTTAAAATATCGATCCCACAGGAAATTTGGAACTTAAGACGTTGAATTTAAACATGTATATCAAATACCGAGAGAATAAGATAGAGTAAAAAAAAGAATAGTGAGGAAAAAGTCTTGAGAACGTAAAACGGGAATTTAAAATCGAAGGATGAGAACACCTAGGATCTAGGGTTTACACATGACATTTGCAATGGATATGGGGTATGCTAAGTCAATCCGTATATTACCTGTTAAAGGATAACTAATCTTAAATTATCTTTGCAACTTCTCTCAAAACATGTGAGGTGTAATCTTGATCTTTTTAACTGTCTATTCTAACGGGATTAAGTTAATTAAAATCCATTAAGTTCTATCACAATTCATGAAATTCCTTAAGGTTACCACTCCTATTCTCATAGCCTAGATTTCTAAGTATAATATCTTGATTGTGTAAATTAGATTTTCACCTCGGTTTTCCCATCTAATATATGAAATCACGTCGAAGTGAGAGGTCAAACACCCCACTAGCATTAAAATCACAATATATCAAATTAACACAAAATATCATTCACAAATAAACCAAAACCACAATATCCTTTACATAGTATATATGGTACATCCTAAGCTCTAGATTATTACTTTAGCCTTACATGTTTATCATAAAATTCAAATATACAATAATATTGTATTTAAAATCCATTACAAACTTGACATTTAATTCAAAAAAAGAAGAAAAAGAAAAATTTATTGATTGGAAGCTTCAATTATGTTTTGAACACTTCAAAAATTTTGCCACCTTGCTTCTTGCATTGTGTTCTTTGCTTTCTCTCACTCTCAGACTTCATACCTATCTCTAAAGACATTCTAAGATACCCTAGGATGCATACAACATGTATTTATATAATGCTCTCCCAAGAAATTGCATAAAACCCAGTCCGTAGTAGAGTAATTCTGCAACTAAGTGCCCACATGGTTTGAATCATGAGGGATCGAGATCCACACAGTTAAACCATATGAGACTCTAGTCGTTGATTTTTGCTCCCAAAATTTACATAGTTTTGCCTTGACACACCCCAGACTGTATTAAAACTTCCTTAATATGTTCTAGGTCATTTTGATTACTGTTTTACCCTCTTTTTAATTTTTCTAAGTCATCGATCGAATGGGTCTTGGTCCTCGTGCTTCGGCTTTTCAAGAATTATGCATGCTTTTCACTAAAATCACTTAATTTTGTATATACCAATCAATCATGAGTATCTTGTGCTAAATAAAGATAAATCAATCAAACTTTGACTCAAATAATCTCATTTAATCATATTCTCATCCAAATACCATTATAAATATATACTATGAAAATAACTCAACACTTTTTGCTGTTGAATTACCAACCTTAACTTGAAATCTCGTATAAGGAGTCTTTAATACTTATAAGTAGGAATGTAGGAGCTCATTCAATTGTTTAGTTAATCCTCTTAATTCCACTTAGCGATATGCTTAAAGGGTTGAGGAAAACATGATCATTTGGAGGTAGGCGGCACGTAGTAAGTATTACAATTGAAGTCGCAAATGAGGTTGACTTGGTGTACGACTTCACCCAAGTCACTACTAAAATTGACTTGACTATCGATTTTAACTCAATTTTTCTTTCTAACAAGGTTTTCATTCTTGTATGTTTTCTAAGTCATATGTAAAGTTGACTTCATACGCAACTTCACCCAAGTCGCAGTTGAGGTTGGCTTGGCTATCAATTTCAACTTAATATTTCATTCTATCAAGATCTTCTTTCTTGTATGTCTTCTAAGTTGTAAGTGAGGTTGACCTCAAGTGCGAATCACCTAAGTCATAGTTGAGGTTGATTTTGGATGCGATTTCAACTTATTTTTTCTTCACAGTAATATTTTTTTCTATCAAGTTCTTTCCTAAGTTGCAAATGAAGTCGACTTCGTCTAAGTCATAGATAGGGTCAACTTTAGGTGCTTCTTCACATTACTTAATTTCTTTCTTTTGTTTCTATCTTTGAAATCCCTTTGAAGTCACTTCTGGACTCTACATAGGCAGGGACTCTACTCAAATTGCATAGTGAAGTTGACTTCGAGTACCACTTCACTTGCACTTAACTTATTCTTTTCGATACTATGTTCAAAAACTTGTATAAGGTTGCTCTTGAAGTTAGATGTTCGCAATCTTATCACAAGCGCGTAGGTTGTAGATTGTAGAATAAAAATATCAATCGACAGGGAATTCAAGATTTAAGATGTTTGATCTAAACACTTTCTAACCAAATAAGATAAGGAGAAGAAAGAATAGAAAAATGAAAATTTGATCTATAGAACGTATAACATGGATTAGAAATCACAATATCAAGAGCGCCTAGGATTTAGGATTTCACATATGTCTTCTGCAACGGATGCATGAAGTGTTTATTTAATCCAGATATTATGTATTAAAGAATAACTATCTATAAATTATCTTTGTACCTTCTTTCGAAACCTACAAGGCGTACCCAAATCTTCTTAACCACCTCTTCTCATGTGATTAAGTTAATTAAAATCTATTAAGTTCTATGAAAGTTTATAGAATTCCTCAAGGTCATCATACCTATTCACATGGTCTTAAATTTTCAGGTTTAATATCTTGATTTTCGTATATTAGACTTCCACCTCTCGGTTCCATTACCTAATGTATGAAAATCATTGCCAAAGTGTAGGCCTTCACATCAAGCAAGCATTAAATCATAAGATATTAAATTAACACACAATATCAATCATAAATTAATTATACCACAATATCCGCTACATTATACATGTGCTATATCCTAAACCCTAGATTAAGGGTTTAGCCTAGCATGTTTATAAAAATCAAACTCGAAATAATATTATGTTCAAAGTCCATCACAAACAAAATAAAAGAAGAAAAGAAAAGCTTATTGATTGGAAGCCCTGATGGTGCCTCAACCGCCTTAAGCAACTCGCCACCTCTCCTCTTGTCTCGTGCTCTACACCTTCTCTCGCTCTTCAAACCTTAATCCAAGCTCCTGGGACATTCTTAAATGCCTTAGGACATTCCCTACGAGTGTTTATATAGATGTGAATAGTGTGCATGAACAGTAACGTGCATACTGTGCATGAATAGTGTGCAAATAGTGTGCGTATAAACAGTTGCGCACGAATAGTCCGTACATGAACAGTTGTGTGTGAACAGTACCATACGTGAATAGTAACTACGTATAGATAGTGTCTTACTTGCAACACATTTTTGCTTCAAATTTGAATCTTGAATTTGTAATTTACTCCCGTTTTCATCAACGTTTATCAATTTGTCAATGTTGTATACTAAAATCGCACGTATTCCTCCTACTTTACACAAATTAGTCAATCGTGATTATTATACTTTGTAAAGTTGAGTCAATCAAATATGATTTAAAGTATCTTAAACACTCAAATTTTTCTCAATTAATAATCGAAATTCATAATATAAATGTGACTTGACAAATACCCCCACACTTGAACCTTTGCTTTTCCTCAAGCAAATACAAAATAATCAAATCATAAAATTTCAAGATTGGGCTTTATAAAACTTTGAAAAACATAAAAAAAATATAGAAATGATCATCAAAACTAGTGAAGATTTTGAATAAAAGACTTTGAAACATAGCACTTGTCAAAAATCTCAATCAAAAATCCTTTTTCATTAGATTAATACTATACACCCTGTTACATTTCTACTTTTAATCACTAAGAGTTCAAAAATTCTAACAATATAAACTCCTAGGGATCAAATATCCTCTCATTTTATCTGGTTATTCAATACACACATTCAACAATTCAAATAATGGCAGTGATGCAGATAAATATCAGTTGAATTACCTCATATACATCTCATCAAAATCTTACACCAAATTTCCTTTACCAACTCAATCAACCAATTCATGAATCATAAGGACTTGGTGGGACAATGATTATGTTTAATAGAAGAAATAAAAATTCAAAAAAAATTTAACAATTGAACCGTTTCCATATTGATTTGAGTCTCATTTTACAATAGAAAGTAGTGTTACACTTACACTTAGTGCCTTTTTAAATCATCTCTTACCCTTATTTAACATACTTTTTTTCAAATTTTTTTTAAACTAAGTCCGACAATAATTTTCCTCACCGTATTTCAGGGTATCTAGGGAGTCATTTTCATCAATACACTAGTTATGTGGTTGACATTATTTCCATCATTCTTTTCAACTCCAGATTCAAATTTAAAGTTGATTCAATTCAAAAAGTGGGAATTAATATTTGGAAAGAAATTTCAGGCTTAAAGAGATAAACAGTAATACTCTCAGAAATATGCTCATCAGACAAATAAATGCCTTAAACATATTCCACAAACAAGTTAAGTGAGTATTTAGCTTTGAAAATCCTTCAATCAGAATGAGATTTTCATGTACATGGGAAAACTACCTCATTTAATTCATCAATTGTGTGTATTGGAGCCAATTTTGACAAATTAGAGAAAATCACTTAAAGCTTGAAAGAAAGCAAAATTGGTGCCTGAGTATATCTGATTCATCAAGTGATCGAGGATAAAAATATGGGTAATTTTAACAAGTACAAGCTCGAAAATAAATTCAACATCTCACTAGAATTCAATTATTCGTCTAACTCAAAGTGTTTAAAATTCCAAACATGGTCTACTTAAGGAAGTAACTAAAGTTCAAAGTGGGGTCTAAATCAATCCAAAGTCAACACTATGTGCATTTTTAATAAAATTCAACAAAAATGTCAAAAAATATAAAAGTTTTGACATAATATTTAATCAGCACAGTATTCTTTCAATCAAAGGGGTAATCAAAGAGATAATACAACGCATTCACCCTCACACTTGAAATTGACATTACCTTCAATGTAAAGTATTCAATTAAAAAGATATATCAAAATTAAGGGAGTAGTTGTAAAGGGTGCGAGACGTTAACTTCTCTGTTTTCGCAAATTGAATCAAATCTCCTTCCCATGGTGCTTCCTATCCACATATGCTCTACGACATGACTAATAAAGCTTGAAATTAAAAAGTATCAAAATTCAAAAAAATAAAAATAAAAATACTAGAAAAAACTAATACTCCCCTAACTAAACCCTGAGTTGTTTCTCAAGCAGCACGAAGTTAAACGTCTTCAGCCAGATTATTGAAATTGGGTCAACCAAACTCAATCTTTCAAATACAAGTTCATGCGGGTTTTTCTCTAAGTTCTCTTGTGTTGCATTCTTCATGCATGTAAAACTTGGACAATCACTAGACGTGATATCTAGCAACTCTTTCTGCAACATTATTTTGTTATGATTTTCTGCAAAATCATCGATGTTATTAGTATCTAAATAAGGATCTAAATAAAAAGGGAGAGAAATTTTTCTAAAGTTATGTTCATCAATATCCATCTTTTTATGATTAATGCAATGTTTATCTTCTCTCTGCGAAAAAATTAATGATGGCTTGTGCGGCTCAAATGGTATGGATGACTTTTCTATCTTTGCTTCCTCAGATATGTTGATCATCATCTCTTTCTCACTGCTTTCATCTTGAACTTTCTCAGGTTTTGACTGAATTTTGCTCATTGCCATCATCCTGCACCTCACTTTCCTCTTGATTCTCGTCTTTCAGAACGACTTCGTGCTATGCCTGGTTTAGAATCTGCACTTGTTCATCTGCATATATTTCATCCTCTACTTGATCTTTTTTAATCAAGATGATTTCATCATAATCCTTAAAAAAATACATAGAGTCCATGCGTTGCTGACTAGTAGGTTTGTTAGATTTCTCATTTAGATGAATGACTTGTTATGCAACTTGCTCTCATAGAATTAGAAGCTACTCATTCATTTTATCAAGTTCTTGAAGAAGTAGTTCTAAGATTTTGTCTTCAGCAGATTTTTCAGGAATCTACTGTCACTATAAGTGGAATGGAGGGAAAATATTGTTTAAACAAGTTTTCATAGTAAAATTCATAAATTTGAGGTGGAAAGCAGTTTTGTTCATATTGAAAGAAAAGATTGTCGGACCAAGAAAAGTTTAAATGTGTAGGCTTATCATAATTGTAAGTGTTTGAGAGAGGATTTTCAACAAAATGGGGTTGTCATAGTTATAATAATTTTACCACTCATGAACCTAGTCTTATTAGTATGGTGTATTTATTATTTAAGTCCTCTTTATATAAAATTCGCCTACCTTTTCTCAAAATTAAAAAATTTGATCTCGATAATAATTCAATTTGGCGCATCCAATAATTAGAAAAATATCTATCATCAATTCTATTATCATACCATTGATTATAGTATGCCATCAAATAATTTAAAGAAAAAAAAGAAAAAAAATTACCTACAAAAAGAATATATAAAGGGAAAGTAGAAAAAGAGAAAAAAGAAAGATAAGTGTTTAAATACGAAGTCTTTAAAAAGTCCGAATTCCTTGGCAACGGTGCCAAAATACATATTCGCAATCTTACTGCAAGTGCACAAGTCGTAGATTATGGTATATAAATATCAATCCAGAGAGAATTCGGGACTTAAGATGTTAAATCTAAACACTTTCTAACTAAATAAGATAAAGAGAAAAAAATAAAAAGAAAAAGAAAAGTTGATCTGTAGAACGTAGAACAACGGTTAAAAATCACAAGATTAAGAACACCTAGGATCTAGGATTTCGCATACGTTTTCTGCAACGGATACATAGAGTATTTATTTAATTTAGATATTATGTATTAAAGGATAACTATCCCTAATTATCCTTGTACCTTCTCTCAAAACCTACAAGGTGTACCATAATTTTTTAACCACATATTCTCATGTGATTAAGTCAATTAGAATTATTAAATTCTGTGGAAGTACATGAAATTCCTCAAGGTCATTATGTCTATTCTTATGGTCTTAGATTTTCATGTTTAATATCTTGATTTTCGTATATTAGACTTCTACCTTTCAATACTATCACCTAATATATGGGAATCATTGCCAAAACGTACGCCTTCATACCAAGCAAGCATTAAATCACAAGATATTAAATTAATACACAATATCAGTCGTAAATAAATCAAACTGTAATATCCGTTACATTTTATGTGTGATACATCCTAAACCTTAGATTAAGGGTTTAGCCTAGCATGTTTATAAAAATCAAATACAAAATAATATTGTATTCAAAGTCCATCACAAACAAGACAATTAAAATCAAAATAAAAGAAGAAAAAGAAAGCTTATTGATTTGAAGCTCCGATAGTGTCTCAACCGCCTCAAACAATTTGCCACCTCTCATCTTGCCTCGTGCTCTATGCCTTCTCTTGCTCTCAAAACCTCAACCCAAGCTCCCGGGACGTTCTCAGATGCCTTAGGACATTCTCCACAAGTGTTTATATGGAGGTAAATAATGTACATGAACAGGAACATGCATAGTCGCAAACAGTGTGTGTATAAATAATTGCGCATGAACAGTCCACGCATGAACAATTGCGTGTGAACAGTACCATACGTGAACAGTAACTACGTATGGATAGTGTCTTGCTTGCAACACAATTTCGCTTTATATTTGAATCTTAAATTTGCAATTTACCCCCACTTTCATCAACGCATATCAATTTGTCTATGTTATATACTAAAATTGCACGTATTCCTCCTGCTTTACAGAATCAGTCAATCATGAGTGTTTTATGCTTTGTAAAGCTAAATCAATCAAAATATTATTTAAAGTATCTTAAACACTCAGATTCTTCTCAATTAATAACCAAAATTCATAATATAAATGTGATTCAACATTATCTTGTGACTTCACCAAGTCGCTTGGTTAAGTCGACTTGATGTGTAATTTTAGTTGCTTCACTTGTGTATTTTGAAATTTGAACTTTTATCTTGCACAAACTTAACCCAAATCATTATTAATAACTTCATTTCATTTTAATTGATTCGTTAATCATCAAAGTTATTATTGATTTGTAATTTTTCATAATTGAGTTCACATTCTCTCCCTTTTTAATGATTAATAAAACCAATTGAACTGTACACCTTTTATTAAATATTTTGAGATTGATCAACTTATGGATCAATTGATATGACATTTTTTCATGCCTCTCATTTACATCTTGATTATACACATTCAGGTATTATTTGTATGAGTCATTTATTTAGACACAAAAATATGTCATTTAAAATCAAGTTACCAAGTGCAAATATTCAACTCATGTCATTAAACATAAGATTATTTCATTCTATGCTAAGTTCATTCAATTCCAACTGTTATTCACAATTCAAATGTGATCTTGATTGAAACACTCTCTAGGTTCAAATTTACACAATATTCAAGTTTAAACTACATTAGATAACATTTGTAATCAATGAAAATGCAACCATTTGGATTCAAAATACAACCACTCAAATTGAGTTTCGAAATTACAATTCAAGTCTCCCTAAATACAATCTACCCCAACCTAACCTATCTCCTCATTTTTGTCAATAAGCAAAACTTTCATAATGCTTCTGATAGGTCATGGATGCTTTCATGAATTAAAATTTATTAGGGGCATGTGGAGGGGTAGTCGAAGGAGGATGATATACATGATATGGTGAGGATGAGGCCTTAAAATAATAAACAAATGGATCAATGGATGGAATGAGTTGATGTTGACCTTCGATGGCAAGAGCATAAGCTAAAATCTAATTACCTACTCTAAGTTGTCTTGCCTAGCATGCATAGTGATTAAAGAACTATTTATGTTGCCTAGTTCCTGCATGATTTTTTCTTGCATGCAGGTGACGAATGTCATGATTTGAGGGTCAGTGGATGCATAAAGATTTTTATAGTGGATTGAGTAACTCCTTACTCCACTCATTCAAGCATATATCCCTTACGACTTGAATTTCATTATGTATCCAAATTACGACAAATGCTCTCCTCTAAATTCCAACTCTATGGGGCTTTAAAATTACACAAAAACTGTTAATGAGCACTACTTCAACCAATCTTCAATTTTGTGTCAAATAGTTGGCCTTGGTCTTTAATACGAAACTAACAATTACAATTAAGAATTAACAAGAGAAGATTTATACTTTATAGAGATATGTGTAGAACTTTGTGGGACAACAAACACTTAAAATGTGATAGAAGATGTGTTCGATGAAGTTTGAATCAATGCACTTCAGAGCTTGTCTTGAGTTATTGAGTGTACAAACTTTTTAATGCTTTGAGATGAAAAGGTGGAGGCACGATAAACTCTCTAGTTGACCCTACAAATTGCTCGTATTGGAGTATATAAAATCTCATATCAAAATATGGCTGTCTAGAGGTAGGTGGCATGCATTTTAATGTGACAACATTCTAATTTTTTAAGACAATTACATTTGAAGTTGCAGGTGAGATCGATATAACATGCTCTTCATTTAAGTTGCATCTGAGGTTGACTTGACTATTAACTTCAACTTAGTTTTTCCCTCTAGCAAGGTCCTTTTAATGTAAGTCTTTCAAGTCACAAGTGGAGTCGATTTCGGATATTATTTAACCCAAGTTACAGTTGAAGTTGATTTCAAATGAGACTTCAACTTGCATTTTCTTCACAACAATTTCACTTCTAATGAGTACCTTCTCAGGTTATGATTGAAGTTGACTTTGGGTGTGACTTCACTTAAGTCTCAACAAGAGTAAACTTTGTGTGTGGCTTCATATGGACTCAATTTCTTTCTTTTATTTCCGTCTCTGAAATCCTTCTTAAAGCCACTTTTGGGTTGACTTGGGTAGTGACTCCACCCAAGTCACATAGTGAAGTCAATTAAGGTGTGTCTTTACTCCACTTGAATTCTTCTCTTCAACACTACCTTCAAAAACTCACTTGAAGTCGTTGTTGGAGTTGACCGAGCACACGACTTCACCTAAGTTGCAGATGAAGTTGATTTTGTGTATGACTTCACTTTTTATATTGTATATTTTGAATTTTGGATTTTCGTCTTGCACAAAATTAATCCCAAAATATTATTAATGTCTTCATTTTTTTTCAATTGAATCAAAACAATAAAGATTTGCAATTTTCATATTTGAATTCATAGTATTTTCTTATCGAAAACTCTAAATGTCTTGCTATTTGAGGAATAATCAAGGAAGATTGCTTAATTATTTTTTCCACCTAGCTTTCTAAGGTTATCTTTTTCATTCTTTAAAACATAGCATGTGTATCTAAAATCATGAAAATATGTAATATTTAGTTTCATACCTTTCTAATGCACATATTGAGGTTTCTTTAAAAATTACTATAATTGTAATGTGGTTAAGTAAGTGGCAATCTATACTAACTATTTCTTCTTAAAATTTCTTAGATAATTTACTTTCATTTAATATGATTCTAGTAATTTCTTGAATTTTTTTTCCTCTCAATGATTTTGTTTCGTTGAGGAGTTTTGGTGCAGAGAATATATGGTAAATTCCTTTCTCATTTTAGTTTTCAATAAATCTCTTATTTTTCAAATTCACCACTATAGTTACTTCTAATTAATATAATTGTACATTATTTTTTATTTTGCACCAACTTAAAAAACTAAAAAGTAGAAAAAGCTTCATCCTTACTAGTTAGAATCATTATCCATGTAATCTTGAATAATTATCAATAATTACGTAGACATCATTTTCCTCCAAGACTTAATATGTCATATGGTTCATAAATATCCATATGTAATAACTTAAGAGATCTTAAAGTTGAGACTTCACTTTTAGGTGAAAAATAATATTTAATTATTCAAACTTTCTAACAACACTTGTTTAGTGGTTGTTAAGGGGGTCCTCTTACCCATATAGCTTTCATTTGTTTTTCAATGTTTATTTGTAGTAGATTTAGTTTGAGATTTAACCAATGTTGTTAGAACTGGACTGGACCAGTTGGTTAGACTGGGAATTCGGCCAGAGTCCAGTTCAACGACACTCGATTTTGATTCATTAAAATGAACTATTCCAACCGTCCAAACCGCGATCGAACAGATTAGGCTGGTTCAGTTAAAACAAATGAAAATATTAGTCGCAACAGCTGACTTTGATTTCCCCAAATCACATCTCAATTCCCACTCTAGCCTACACCCCTTGCCAATCCACCATTTCTCCGCCATCCTGAGCAACATCTGAGCTCAATCGATGGCAAGTTTTGCTCTAGCATTTGTTCCGGTAGTTCATCATCTCTCTACTATTACTTGATTGTCCAGCCGGCATTGCTCCAGCACCCTCTCTAAGTCGCATTTTCTTCATCTGGCATCTTCTCTGGTGCTTCCTTGTTGCCGATGGCTCTTCATCGCCTCCCTGCTATTTGCCCTTCATCGCCTTCCCATCTCCAAATGCATGCTTCCTACTGCTGTTGTTGCCTCCCTATTCTTGTGTTGTTGTTGTCAATGACACCAAGATCGATGCCAACAAGGGCCCTACAGTCGCAAGAGGCACTTTTTCTATTTATCTGTATTTCAAATTTTCAACTTCTTATTAGCCAATGATATGTACAAAGATTATTTAACGATGAAAGTCTTCTTGGCATTTCCTATCAATCATGTCATAAAAAAATGAAGGTTGTTCATCATGTACATGGTGTTTGGTCTTGAAGCTTCCCACTAGCATTGCACAGAAATAACTTTATTGGGCATAAGTTTACAAATAATCAAGATTTTCATTTCATTTTTTGAATTTTGTAATCATTTCACAAGGTTTAGATAACAATTTTTTAGGTTTTCTTAATGTTGAGAAAACGTTGTTAATTGTATGACTTTTGAATTTTTGTTGCTCAATTTTAAGTAGTTATTTGATTTTCATTTCATTTGAAAGTGGAAACCAGTATCATACCTATAACATACCAGTCCAGAAAAGTGATCATGGGTCGTATACTTAACATAATTTTTCAAGATTAATCACATATTTATGACAAAATTAATTATTATATTAATTTATGAAAATTTCAAAATTTCACTTCCACTTGTCATGTTCTCATTATTACATCCAAGACATAAAAAAATTATATGTCCACTATTTGCAATACATGTCTTGAAGTAAATAATTAAAAAATAAATATTCTCAAAAATCTTCACATAAATTCAAAATGATAGTGTGCCACTTGATTTGGCACACCTATAAAAATAATGAGTTAGTTCCAACATGATTAGTAAGTAGAAAATTATTTGAAAATGGATAATGGCATAGATAAAACTTAATTAGATGATAAAATAATCATTTAATTTAATATCTTAAAAATAAACTTCAAATGCAAAATCAAACCCTTCCATTGAGTCCAAAAGCACCAAAAATATAGAAATGGACTATTTGATCATTCAAATCAGAGTTTAAATGAATAAATCATAACAATATGGAATGAATGACCCACATTAAGTCACATTATCAAAAGCATCAAAATTATTAAATGTATTAAAATGTCAAAAGCAACGAAAATTGTGTTGCAAAAGCAAGATTCTCTTGCATATGGACGGAAATCCCTCTCCCTTATGTCTCTGACAAGAATTCTCTTTGAAGATTTTTCTTATTTGGATGGATTTCCTTTTGGACTTCCGATGAAATTTTTTTTATGGGTATATTTACATACATCTCAACATATATTACACTGAAACTCTGAGACATTCATACAAATCGGGAGACACACAACTCCCCCAAGAAATCTAGAGACGCAGCTTCACCAAAGAATAAGGAAGACACAACTTCCACCAATCAAACGAGAGACCAACTGCTCCCACAACAATTTTTCCTTTGAAATCCCAAGGTGGGATTCGAACTCTAGACCTTTGCTTCGGACGCTCCACCAACAGTACGGTTGACGAATTAGAATTTGGCTTATATAATCTAATTTTACGCAGATCATACTATATATAGACATTATTATATATATGCTGCAATTAACCCACATCATTAATATATAATTTCAATCTATATTTATTGCATATGAATGCATTTATAAAAATAAAATAAATAATGAAATTCAACAATTTTAGTTCATATAATTTTAAGCATAAAGTTCAATATATTTATCTGCAAAATTTTATACTTTAAAAATTTAGGATTATAAAATTTAATTTTCCCAAATACAGCCTAAAAATTATATAATGTACATGCTTTATAAATAACAATTGTATACAAATAGTTCGAACACAAATTACATAATTATCGAACTAAATTCAATTTTCAAATAAAATTCCACTTGCCTCAAAATTTCTCTCATAGCTTATTCTTTCCTCCCACAACTCTCGCTTTCTCAAACCTTACCTATGGATACTTAAATCTATCACTCCCCAAACCCAATTTATAAAAGGTTTCCTTTAAGTTTCTTAAAACTCTGAGGAAGGAATAAAAGATAAAATATTATCACTTTTAACTTAAATTTTAATTCTAATCTCATCTTATCCGGTGGGATATTTATTTTATCTTATCCTGTGGGGCCACATCCCTGGGGAGGCAAAAGTACAAAAAATAATTATTTTTTCGTGGAACCCTCTACTCGAACCCTAGACTTCTAAGACCACTTAGACCACCTGTATACCAATTGAGCTACGCGGGTTGCCAAAATATCATTCAAAAATAAAAATATAAATATAACATGTAGCATATTTAAATAATAACTGGACAATGCCCATTATTACCCATCTGGCCTTGAGTTGGAGGTCTAATGTCTAAATATAGGTTAAGACATTTGTCTCATTTATTTCACCCCTAGTGTGCATTTTCGTCAATTATCTGAACATCCAATATGAGTAATATAATTAAAAAATATTGGGTAATAATTTAATACTTACTGTAAGTATATAGGCTTCATGCTTATCTCTGATTTTTTAATTTTAAAATATGTATTTTTAAATTTAAACCATTTGTTGCATTGATATATCTTCTTGTGTCATGCTTAAAAAACTATCATTTAGAACTTATGTCAATTATTAAAATTTTTAAAAATGTAAAGTACAAGTATAATTTATAAAAGTTTACGACGTAAGTAAGGATAAATATGATAAAAGGTTGACATTTTTAAAAATTATTTGAAGATTAAAAATCATGGAGCCTCCATTCTTATAGTGAATACTGAACCATTATCTATAAAAGTTTTATAATATGTATATAATTTTTTAATTAATATTTTATATATTGAGACAACTAACATTACTATCAGACACTTTCACAGCTTTCACACAATAGAAAACTTTTTCAGGAAAATACCCCCACTTACAGAGAAAAATAACAAATAATTACCTTCACTCATTGGAGGAGAACAAATAATCACCTGCGCATAGGTTGGATCAAATCTACTCTTGCTCACAAGGAAGTAATGACACTAACCACCAAGGTACCATGAAACCATAAACAAATGCACATGAATAAGCATGATAAATGATTTGCATTTGAAAATTTTTTAAATTAAAAAATGTTAAAAAGGGCATTCGAAATTAAGGGGTGTTTGGACAATGTAAAACCTTTGGATTAAAAAGTTTTGGTATAAAAATTTTTTAATTAGTAGAAAATGATGTGAGATAATAAAGATAATGATGATTTATAAAGAAGATAAAGTTAAAATAGATAGATTAGTTTTATGCATAGTTGTGTAAAAATAATTAAAAAATAGAATAGCGCTATAAAAAGAAGTGAATAAATAATTTTAAAATATAATAGTTATAGAGAGCAAAAAATTTGAATTTCAAATTTTTGTTGAAAATAGACATACCCTAAGATTACTCTTAAGTATTAATTTTAGTAACTTATTTATAAAAAATATTAATATCTTAGAAATAAACCTCATAAACATAAATTTTTTTGCAAAGGTAGTCTAAATTTTGTTGTTTTAATGAACATCACATAAACCATAATTACACTTTATACATCAATATAAAAAATATAAACATTAAGATTTGAGTTTGTGTATTATTAGTGAGTTGGACACATCAAACAAATCATCGTATGAGTTAATTGGTTGGTGATTTTCTATCCATGAACATTTTTAAAAATAAATGGGTTAAATATATCACTAAATAGATAAGAGGATTTTTTTTTTACCGACTTGAGTTGGACAGATAGGTTGATGAGTCAACCTATTTTATTGTCCTCCCAATTTGATATTTATATTTAAATGAAAATGCTTCCCCAAAATCCTTCTTCTGTGTAATTTTTTACTATTTAAATATTTTAGTGATTGACTAAAAACTTATTCTATTTATCGTATTTAGCATTGTTTATAGAATTCTGAAATTCATTTGCTTATTTACATTAGTGCACATTGGCTCATTTGTAAATATATAAAATCAATTTAATAAAATAATTTACTATTAAATATTAATTTTTAAAATTATATTTCAATAGTATAAAAATATTATTTTTATGTTGATAAATGATTTTATAAAATGTTGTTTTATAGATATATAACTTTAATGGAGTAGACAATTTAAATTAGTTGAGTGAGTTAAATGGGATACTAAATGAGTTGACGGATTATAAAATCTCAATTATAATCCATTTATTTAATTAAATAGTTAAATGAGTTAGCAGATCATAACATATTTATTCGAAACTCCAAACCCAAACTCATTGATAAATGAGTTGGATGATCAGGTGAATGGGTTGATAATGACCATTAACACCTCATATTCGATACATCTTGTAAATGAGTTGAAATCAAGTTGATTCAGAGTTAAATGACATTTTAGAGTTTCACTAATTTTTTATTCAACTTATCGACTTTACAGTTTCTTTCATATCTTTTGATATGCATTTTATATTTATTTCAACTTTATTTTCTTTATTTTTTTCCTATTACATTACTAACTTTGAAATTGTTCATCAAAATTTCAACTTAATTTTTATAGACAAAATTTTACTTATACTTAATGGGTATATGTGAAATTTCTCAAACTTAGTAAATATATTTACAATTAAAGACAAATGTATTCCGTATATTTGAAATTTACCTTATTTCTAAATTTGAAAACGTCTATTACCTCACAAACAGTTGGTCAGATTTTGTAAATGCTCGAGATGCCGTTGGAATACAATAAAAAGCTTTTTACAAATATATTCATTACATTTAACTTTAATCTTAAACATGCCAATGACATTTCTAAAATTCTAAATATATATTATTTTTGTATTTAATTTCAAAAATGCTCATATTATTACTATATACTACCTACTAATATATGAAATTACATGTAACTTGAGAAAAAAATTTGCCCATGATATTTTTAAATTTGAAGACGTCTATTTCCTCCTAAACAGTTGGTCAGATTTTATAAATGCTCAAAATGCGGTTGGAATATAAAGCTTTTCACAAACATATTTACTGTATTTGACTTTAATACTAAACATGCCCGTGACATTTCTAAAACCTTAAATATACATATTATATTTGCATTTAGTTTTAAAAATTACCATATTGTTACTAAATACAATGTACCAATATATGAAATTACGAATATGGTTATAATGAATTGAAAGAGTTGAACACCCTACATGGTTGATCACTAACTGTTGTGTAATTGTGCATTTGATATAGTATCACTGATCGTTGGTTTATACGGGTGGGGTCCGTTACATCTGCAGCCATAGTTGTTGGAAAAGAAGTCTGAAATCGAATTATTGTTGTTGTGTTGTCTGACTACCGAATGATCAAAATATTAAAGAATTTCGATGACTTAGAGGTTCAAATTTGGCAAGGGGCACGAAAAGATGTATAACATTCAACTTTTTCAATATAGCTTAAGAGCATGTTGGCAATTTCATTTACTAGATAATATAATTTAATGATGAAGTGATTATTTTTTGATTAAATGCAAACATAACAAGTGTCAACCCTGCTGTTGGTAGAGCGTATGGAGTAGAGGTCTAGAGTTCGAATCCCACCTTAGGATTTCAAAGAAAAAATTGTTATGGAAGCAGTTGGTCTCCCGTTTGGTTAGTAGAAGCTGTATCTTCCTCATTCGTTGGTGGAGCTGTATCTACAAATTTCTTAGGGGAGCTATGTGTCTCCTGATTTGTATAAATGTCTCAGAACTTCAGTATAATATGTGTTGAGATGTATGTAAATATATCCATAAAAAATAAGTATATTTATAATTTTGAAAAATACCATAGGTATATTTTTCAAATTAAGGCCACACAGTAAAAAATATATTTGAAAAAAGTCATTTATCTTGTGTTGAGGGCATTTATAAAAATCTAAATACCGGTCCACAATGGATTTGGTGTTTAAGGGTTAGATCCAAATATAGTATGTATATTTGAAAATTTTAAAGGTGTTATGAGTATATTTGAGTTTAGAGTTAAGCATAGTGAATATATATGAAAAAGTCCGAATAATAATCATAATAGTAATAATAATAACAATAAACTTACTAACCAAAGTACTTTTTAAAATTTAAAAATTTTATCTAATAATCATAATAGTAGTAATAATAACAATAAACTTGCTAACCGAATTACTTTTTAAAATTTAAAAATTTTATCTATTTACAGACTTGCATTTTTTAAGGGTTTATTATGAATGAAGGGGCTTAAATGAAATAGAGAGATAATATGAAAATGTAATCATATATATTAAAAATAAAATAATTTCTATTATATATGTAAAAATTCACAACATAGAATTAAAAAAAAGTCACATATACATCTCATTGAACCTCCTAATTCATTTGGAATCATTATATAATAATATCATATTATTAATGCTGATATCTTTTGTTTTGGGATGAAAATAACTATGATTATGCGTAGGAATAAACAAACAATATCTTTAACAACTTGAGATGAAAATAAGTAAAATAGATGCTAAAATTATCTTGTTAAATGATGCGTAACTAACTTATTTTAAAGTGATGATTATTATTCAACTGGGGATTGCCTTTTCATTGCCCTTTCCATTGCCCTTTCCATCTATTGTCAAACTTTTTTCTATTTATGCCATGGGTGGCGTATTTTATAATCCACGAAGATATTTTGAAATTGACAAAATGATAATATGACCGAACAAGGGCAATGATTTTTTAAAACTAATAAGGGCTTGAAGTAAAGTAAGGGTGTATTGGAGAAGTGAAAAAAATTTTGCATAAAAAATGTTTGGTGTAAAAATTTTTAGATTGCTAGAAAATTATATAATATAATAAAAATAATGATGAAAAGTAAAGAGAATAATGTTAAAATAGATAGATTAGTCACATAGGCAATATATAAAATGATTGAAAAGTAAGATAACTGCATAAGAAGATGTGAAGAATTAATTAAAAATAGTATAATTGGGAGAGTAAAAATTTTTCTTTGTATCGAAAAATGTCGTAAATAAAATTCAATGTATGTTCTTCATAAAAAAAAATAAATGTGTTTGGTAAGATAAAAAATGAAAGTAAGATATTTTATAAGAGTGTAAAAATAATGTAATATGAAAAAGTTAAAATGGAAATAAATAAACTAATTATATAAAAATTATATATTAAAAATAAAATAATTTCTATTATAAATGTAAAAATTCACAACATAGAATAAAAAAATGTCCCATATACATCTCGTTCAACCTCCTAATTCCTTTGGAATAATTATATAATAATTTTATATTATTGATGCTAATAGCTTTTATTTTGGGGTGAAAATAAATATGATTATGCGTAGGAACAAAGAATAGTTTTAACAACTTGAGATGGAAATAAGGAAAACAGATGGTAAAATTATCTTGTTGAACGATCCGTAACTAACTTATTTCAAAGTGATGATTATTATTCGTCTGGGAATTGTATTTTCATTGCCTTTTCCATCTATTGTCAAACTTTTTTCTATTTATGCTATGGGTTATGCTATGGGTGGCGTGTTTTATAACCTTCGAAGATATTTTGAAATAGATAAAATGATAATATAATGCAACAAGGGCAATGATTTTTTAAAACTAATAAGAACTTGAAGTAAAGTAAGGGTGTATTTGAGAAATGATAAAATTTTTGCATAAAAAATGTTAGATGTAAAAATGATGTAAAAATTTTTAGATTGCTAGAAAATTATATACTATAATAAAAATAATGATGAAAAGAAAGAGAATAATATTAAAATAGATAGATTAATCACATAGGTAATGTATAAAAATGATTGAAAAGTAAGATAACTACATAAGAAGATGTGAAGAATTAATTAAAAATAGTATAATTGCGGAAAGTTTCCTTGTATCAAAAAATGCTGTAAATAAAATTCAATGTGTGTTCTTCATAAAAAAAAATTAAATGTCTTTGGTAAGATGAAAAATGAAAGTAAGATATTTTAGAAGAGTGTGAAAATTTTTTATATCCTTGTATCAAAAAATGCCGTAAATAAAATTCAATGTGTGTTCTTCATAAAAAAAAATTAAATGTCTTTGGTAAGATGAAAAATGAAAGTAAGATA
>JAXCLR010000050.1:48335185-48351931 GCA_035584095.1 Annona squamosa | reverse complement strand
TTTTAGAAGAGTGTGAAAATAATGTAATATGATACAGGTAAAATAGAAATAAATAAAATAATTATATAAAAATTTGAAATAAATGATGAAAATTAAAAATATAAAATAGTTAAAATGATTAAAGTAAATGGGAAAACGTGTTCCCACTTTCCCTTCCCTTGTTTTCCTAGTGCTTTTCCAAAATCGTACTAAAATTGATATGACAGTTGTAACTTATAGATAATAATATGAAGAAATAATTATAAAAAAGATAGTTATATAAAAATATATATTTAAAAATTATGCAAAAGAATTTACTTTTTTTGTTACCAAAAGCACATGTGATACGTAGGAGAAATAATAATAATAATAATAATAATAATAATAATAATAATAATAATAAAAAACTTTATATGAGAACGAAATAATTTAATAAGATGTGAAAGTGAGAATAATGAAAATCACACATCTCATAATGTCCTATTTTTTATTATTCCATCTGAAAACTTAGAAGATTTCTTCACAACTCAATCATCTACAAATAAATTGTTTTCTTAAGGAATTATACCTAAATATGAATTTGTAGGAAACAACGCTTCTAACAAAACCAAGACAAAATGCTTTCCTTAAGAGTTTGAAACCGGGACGCCAGGTCAAGGATGTGAACTAGTTGTACTGTGCTCTTGTCTAACATAATGTCTAATTTAAAAAGTAAAATGAGCTAACCGGCCAAGTAAATGTCTTATTTAGTTCATTTTAAAAATCTCATTCATAATAATTTTTTTTATTTTTTCTTTGTACACTTGTTTATTTAAGTTTATTTAACATATAAATCAAGTTTTACCATTTTTGGATAGGCAAAACTTGATTTATATGTCAAATATATTTAGATAAGCAAGAGTATGAAAAAAATAAAAAAAATTATTGTAAATGAGTTTTTTTAAATGGGCTACCTAGGATATTTGTTTAGCTCGGACTAACAGGATTATTTTTTAAATACATATAAGTTATCCACCTATCCTTATTTTTACATATTTTTTCCAACAACTACCCAATTTATTTTTATTTTATTTCATTTAAAAAATGTAAAAAATTATTTAGAATTAAAAAATGCTAGAAACAGCATTTGAAATTAGGAGGTATTTGGACAGTGATAAAATTTTTGGATTAAAAGCTTTTGATATAAAAATTTTTAAATTAATAGAGAATGATATGAGATAATAAAGATAACAATGATTTGTAAAGAAGATAAAGTTAAAATAGGTAAATTAATTTTATGTGTAGTTGTGTAAAAATATTAAAAAATATGATAGTGGTATAAAAAAAGTTAATAAATAATTTTAAAATATAATAGTTATGGAGAGCAAAAAATTTTAATTTTAAATTTTTGTTAAAAATAGGCATGCCTAAGATTACTCTTAAGTATTAAATCTTAAGGATTGAAAAATTATCTTGAAAATAAGAATAGGGACTCTTGAATCTTATATGCTTCAAACAAACCTTAATTTTTTTCCTTTCATATACATTTTTACACGAGTAATTTATTTATAACTTTAATCTTATATTTTTACCTATATCATCTTAAAAATACCTTATTATTCTAACTTGACATGTATTATATTATATTATTCATATAATTTTTAAAATTTTACTTTTGCAATTTTCCTCATTTTTCCACAGCCGTTTGATATTCTACCTCACGGAATATTACAGAAAGAAAAAGGGCGGGGCGGTCTCCCATACAGATGTAATTTTTTAACCATCGTAGCGATTATATTTTACCATTTCTATTCATATGTTTAGGATGTGGCTGGAGAAGAGTTTGATGCAAATTTTTGAGGGTAAAAGATTTTAAATTGACAAAAAATGATTTGATAAGACAGGATGATGTGTAAAAAAATAAAATTTAAATAAATAGATTAATCGTATGATAAGTCTGGAGGAAATTATTAAAAAACATAATAGATTATATAAAATATAGAAAAATAATTTTAAAATATCTAAAATTGGTAAAAATTGATATACATACTAAATAAACATAAATTAACATCTATATAAAAAATTTTAAAAAATAATTTTTTTGATCTCGGATGCACTAGATTTAGTTGCAACTGTTCATATTTAAGCAGACACTTTCACCAGTTTATGTCGACCTTTCTCTCCATTTTTTTTTTGATGAAATGGACTTAACCTTATCCCGATCCCCTTCCAATTTGGAAGGGTACCGGGATTGAGAACTCCGCGATTTCATTAGCAAAAATTTGTCTATACAAATTTTCTCTAGAATGGCACGAGCGAGGGGGGTTTCCCCTCAAACATTGGTGTTTCAGATTCGATATAGATATAAAATCAGCCAAGGTGTGGGCAACCGCATTTCCCTACCTTAAAACATGATGGATGGAGACCTGGAGAGCCAAAGAAAGTAAGGCTTTAATCTCGTCTATGAGGATCCCCGCCGGTGCAGAGATCAGACCGTCGTCTGCCAAAAAGTTACACAAAGTAAGGAGTTGGTCTCCACCATGATGTTTTCACGCAAGAGATTGACAGCCCACCTGGCCCCCAATAGAATTGCTTTAGCTTCCATGAGAATGGGCTCCATGGTGCCCTCCGGGCTCCATCCCTGAGCCGTAAAAAAATCTCTCCTATAATCCCTGATGACCGCAGCAAATCCCATAGAAACCATCTTCCTGCGTTTTCAAGCATCTACATTGATCTTAAAGGTCCCAAGATGTGGTTTGGTCCATCCGGGAACCAACGTTCGGTTGAAGTAGCCCTCAGCATGAGGGATTTAGCTCTTCTGTGGTCCTCGTAGAACTCGTCACACCATCGGGTTCTCTCCATTTTTTTTGTTGTGTTCGTTTTTGTCTCACTTTCACCATTTCATGTTGTCCATTGCATTCATGTTTTTGCCGCATGAGTTTCTTATAAGATTGCCTGTAAATTTCGTCATTTACGGACAATTATAAAAATTATTTTCATTTTTTTAATAACTATGTAAGCGTTATAGATAAAGTATATTTTTGATTAACTACCAAAATATTTAAATAGAAAGGATTACATAAAATAAGAGTTTCATATATTAAAACACACTTAAAATTTTTTTCCTCTATTTCTATCATATTTTCCAATTATTTATTTATATTTTTCTATATAACTATTTTATTATTAATTATTTATCTGCATTTTTATACCGCTGTCATATATGTTTGAACTTGTTCAATTTATTACTCATCATCACCCCATTCTCTTATTTTCTGTAACTTTTCTGCCAAAACTTTTTCACTATTTTTAGCCTAAATATTCTTTTAAAAATACATGTTAAAAGTCTATTATAGTAGTTGATTATAAGGTGTGATTTGTAAATCTAAAAATTGGGGAGAAGTTTTATTCTAGGAATGGGAAAAGCGAGAGTATGGTGATGCTATATGATAAAAATTTATAAATAAAGATGATAAAATAAAAATATAGAAAATTGTATGAAAAGTATGTGCTTTGCGAGGGGAAATCAGTTGTATTGCTGCGGAAATGTATTGTTCATCTTCTAGAACCAAATATACTGATGAATCCCACCACGCCCGAACATTGACCTATGCACCCGCGTGTTTTGACCCCCACCAACGGGTTAGTAGCCCTTCTTCCGTATGCATTTATCTTAGTGCCCCTCGAGTCCTGGATTATTTGCAAATACTACTACGCACATATTTTGACTTTTACAGTCATTAACATTTAAAAGTTAATTAAAGAATTGAGATTTCCCTGGTGGAGAGAAGATGAGGATTTTTGAAGGTGCGCTGAATGCTAGCGAAGGACAATAATTAAAACGGCACTTTGGTGAAGAGGCATGTAAAGCAATTTTATGTTTTTATAATTCAGTCCTTCAAAGCCGCTGATCATCCACATTGTAATCTATGACCGGTCGCAATATCCTTTTTTAAAAAATTATTAATCTAAATGTACGTTTTACCAATTTTGAGGATGTGTATATTTAAGTTATATTTTTAAAATCAGAAAAATTGTAGTCGTTTTCATCCTTATGAAAAATGACTATAATATTTTTGCGTTGAAAAATATAAAATAAATATACAAGTATTAAAAAATAGTAAAATTTTATTTATAGATAATATAAAAATTTTTAAACAAATGTTTAAAAAATGATATTTCAAACGAATCTAAGATAATACAATCTGGGACCGGTTTAAGGATTCCACCGATGAATTTGTTGGGTGATGTAAGGATATTGTTATTCAAGTATTTGAAAACTTATATATACTGCATATTAAGTTCTAAATTTTAATAGTTTTATTTGCTCTCAATAAATATTAAAATATCTAATAGATATAAGCGAATTTTGGTATATATGTAATATATGTATGCACACACGAAAGAAAAGTTATGATCTTCTGAAACCGGTTGGAAATCACGCAATTTTCAATTGATCCAAACATCCTTCTATTAAAAATAAAAAAGAATATACATCTTTAAAAGGATAGTTTATAAATAAAACCACATAGATTAATAATTTTATAATAAAATTTTAAAGCATTTAAAAATACGTTTTTGGATTACCCGGGTGCACTTAGGCTTAACCTATTTTATTTTTTTAAAAAAATTTATACGATTATTAATCTAAGTATATTTAACATGTGTGTTAATTTTTACAACTTCTGAAAATTTGTCATATTTTTTAAACCAGTGGTTTTTTTAGTAAAATTACTAAAATATCATTGATTTAAAAAATAAAAAATATCTATAAATTCTTAAAAAATAAAAAGAGTGAATTAAATGCACTTGGATGCATCAATGCTAAATACACCAAGGAGCATTAAATTGGAATCCTTAGATCACAACTCTATATATAATAATTTTGTAAAGTGCACAGGCTAGGCAAACAAATTATAAATACATTTGTTAAAATCATCCTTCTTGCAAAAGAATTTAAATATTTTCATATTTTATCATCATCATATATGTTAGGGTTGATTTTATTAGCCCTTGGTTAAATAATCTAAAAAACTTATTTTTAATTTTTATAAAATTGTTAATGTAATTATATTAAATTTATAAACTAAATCTTACAATTTTTAGATATATATATTTATTTTTTGAAAATTTAAATACAAAAATATTTTAGTATTTTTATTATTAAAATGACTAAATGATCTTATGTTCAAAAATGTGAACAAATATATATGTCCCTAAGAAAATGATAAATTTTGATTTATATATTAAATATATTTAGATTGACAAGTTTATAAAAAATGAAAACTTCTTTAAATATATTTTTTTCTTGTGATTAGCTCAGTCTAAGAAAATCAACCCTTCATATATAGAGAGAAAAATCATTTTATATATTTATATCTACTGTTAAGTTACAATACATTTAGCTTAAAATGAATCTTATATAATATATTAATACTTTTTACAATCATTTATTCATGTATAAATTATTTTTTCAATAGTTCCTGTGATGAAAGAATAACTTTAAAATTAGTATTACTTTATTTAGTTGATTCAGATCTATCTTACTTGCAAATGAATTTAAATATTTTCATAATTTATCATCATCATATATGTTAGGTTGATCTTATTAGCCCTTGTTAAATAATCTAAAAACTCATTTTAAATTTTTTTTTTATAAAACTGTCAATGCAGTTATATAAAATTTATAAACTTAGTCTTACCATTTTTAAGGATATGTATTTATTTTTTAAAAATTTAAATATAGAAATATTTTAGTATTTTTATTATTAAAATGACTAAATAATCTTATGTTTGAAAATGTGAAAAAATATATACACGTTCTAAAAAATGATAAAATTTAATTCATATATTAAACAATTTAGATTAACAAGTTTACAAAAAATAAAACCTTCTTTAAATATATTTTTTTCCAATTAGCTTAGGCTAACAAAATCAACCCTCAAATATAGAGAGAGAATTTATTCTATATATTTATATGTACTATTAAGCTATAATACATTTAGTTTAAAATGAGTCTTATATAATATATTAATACTTTTTACAATTATTTATTCATGTATATATTATATTTTCAACAGCTCATGAATTGAAAAATAACTTTAAAATTAGTATCTACATAAGTTGATTTATTTGGTTGATTTTGTACTATTTTTCAAATAAGTCTATATACATATTCAACTTGAAACAAATTTGGTATACTAATAAAATAAATAATTATAAATATAATGAATAAAGTACATATATATTTTTATGATCATGTAAAGCTCATTTTGAGCCAAATTTTTATAACTTACTGTGCTTACAAGCAGATAAATTGATTTTGTGCAATTGGTTGCTTGGAGTGCTTTATAAGACTTGTTTATTTTTTATTAAAATGTTTTATTGAAACTAAGGGTATGTTTGGCAATGGTTAAAAATGTCAAGTTAAAACTTTTTCAATCTAAAACTTTTTACTCTCAACAACTATCATATTTGTTAATTATTTTTTCACATTTTCCTATACAACTACCAAAATAACTAATCTATCTATTTTAACTTTATCATATTTACTACTAATCATTATCCCTATTATATCATATTATTTGACAACTTTTACTTTTTAAAACTTTTCATCAAAAGTTTTACTCATTCCCAAACACACCCTAAACTATTAATATTATTTATTAATAGATTCACGACCTCGAAAAATCACCTTGGTTTGAACATTTTAATTTAAAAATTTTAAGATAATTTGGGAATTAATATTTAACTGTTAAATTCTGAACATGGATATGTAACTTCTAAATATTTCCGTTCAAAGTGAGTGAAGATTTAACAAAATTTAATCCATATAAAATTTCTACCGGAATAAAAACAACTTATCAATTAAAAATGCTTTTGGTTTCCTTTAAAATTTTTGGCTATTCATAGCTAACTCATTTTTAATTATTTTTCACATTTTCTTGTAAAAACTATTCCATTTTTCAACCATTATATCTACGCAGCTACTTATACAACTAACATATTTATTCTAACTTTATTTTCTTTATTTCTCGTTATTTCTTCTGTCTTATTATATTATTTTTTTCCATTTTAAAAACTTTTCATTTAATAGTTTTACCACTTACCAAACACAACTTAATAATGTAAAAGTTATATATTCACCACATTAAATTTCGACCCGCACAAGTCTCCAATTAAATTAATTTTTTAGATCATAATTCATCGTAATATAAATAGTATAAATGATTTGAATCATTTTAAAATTATTATAATTAATTAGTTATGACAATACGAGTCATGATCTCGTTAACTCAGGTTAACTTTATAGTTTGTATGAAAATAGTTTTTCAAGTGTATTTAATTATAATTTTATAATTTTCAATATGTGTGTATAAAATTGTTTTATTTTTGAAAATAATATTTCGGAAAGGGATGAAATAACTTAAATACTCCAAAATATTATTTTTGAAAAAATAAATATATAAATATGATAAAATTTAATATATGGGTTACGTACACTTGAAAGATATTTTCACGAAAAAACTAAAAAAATAACAAATACAGCTTTTAGCTTAAATCTAATTCAGGTTAAGATGATCATAATCGTTGATATATTTGTAAATCATCTGCCCGACTTATTTACTAGCATGTGAATAAAAATTAATATTAATTTTTTAAAAAAATGACAAAAGCACTTTGTAAACTTTTTTTCCCCCTTTACGAAATTTTGATAACGTTGCTGAGTCAAAGTTAGTGAGTCACTTTTCTTCCCAATTCAGTATTAATTCATAAGAATTAGTTTCATAAAGGTTTAAAACATGAGTCCCTTGATTATCTTTATTATCTTTACTTTTTTTAGTAGAATTGTAAGTACCACATGAACCTTTCTTGTGTTGAAATTTGGTATGTTTTTATTTTTAGAAATCAACAAGCATCTATCCTATTTTGTTTATTTTTAAAATAAAAAATTGTAAAAATTTATAGAAAATTTAGGTAGAACTTATGTTTATAGAAAAATAAAAACAATTTATAGTCACTCATAAATTTGCATGTATATCGTATTAGGTTGCAGCGCTCGAAACCTATAGGTTTTATGTGGAAAAATTCTAAAATACAGTAGTAAAATGAAACTATGCATGAATAAGGCCTCTGTTGTAAAAACTCCTCCGCTTTGTTTTGGTATATAACGCGTCTCAGCGATGCCTCCTTCCTACCCACCCACCCCATCCCATCCCACGCGCGTCAGCGGCTAACATTTCTCAGTTCTCCTGTTTTGAACATTGGGGATGGCCGCCGCCGCCGCCGCCGCCGCCGCCGCCGCGTCCTCTACCTTCTTCTGTCCTTCGCCCTTTGAATGCCGCTGCGATGCCTCCGGCAATCCGAAGCCGGAGAAGGTGAAGGCCTCCTTGAGATCCGCGCTTCTTCATGGAGACGGAGGAGCTGGCGCCTCCTCCCGTCTCTCTTCTCTCATCTTGCGCTTTCCTCCCAACTTTGTGCGTCAGCTCAGCATCAAAGCCCGGAGGAACTGCAGCAACATCGGCGTAGCTCAAATCGTCGCTGCTTCGTGGTCGAATCCCGTTCCTCCTCCTCCTGCTGTGGATGGAGCTGCCGCTGCCGTTGTTGTCCCCGTCAACGACGAGGAGGTTACTGCTGGCTCCGCCGCCGCCTCCTCCGCCTGTAATTCTAATAACAACAACACTACTAGTGGTGTACAGTTGTCATCTGGTTTCGCCAAATACGACGAGTCATTTTTACGCTCCCCTGGGAGTCTTGCGATTCATGCCGGTATCTCAAACCTATCCCCTCGCCAGATCTCAATATCTCTTCTTTCTTTTTGGATCTTTGTGTTATGAAACGCTTTTAGCTGCTGTTTCAGTTCCTTTCACTAGCTTCTGTGTATCTGTTTTGTTCCTGCCTTAGGATGCTTAGCTCTGGACTACGGAACTGATCTAAAGGAACCGATTCCTTAATAAAGGGTATCAAGTAGTTTAATGACCTAATCCAACCGTTCGTTATGCTCAATCGTATTTATTTAACTTAGAATGCATAACATGGATTCTTAAGAATGATGAACGGTGCGGATCTCAGAAATTGAACCATTGGGCCAGGCCCAGTAAATCTATAGATCTCTAATCTGTTCATTTAAACTGATTCCGTTCTGTAGTGATCCTTCTTCTTAAATATTTGTTTTCTATTCATTTACGATTATACCAATGAAGGATATGTAACTGCGCGGAATTACAAACCGATGTCCAAAGCATAATTTTTTGTTATTAAGGAATGATTAGCTGCATCTCCCTCATGCCAGCTAGATGCTGTTCATTAGTGGTACTTCAATCAGCTTCATTTTTCAAAATAGTTTCCTTGCACTTCTTTCTATCTTTTCATGTTTGGTTTCGTTTGATGTTGGGAATTTGGGTTTGTATCTTGTAGTCTTCAAACACTTTCTTCCATATATGCAGGAGAAAGATTAGGACGCGGTATAGTCACCGACGCAATCACCACTCCCATCGTCCAGACTTCTGCCTTCAAGTTTAAGAACACTGCTGAATTACTCGCTTACAAGGCATGCTACCTTTTGGTTCATTGTAATTCTTTAGTTTTTGATAGGCCTTTCATTTCTTATGCCCGTTGAAACTTTAACAGGAGGGAACTTTTAAAAGCTTTGAGTATGGCCGCTACGGAAACCCCACTACTGAGGTTGCAGAGGAAAAGATCAGGTTTTCCCCCAGTCTTGTGGTGCTTGTGTGTGCTTGTTGTGCTTAGGAGCTGTTTATGCACTCACGTGCTGTCCCTTCTGATTTATTTATTGGTGCAGTGCATTGGAGGGAGCTGAATCAACATTATTGATGGCATCTGGAATGAATGCTGCCATAATTATGATAATGGCATTGGTGCCTGCTGGTGGGCATATTGTTACTACCACAGATTGCTATAGGAAGACTAGAATTTTTATCCAAACAATTCTTCCAAAAATGGGAATAACAGTAAGGAATAAAGATATCTTCCTCCTTGCTGTGTTTTTCTTGTTTGCGTAACTGATTTTGATATTTCTGGACGATAACTTCTGTGGTGATTTTGCAATGTAGTCATATGCTGGCTGTGTTTGTTATCAGATACTAGATAGTGTTCCACTTGTAATACATCATACCTGCATTTTAAAAGTTTATAGTTTCTTGTCCTCTTTGTAGCGTGCATACCATGTTTCCTTTCTGTCTGATTTTTCAAATGCTATGATGCAGGCCACAATGATTGATCCCGCTGATATGGATGCTCTAAAATCTGCACTCGACCAGCATGATGTAGGTGTTATTTAGCCATTCCTCATTGCTGATTTCAATATGTTCTGAAACAAGATGGCTCTCAACTTGAAATTTGCTTTTGCTGCAGGTGTCTCTTTTCTTTACAGAATCCCCAACCAACCCATTCCTCCGCTGTGTTGACATTGAATTGGTCTCAAAGCTTTGCCACAGCAAGGGAACATTGGTCTGCATTGATGGTACTTTTGCAACACCCATTAACCAGAAGGCCTTAGCTCTTGGTGCAGACATGGTTCTGCATTCTGCAACAAAATACATTGGAGGTCACAATGATGTGAGTTAATCTGGTCATGCACGTGGATACTTTAAAATTAATTGTGGAGATATTCAGGGCTAATGTCTTTTTTCGCAGGTTATTGCTGGTTGCATTAGTGGCTCTAATAAATTGATTTCTACGATTCGCACCCTGCATCATGTTATGGGTGGTGTCATCAATCCTGTATGTTTCCTGTCTCTATCCTGGATAACTCCTAGCTTCAAATCATTGTTGGAACTTGATAACATTGGTGTAATAATGTTGGAATTCATTTTATGTTAGCATATATTCATCAGTATGCACATGTGCAAGTGTGTCCTGTTTTCCTTGAGTCTGATTTGATAAAATTTAGGCTCTATCATGTTCTGTTTTCTAATGTGAATGCTACTGTTTGGTATGTTCTAATAAACCACATCAAAGAAATGTTGAATCTGAATGAAAAATTGTTCTGGATGCTAGGATGTTGGGATGGTTTTATGTCATTTGAAATTTGCTGATGAGATGGTAACCAATGGCTTTTCCCGCCACAGTTTTTTAAAATGAATTTTTCATACATGGTTAGGTGTTCTTTGTCGACAAGATGGTCTAAACTTGCTGTGTACACACATAAGCACATTTTTTTATTCATGGAATTGCCAACTTTGTGATTCTACATGTGTACAAGCAATCGTTGATATGTGATTTCACTATATCAGGCTAGGGAATGTGATGAAGCATGTATGAAGAGTGAGAGTTTATGATTTTTTTTTCAAGCACTTTAAATATTTTCTCTTGAAGAGTGTGTTTTGGAAGTGATAAAACTTTTGGATGACAAGTTTTCACTAAAATAGTTTTTGAAATGTGAGAAAACAATGTGATATGATTTGAGTAATGATGAGGAGTAAAGAGAATAAAGTTAAAATAGATATGTTAGTTAATATGGGTAGTTGTGTAGAAATGATTGAAAAGTATGATAGCTGTATAGTTAGAAGTGAAGAAATAATTAAAAAATAAAGTAGTTGCAGAGAGGAAAAAAATTTAGTTTGAAAAGTTCTAGGTGCTAACAAATACCCTTGAAAATGGGAAAAAAATGAAAAGAAAAAAATTGTGGCCAAATTCATTTTCCAGGCACATGCTTATGCAAAGCATCTGTCTTTTGTGCAGCGTAGATCTCTCTGATTTCCAGGTGGGTGCTTTTGTTGATGACTCTGCCTGTCAAGAAGGCTTTCAGGAACTTTCCTAATATTGACATCATAAGAAAGTTCTTCTTTGAATGAGCTTTCTTGGAACAATCTTGTTTTGCTAACGAGTATTTGGAAGGCATTGGAAATTTCTCTCAACAGAAATTAGAAATTAACAGTCCTGATTGGATTTTGCTTGAAGGATGATTTCACCGACGTTATCTAAAAAGATTTATTTTTTTCATTAAAATTTTCGGCGAACATCCTCTTTATGAAACATCTCTTCTTAAATTCTAGAAAGCCATGAAGCTTCAAATGAAGAATCTTTGGTAGGATTGTTGCTTCTCACATGGCCACAAGACAATAAGCAAAGCACAGACACGAATGAATGTACTGTTTGCAGAAAGGTATAGCAAAATGGTTCCTTAGCAATCTGAAAGAAGGTGATAGGGATGCACTCTTGATTGATTGAAGATGAGAAAACTGTGGGACGTGTGAACATCAGCATATGTTAGAATAGCAACCCAAAAGAAGGTGATAGGGATGCACTGTTGATTGATTGAAGATGAGAACTGTGGGATGTGTGAACATCAGCATCTGTTAAGACAGCCAATCACTGGTTGTTTGTGATTTTGCCTGTTCACTGTAAATTCTATTTTTCAGGTGCTGTACTACTGGTTGGTGGATTGCTGTGGGAGAAAAATGTTTCTGACTTGATGACGATCATGGCTGCTGAAACAAGATCTTTACATAGAACTCCAACTGATAGGATTCCCAGCTTGTGGACATTTGTTGTCTATGTTCTCATTAGGCTCCCTCAAGAGAAATGAATATAGCATTTCTGTATTTATCTGCTAGAGTTTGGAAAATTTCCTGACCTTGGATTAATTATGGATTCAATTTATTCTTTATTACCGTCTGATGTACACAAGTTGATGATAATCTTGTTTAGTTTCAATGATTCTCTTTTATTATAGGAATGCTGACTGGAGGCATTATTTTTAATATTTCAGAATGCTTCATATGGAATAATTCGTGGCATGAAGACGCTCCATCTACGTGTACAGCAACAAAACTCAACTGCATTGAGGATGGCCCAGATTTTAGAGGCACATCATAAGGTAACTGAAAATGCTCTTGGTTGCTCTTGCAGACACAAGCACATAGCCTTGGTATAACTGGGTCTGTTGCGCAAGGTTTCTTATCCCCATTACTGAGGATTGATTGCCAAAATATCTTCTGCAAAGGAGTGTCTTCAAGAAGGTTGTTGCCTTGCGCATGCTGCATTCTGCTTTGTGGACCATTGATCTTTGTGCAAGGTTTCTTATCCTCATTAGTGAGGATTCATTGCTGAAAATTATCTCCTGATTGGGGATGCCTTAGAAGTTTACTGTTCCTTGGTTAGGGTGAAAGTTAGTCCAACTGTTCATCTTCAAGAAGGCTCTTGCCTTGTGGACTATCCACTGCATTCTGCTTTATGTACCAGTAACCTTTGTGATTATCTTATCGCACCATTCTAGTTGGAATGATTGAATTATTAAAAAATGAGGTTCTTTTTGTACTGTACGCATTTTAAGAATTTCCTAATAGCTCATCTGACACATCACTAACAATGTTATGGTTTATTTTAGTGACTTGGTAATGCTGTATTTAGATGGGAGGACTGCCATTCAGAATGCTAATAATTGGTTGCTCTTTGAATGACTTTTACTGTTCTGGAAAGAATATCTTGGTCTAAGAATCTGATTATTACTGTCTTAGGATACTACACTAGGATGATTATAATGGACCTCAGGTTCCAGTTATTTCCCACTGGGCTCAATATTCTGTGACGCAACTTTTTGTCCTTGCAATGGACAGATGGAATAAATGACTTGGTGTGATATCATATTCAGTGGCACACATTCCATTAATGGATAAGGTGCCGTGATAATAGTAAAAAAATTCTTCTTGATAAATTTATTGGTTCTTGCTTCGCAGCATGGGCATTCTTGAGGTTTATTAAATTTTCTTAGGCTATGTATGTTTCTTTGTGAAGTATCTGAATAGCCACCACCATCATCATCTTTCTTGTTTTTTTTCTTCTTCCAATGGATGCCAGTTTTATTTATTTCTTTCATTTCTTTTCACCTATCATTGTGTCATTTTGCTGAAGATTGATTGGTATTATTGGCAGATCATACGTGTCCATTATCCAGGTTTGCCAAGTCATTCTGAGCATCACATTGCCAAGAAACAAATGTCTGGTTTTGGTGGTGTGGTCAGTTTTGAGGTGGGGGTACTATTACTTTATGTTCGTACATTTATTCATTGCTTCATTTTTGATACTCAGTTAATTCCTATGATCCTTTAATTTCATTGGTTATTGTATAGGTGGCTGGAGATTTGATGGATACTGGGAAATTTGTTGATGCTCTGAGAATTCCTTACATTGCCCCTTCCTTTGGAGGTCCTGAGAGTTTTGTAGATCAGCCTGCAATTATGTCCTACTGGTATTCGTTCATTTTCCTGAATCTTAAGTATATCTCCTTGCATTTGTCACTGTGATCTAGGTGCTTTCCTCTTATTTCCTATATTGAGAAGATTGGAATACGGCACTGCCACCTGGTATTGCTGGGCTCTATGTTTCCAGTTAGATATCTGTGATTGTCAACACATCTCTGCATAGGCATTTAGGTAGAGCACAGATTGACACAGAACAGTTGGGCATCATCCACTATCCACTTGGTGTCATGCTGTCCATATTAATGGTGAATTGAATGCAACTTGCGGTTGAAAGCTCAATGCAGCAACTGCTTGATACCACTATTAAGTGATCCATCGAGGGGGTCTTATGGTTCCATAGATTCTAAATCAATGTAAGTACCTTTCATGAAACAATCTGGTGGATTTCGTACTGTATTTTATTGGTTGATTATACATGGAAGGATGGCATATTACACAGTTGCTAAAGGGGCACGCCTAGGCGTGCACGTAGGCCTAAGGCTCACTTAGGCACACCTCTTGAGCCTTGATATGAAGCTCATGCACTCAGTTTAACTTGCTTGGAAATATAAAAACTTCAAACATTCAAATAGAGTTAAGACTTTTTTTAATTTTAACTTTCTTTTTCAATTAAATGTTAAGTTAATGAGATTTGAGTTTGTCTTTATTTATAACGTTTATGTTTTAAGAATATATCAAATACTTCCTTATAAGTTACATATGTTATTAAACTCATTTAATTTTTTTATATAATACATACCTTGCTTCACTAGGGCCCACACCTTGTGTGCCTTGTGCCTAGGCCCCAATGATCCTTAGTGCCAGGGTGCACTTTCTACATTTAACAACCATGGTGTGTTGATATTTATGGTTGTTTAGCTTGAGGATTGCACATGCCGAGTGTGTGAGAATGATCTTCTTCATCTGGTTTCCTGTTCTCTGACCTGGTTATTGTCAAGAGTTGAAGTAATTGTATTTCCTTTGAACTCTGACATTAATATTCTCATCAGGGTTCATATTCTTTTGTCCTTGAAAAGTTCATCCCCTCAACAAATTATTGTTGCCAAAAATTGATCAGAATTGCAAAAGCCATGTTCCAACAAATTGAGATCTGCATCTTGTTCTGCATATTACTCGAGACATGATATATTGATTATCATTGTGTACCCCGGTGCCCCCAGTATGGGCATCAATGTCGTGCTGGGAAGAGCTTAACATGCTTGTTGCATGTTATGTAGTCTGCTACGAAGGTTTCCTGCGAAGAATGGGATTTATTCCTCTGGAAAAACGAGATGTAATGTCAAAGAGATGAATTTATGTGGTATAAACATAGAAACAAACACTTTTTAAGTTTTAATTGAAAAATTTGTAGAAGTAGAGAAGGCTTCTGGAGTGGAATTTAGATGGTTGTCAGCTCACAAATTGAGCAAATATTCTATTAGGATTCCAGGCAATATATACGAAACCGTAAATAGAACTAATTTTGGTTATTTTCATCGTGAACAGGGATAGCCTGCCGGAGAGAGCGCAATATGGGATCAAGGACAACTTGATTCGGTTCAGCTTTGGCACTGAAGATTTTGAAGACTTGAAGTCTGATATTTTGCAGGCCCTGGACACCATATGAAGCTCTGTAACTGCTGGAATGCCCTTTCGGCTTTGATCCATATCCTAATAACTGCTATTTCTATTCGGTCTTACAGCTAGTCTCGTTGAACTTAGCTGTTAATCATTTTAGACAGTCTATGCAAGTTTCGTGGATCTGTATTGAGTAGAAGAGCAACTGATGAATCCGTCAAATCTTTTGTGGTTGTTGTGAGTTGGACATCTGGGGCGGGTGGGGTCATGGGTCCTGGATTCTATGGAATATTTACGTAGGTTAAGAAACTCAAGGGTGTTGTTATTTGTTTGCCCTTGATAACTTGCATGAATGCTTTTGAGGTGTTGTGTTTGGGATAATCAATGAACTTTCCAGGCTGATTTAATCCGTGGCCGATGGTTTCAGGTTTTGAGGCCACCTGTGCTTTCTTCTTTTTTTTTTTTCAGTTAAGCAGCAAGATGCTAGACCTCGTGGCTCAAAAAAAAAAAAAAACAAAGATGCTTTACCTTGGCTCGCATTGTGGATATGATAACGTTGGGCAGCGTTCGATATTTGGTGAAGGCCAAAACTTTTTCCAGCGCTTCGAAATGCACCCTAAAAGCACTAGTTTTATTATATATATTATTTTTATTCTTCAATTTTAAATTATATCTTTTATTCATTCATATTAATTTTTTAAACTTCTCACTTCAATGTTCCTTTCCTCCCTATCCTTTTTGGTTTTTCGAAAAACAGAAAATAAAGAAGCAACCAGTGCATGATCGTTAGTTTTCCTACGGACAGTGGGTCTGTTCTAGGGGTGTAAATAGGGTTGGTTCAACCTGAACTCGATTAATCCAATTTGATTTATAAAATGGTTGGGTTAGTGATAAGTTTAAAAATTTTCATTTATTTTCATATTAAATTCATGCTGTTAAATATTAAAATATTAATTAAATACATGTTTTAAGTGGAATTTTATGAAAATCATATTTTCAATAGAAT
>JAXCLR010000050.1:48307012-48335085 GCA_035584095.1 Annona squamosa | reverse complement strand
CTCTTTCTCTCTCTTCTTTCTTCTCTCTCTAATTTCTCCTCATTTCTCTTTAATTTCTTTTTCTAACTTCTTTCTTTTTCTTCTCTACACCCTCTTTCACTTTTCTCTTTTATTTTTTAAAATAATTCAAAATATATAGCCTCTCTGTGGATTCGACCTGACTCACCGTTATTCTACACTATTACCCGCATAGTGGTAGCTTTAATGTGTTTCGGTAAATTTTAATTAAACTGGTGATCACAGTGTTCTTAACGACAAGCACTTGGTGCGCATCAGTTAGCATGTTAAAAAATATATTTTCTATGATCTGATTTGAACTGACTGGATTACCAAAGCGGGTTGGTTTGGGTTGGATAATTTTCAACCTGATCCGATCTGATTTCAAATATTAGTATGCAATATAATAAATTATTAATATATAATTTTACATTAGTACATAATACATAAGAATTAATTAGATATTATTGATTTGAAATAATATTATTTAGCACTTATATCGTCGTGTGAGCATAAATTGGAAATCATTTATATGGAAATTATTAATTTTTGTTCTTTCATATAAATTTATATTCTACAATATATTTAATTAGGCAAAATATTTTTAAATATTATATGTTTATTAACTCGAACCTTGCCAGTAAGAGTTTTTATCTTATTGCCGGTTCCAAGCCTATGTCAGGCTGGCAGCCGGTACTATTAAAAATCACAGTCGCATCTTTTATGATTTCTGAAAATATAAGCCGACTCCACCTATGTGGGAAATAGCTTATGATGATAATGATGATGATGATATATTTATTAATTCGATTTCTAACTTGAATCGAATCAAATTTTATTGAGTTAAAATAGGTTTGAGTTAAAGTGTGGAAAATAGAGTTGAAAGTAGGGTTGAGTCGAGATTTTATTAGGCGGGTTAGGGTTATGTTTATCCTAAACTGCATTAACCCGACTTGATTTAAACACTTAATCTATTTACATAAAATTATTTTTTAGAAAGATGGAATTATCTATCGCTTTTTCACATTATCATTATTGATATTTTCTTAATATTTTCGTACGAAAAGTTACAAAAAGCGTTAGTATTTGTTTCTGATGATTATTCTCAATTACGTCAAGATCATTTTCCTTTTAAGTTATTTTTTATTCTTATTTTGGGCGATTCGCAAATGTCTGCAGGATTTCACCTATAGGCTTATGAAACTACAATATAGCTGTTGTTTTTTTGAACAAAACAATGGGTTGTTACTTTAAAAATACAAAATTCGTGTGGCTGTCGCTTATTAGTTAAGCAACAACTCATGGTATAGCATCATAATCCTTCCCTAAATTGCAAGCATGTTGGTAGGTTCTGCAGACATTGTAAGTATGCTGGCAGGATTTTCATCATTTTCCAAGGCATCTCTTGATAATATGGGCAATGAGCGGATGAGGAGATGAGGAAGAGAATACTTGTGATTAATGCGATACGAGTGATATGATAGAGATAAAAGGTGTGTTTGGCAACAAAGAAAAAATGTCAACTCAAAACTTTTCACTATCTATAATTATCATATTTTTTAATAATTTTCTCACATTTTCCTATACAACTACTTTACTTTTCAATTATGTCTACACAACTACCCATACAATTAACCTATCTATTTTAACTTTATCATCTTTACTCCTCATCATTATTCCTATCATATCACACCATTTGACAACTTTTACTCTCCAAAATTTTTCATTAAAAGTTTTATCCATTTCCAAACACACTCAAAGTAAAAAATAAATATGTTAGTTTTGTGGAAAAATAATTGAAATATAATGTTAAAAATGGAAAAAGTAGGGTAATTTGATGGTTAAGTATGAAGAGATATGAGAGAGTTTTTTCCCACTTATACTCGTCACCAAAGGGAGCCCAATCCCAAGGGTGTTCTTTTTTGACGGTTAATTCCAACGACATAAATGAATATTGAATTTTTTTTTAATAAATTACTGGTGAAAGGGATAAATTCAGAAAAGAGACGTAAGTTGAAGGGCGTTGCATAGACTCAAGGCTGGATAGAAACCTCGAAGACGAATATCTTGGTAATTTTTTTTTTTTATAAAAAAAATTTCAAAAGGGCTTTTCGCACGGGTGTTTACATGATTTGGGTGAAATTGCAAGCATATTATGACTTTTGAAGAAATTCATCCGTACGTATGTGATTTTGTCCAAATTAAAGGCCTATCGCGTTCCATAACATTAGTGAGTAGAGTCCGTTAGCTCTGCTGTGAAGCTGATTTTCTGTTCCAGAGAGGTGAAGATTGCCAGCCAATTTTGGTTTCGAAGAAGGGAAATTGACGAGGGAGATTAAAGTGTCCTATAAGATTTGGGGGGTGTTTGTTAGCCGACAGAACTTTTCAAACTAAAATTTTTCTCCTTCTACAATTATCTTATTATTTAATTATTTTTCAATTTTTCCTCTGTGACTACCCTACTTTTCAATTATTTTATTCAACTCTCAATACATTTAATCTATCTATTTTAATTTTATTCTCTTTATTCCTTATCATTATCTTTATCATATTACATTATTTTCTTACATTTCAACAACTTTTACACTGAAAATTTTTCATAAAAAATTTTGACACATTTCAAAATGTCTAATAATTGTGGAGAGATTAAAGAGGAGATTGTGTTGGGTTCAAAATATAAAAAGATAGAAAATTAAGGAAAGTGGCGAAGTGAAAAAAAACCAAGTTTCACTTTAGGCGTGTTACAATGTCACTTTCCTTAAGGCAATTTTGCTACTCTATTTGCTGCTTAGGGTAATTTTGCAGTTGCTCCTAAGATACAAAAAGTGAAACTTGAACTAGAATAGGAAGCAACACCTTTTCTAAGCACACGAACACTTGAAACAGGATTTTTGGTTGAATAGAGAGAATTTCAAAATAATATGATAATTTTGCAAATAAGCAACTTAGACACACTATGTTTGAATTAAGACAAGATGATATCTGAATTAAGACAAGATGTTATCTTAATTAAGACACTAGAAGATGGGAGGAGAGGAGTGTTGGATTTTTTTTTTTTTTACTGATTGAATCTACCGAATGAACTTATATATATATATATAGTTTTTGAAATGTCACATTTTCATTCATAGCATCCCCTCCGTAGTCCGTTGCACCTTTTTGAGATTCCAACCATCGCATCCTTTGTCCGTTGCACCCCTTTGAAGTAACCACCATTTTGCAATGGTCATGTCCATTTGAATTGTTAAACAATTCGTTGCATCCATTAATGAACAGTTGCATTATAAAAAAAATTGCCAAAAAATATACACGGCAACAATCGAAACCGAGAACGGCCATGTCTTTGACCACTTTAGATATATTAGTTTTGTTATTTATCTATGAAATTATATTATATTTATTATAAATTTGAAAATCCCACCAGATTGAAGATTCCTTTCCTCATGAAAATTTTCTTATGATCAAAAGTAGAGATTTCAAAAGATGAGATTTCATGGAGGGCTTGGATAAGCGTTAAAACAAGCATGATCATGCTTTTACATGATAATAAGCTTGGGTTAAGCAATGACTTGCTAAAACCACATTAATAAACTTATTTGCCAATTATTTTTTTTTAACTTTTTCTTTTATAAACTTGTTAATCTAGATATAATTAACGTATAAATCAAGGGTGTGTTTGTTAATAACAAAAAATTGTCAAGTTAAAACTTTTCAATCTTAAACTTTTCACTCTCCATAACTACTCTATTTTTTAATCATTTCTTCACATTTTTCTATACAACTATCCTACTTTTCAATCATTTTTACACAACTACCAACACAACAAACTTATCTATTTCAACTTTATCCTATTTATTCTTTATCATTACCCCTATTATATCACATCATTTGACAACTTTTCATCTCTACAACTTTTCATCAAAAGTTTTATCTATTCCCAAACACACCCTAAGTATTATCATTTTTAGATATATATTTTTTAAAATTTTTATCCATAGGGGTATTTTAGCCATTCTAATGGTTTAAAATTATTAAAACAGCCTTTTGGTTAAAAATCTAAAAAATATATCTCTGAAAATGCTAAAAACTTAGTTTATATATTAAATATAACTATATTAATAAGTTTATAAGAAAAAGACCAACTGAGTCGTGCTCAGTTGGTGGCCATAGCGGTAATAGGGCATTCGCGGAGCTGTGGTCAGGGGTTCGAATCTCATAATGGGATTTCGGCCCGGAAAATGTTGTGGGAGCTGTGGTCTCCTTTTGGCTTAGTGGAAGCTGTGTCTTCCTAATTCTTTGGTGGAGCTGTGTCTCCAAATTTCTTTGGTGGAGTTATGTATTTCCGTATTTGTAAGAATGTCTCAGAATTTCAATGTAATATGTGTTGAGATGTATGTAAATATAATTATCAAAAAAAAAAGTTTATAGGAAAAAGAAGAAAATTTAAATGGGTTTCTTGGAGCCCGGACTAACAAGATTATACCTATTGTATATATTCTCATTCTCATGCACATTTCCTTTTGTTTTTTGTGGAGATCGAAGAAGGGGTTTTGAATATTCGTCTGATTTTTTTCCATAATGCTGAAAGTGGATGACTTCTTATTTTTGAAATGCTGATTTGATATTTTTGATATTTGTTTTAATTATTCATTCATTATCCTACACGCTAGATGGAAAAATTTTCCACCATTCTATGCCACTGTGGAAGAGGATTTTGCTCATCAATTAAATCAAACACGCTCAAGAATGAAAAATTCATAAATTTTATTATATATTTATTTAAAAAGTAAGAACTTCTAATGTATTTGAATTGAGTATTATGTTTGTAGGGTTTGTTGGATTGTAATTTTCTGCTTGGGTATTGCGGCATTGAAAGGACGACAATTTGGTGTAATAAATTGTACATGTGGAGTAGCACACGAACGAAATGACTTCGGAAAATAGCTGATAATGATCATCTATCGATGAACAGCAATAAAAATTATTTTTTATTTTTTGAAAAGTTTTAAAATAAGATTGTTAATTTAGGTGTATATCATTTATACACCAAGTTTTAATTTTTTTAAACATATGTACATATTTATTTTGTATTTTTAAACACATGGTTGCAAATGACTACAATAATCATGTTTAAAAATCCTAAAAAAAATACACACATATTAAAAAATAATAGAATGTTTTTTATTGTTATAATGCATATTTATTTTAATTTATATTACAATTAAGTTCCAAAACATTCTTACAACTTCAATATGGAGACGGCATGCTTCACTAATCAATTTAGGAGATACACACAAGCTTCTATCTGAAATCAAGAGATAAAGCTCTTAAGGGGATGTAGCCTACAAGACTCAAAATCAGTCTATCATTAAGGGGGTGAAAGCCTATGCAACTTTAGTTAGCCACGTGGTAAAAATAATAAAACTTGATTTATAAATAATATATACCTGAATTAATAGTCTTATTAAAAATATTTTAAAAAATAGTATCTTAAACTTGTCTAAAATGAGGGCAATCTCATACTGTAAAGGAATTGGAACTTGTCAAAAAGAAGATCACCTTGTTGAAGAAAGAGAAAAAAAAATATTAAAGCAGCTATTCGAACACTAAGAAATGTTAGTATAAGAAACATTGGTGAGTGTGCATGATAAGCAAAACAATCTAAAATCTCAAACTCAGGAGATAGTGAGTTTCAATTTATATTATGAGCTTGACACAACAGGAGGAGTAAATCATCTCTTGTATGAGGATTGAGAACACATTGCAAGTACATACAAGGAACATGAAGAATAATATAGATCAGTTTCAAGCCTACTCCATCAAAGAAAAGAGTAATTTATTAATACTAAATGATTGCAATTTTTCTCTTACAGGCAACAAATTGTCTCTCTCAAAGAATCTCTTACCTAGACTCGTTTTACTCTTTGTGATACTAAATTGTATAGAAGACTTATTTATTTATAGCCCTCACATACAACTTGCGTAACCCATATACAATCTCAAACTTTTTCAACTAAGACACACAAAATATAAGATACTTCTAAGAAATCTCTATCTTGGCTTGAATTATGCATATAATAAGCCAACCGGTTCATAGAGAAACTTGTGTCTTCAATTGCTTTGTGTTTTTACAATCACGCTTGAACTTGTATGGTCAATCACACCTCTCTTGGGTATCACATATAACTCATCTCTAACGTAATATCTTTAGTGATTTCACCATAAAACCAATCATTTGTGCTCCATTTGAACCCGTAAATTGAGACTTCACAAGAACTTCACATGTTTGCTCCCTCCTAGCAATCTATATAGGCTTCCAATCTTCTGACATTTCATTACAATCGTAACTCCATTCTTTACCTTGAGAACTCTACCTCTAGCTAAAATTTTGAAATCTCTGGAATCTAACGTTCTCTATGAAATTAGATTCATCCTCAAATTAAGAACATACATAACATCTGCCGTGTCTATACAACTCCAAACATGCAAATGTGTACTATACTAACATTAACAACTCTATTTTTGGCTTGTTTACCATCCTCACAGTACCACGATCACACTTCTGGTATGAACTAAATTGTCTCTTGGTTGCATACATATGATAGAAATATCCAAAGTTCAAAATCTAATTGTCACTATTTCTAGATGCTTTTATTTAAGCATCACGTCACTGTTAGAGTCTATAATAACTAAAGAATAATCAGATGATTTGGGTTCATCTGCCTTCTCTTTCCCCATTTTCTTATTTTTTTTCTTTTTCTTCTAACTCTCATTCCATTTGTAGCAAACTCTTCTTATATGATTCTTTTTGTTGCATTTTCAACACTCAATATCTCTATTTGGTGTGAATGAACTTCTGAATCCTCTTGGACTATTTGATAATCTTCGCCTATATTGCTGACCACCAGTCACAGTAAAAGCGCGTTTACTACTTGACGATCCATTAGCGTTATTCTTTTTACAAGTCTTATTCATAAATAAAGAAGCAATAACATCATTAAGCTCTAAAGTATATTTTCTTAATAAAAACATCATCAAAGTATGATAAAAAATTAGATAATGAGGCTAATAGAAGTAATGCTTTGTCTTCTTTTTTAATTCTCTCTAGAAATAATCAAATTTGTTACGATCTTGTTGAACTTATCTAAATACTGTCCAAGATCTTTAGGCTCTTCAAATTTCATAGCATCAAATTTCTTTTTCAAATACAATATATTAGCCAAAGATTTAAATTTATACATGGTTTCTAATTTTGTCCAAATTTCTTCCAGGTTGGTCAAACTGATCACTTTTCGAAGAGTATTATCTGCAAGATAAATCTAAATTGCATTATTTGCCAAATCTCTCACAGCTGGCCAATCTCCATCACTCATATTTCAATCTTTTTAGATTTTTTTCAATGCTCGAACTATTCCTTCTTGACTCAGACTATTCGTTGTTGCCATAATGTAAAATCATGCTACCTGTTGAATGATTCAACTGCAAAATTAGTCATATGTTCATCGAGTTTATCATTCTTCAAATAGGCTCCTCAAAATAAGCTGAATTTGCCCAATTTGAACTGTCCACATGATTTAGAACACCTCAGAACATAGAAAGTGACTTCGGGATCACAAGATATTAGTAAAATAAAATCCACCTATTTTTTAGCAAAATCTTCAGTTTGTCGAAATAGATAATGATTAATGTGTCAGCTCTTCAACAAGGTAGCCCTAACCACCACCTCCTGTTCAGCACCGCCATTACCTTCCTATTGTCAATTGGAAGCCATCGCCAAATTCTATCACCATCAAACCAGAGATCCTTTTGGTCACCGAGAACTAGACCCATAGCCGTCGACTTGCTCCATTGGTCTCCTTGAAAATCCAAGTCCTAAAACACACATTTTGAAAATCTGGTTTGCATGCCTTATGCCCTCTTACCTTTGCTCTGCCTCTACAGGTGGGATGGACAACCATGTTGTCTGTTCGTTACCTTCTTCTATATCGGCATTTCGCCAGCTGCCATTCAATGCCCCAAAAATCCACAGTTGTTTTCATCTTCCTCAAATTTGCCATTGCAGACGATGACCTGCTTCATGTCAATCAACTACTTGTTGCCGGTTTTGCAGCTTTTGCTCGAACGACCCTAGCTACCACTAATGTCTACTAATCTGCAAATGCCCGAATCAGATGCATCGCCGCAAGATTTCAACCTCATGAAGCAAATTTGAACCACAATCTGAGCCATCTAATCTGCTTGTAGAATCTCACGTTCTCTATTCCTCTGAATTTTCCAAGTTGGGGTTGCTTTTATATCATTTGTTAGGATTGAGATTACGTTAGCGAACTATCCTGATTTGCAGGGAGCAGGTTGGTGCATACACTCATTTTTATAACTTTTTGAAAATTTTTTTACACAACTATTAAACTAAATGTATTTAACATACTTGCCAATTTTTACCATTTTTGGAGATTTTAAGATATTTTTTTAGATTTTTAAAAATCAGTATCATTTTAATAATTTTAAATTACTAAAAATGCCATTAATTAAAAATTTTGAAAAAATAACTAAAATTTTTTAAAAAGGTAAAAATTGATACATATGTTAAACACAATTATATTTACAGTTTCATGAAAAATTTTAGGAAATTCAAAAAATGAGCGAAATGCACCCGGGTGCATATAATGGGAGTCGTGATTTATGTGTCGTCCGACAAGTCAGTTCGATCAGAGTGCATTTTGTAATGCTAAAAGCTTCTTGGTTGCCCCTACAATGAGGTATTTTTCCACACAACCTTCATCTTGACAACCTTTTGATTTGTTGGCTATAATGGGCACGAGATTGACATAATGGATGATGCTATTGAATGAACATCCTCCATGACTTATTTTGCTTTTGTATTTTTTGTTGTTGACATGACAACATTTTGACACTATTGTCAGTTGATATGCTATAGCTAATTGATGTTATGATGTAGACATGGACCTATCATACTGGGGTGATAATGGTTAAAATCTGTTTTTATGTTTTACGCTAGATATACGCAATTTTACTTGTTGGAAACTGTAAGGATACACCCTCATTGATACACTCGTTACATTTGTCCCATAACTGATACACAATGGCAAGACGTGTGCGAAGAGACCCAGTCCTCTGTGCACTTAAAACTGCTTCAACAAATCTCTTATAAATTTGGAATACTAACACTCGTTGTGGGCATCTCGTCAAGATCGAGTAACAATAATTAGGAGGCATCTGTACCTACTTTGTCGAGGCCACCAGTGAGTAGTAAAAGGGAAGCAAAAGACTACAATAGCAAAATTGAAAATTGGACTGATAGTCACAAGAAATAGACGACGAAACTCGCTAACGATGATTCTGCTTTGTCATATGCAAAGGTGGAAGCTGAGAGATACTCTCAGCTCCACCTACCACAATGAGTGTCTTAGCTTGGAATTGTCGTGGCTTGGGAACCCACGTACAATTCGTAGCTTGCTCGACATTGTCAAAGCAAAAGGCCCGAACTTCCTTTTTTGGTGGAAATAAGAAGTAGAAAGGTGGAAATGGACAGAAATAAAATCAGAAATCTTTTTGATTTTTATTTTGTAGTTGAATGCACAAATTGAAGAGGTGGATTGACTTTATTATGGAATAAAGAATTAGATTTACACATCGCCTCTTACTCTGACAATCACATTGATGCTGTCATCTATACAAAGTCCCACAGATGCTGGCGTTTAACAGGTATATATGGCAACTCAGTTGCAAATAGAAGATGGGAAAACTTGGGAGCTCATGTGAATGTTAAGGACCCAAAATGACTTCCCATGCATGCTAATTGGTGATTTTAACGAGGTAACTGGTTCACCGAGTGTACCGGCACATCTACAAGGGCAGCTTACAAAATGGAATCTTTCCACTCAGTTAGTAATGAGTGTTAACTCCTTGATCTGGGGTTTGTGGGAGCGGCATACACTTGGCGTAATAACATAAGAGGGGAGACTTCCGGCAGAGGCTAGGCTGGACCAAGCTACGACAAACACCGAATGGATGTAGATTTTCCCACATGCAAAGCTTATTCATATTTCAGCTTTGGTGTCGGACCAATGTCCCATCCTCTTCCTATTTGATGCCCATCAATCTGATATCAAACCGCCACATGTTTTCTCTTATGAGCAATTCTGAGGTCGGGATAAGGAAGCTGGCCAGCTGTTGAGAAATTCATGGCTATTAGATGACCAAACTGACTAAGCGATCTTTCATACAATCAACAGTAAAATCAGAAGGTGTGGGGAAAAATTAATGAGTTGGAACCGTGCAACTCGAGGTAATACCTGTAAATCCATAAGTAGCCAACAGAGGCAACCGCAAAGACTCAAAACTATGCATCCAACGAATGAGTGAGATGACTAAATCAAAATGACTGAGATCAAAATAAATACCTTATTGGAGGATGAAGAAATCTTATGGAAACAAAGGGCAAAGATGAATTGGCTTCAGTGTGGGGACTGAAATATGAGTTTCTTCCACAAATGTGCATCTGAGATAAGGAGGATTAATTATATTGTATACTTAGAAGATGATGTTGGGCAACTTATTTGGGATCAAAAATAGATGGAGAACCTAGCCAAGCAGTATTTTGTGCACTCGTTTATTGCTGAACCTCTCTACATGCTGGTCTTAGGACCCTTGGTCCAATTTAGACAATGATTTTTGATGTTGATAATCAGTTGTTAACCATGCCTCTTTCTAGCGACGAAATCAAGTAGGGTATCCAAGACATGGACCCAATTAAGGCTCCAAGGCTAGACGACATGACAGTAGATTTTTTTCCAACATCATTAGAATATTGTGGGAGAGGAGGCCTTTGTACCTTGCAGGAATTTTATGGAGACACATTCTCTTACTCAACATAGGAGCATGTTGGCAGAAATTAACTAGACACATCTCATTTTCATCTCCAAAAGGCAAGGCGCCACAAAGTTAGCTGACTTCCAGCCTATCTGTCTATGTAATGTCATCTATAAGATTCTGACAAAAGTTCTTGCAAACCGTCTGAAGCATTACTTGGAGAAGATTATTTCAGTATACCAAAGAGCTTTTGTTCCTAGCAGACTTATAATTGATAATATGCTTATAGCCTACAAAATACTACATCAGATGAGACAAAAGAAACAAGGCAAAATGTGGGGAAATGACAGTCAAGGTAGACATGGTCAAAGTTTATGATAGGGTGGACTGGTTAGATCTTTGTCAAATCATGCGCCAGATGAACTTTTGTGAGAGATGAATTTTGAGAATCTATAGTTTCATATCCATGGCGTCATTTTATGTGTGTATTAATGGACATAGAACATCTCCCTTCGATGTGAGTCATGATATCCGTCAGGGTGATCTCCTCTACCCCTATCTTTTCTTATTATGCACGGAAGGGCTCTCAACCATTATCACCGACTACCACAGAAGGGGCTTACCACATGGAATCCATGCATATAATAATGGACCAATTTTATCCCATCTATTCTTCGCTGATGATGTGTTACTTTTTTTTAAGGCCTCAAGAATGGAAGCTTCCAACCTTCTGCAATTGATCAGAATGTATGAGACTTGTTCAGGATAAAAGGTCAATATTGACAAGACAGTCCTCTTTTTCAGCTATAACACTTCTCCCAAGACAAAAGATGAGTTAATGCATATATTGGGCTTTAGGGGAAATATAATCCACTAGTATTTAGGACTCCCTGTTTGGATTGGAAAATCAAGATCTCAGACTTTTAAATACATAAAGGAAATTTTTTGAAAAAAAACTCAAAGTTGAAAAGAGAGACTTTTATCATGGGGAGGAAAGAAGATCCTATTAAAGTCTATTGTGCAAGCCATCTCCACCAATGTGATGAACTTATTTTGTTTACCAATGAAATTATGTGAGGAAATGTAGGCTATTCTGAGTCGATTTTGGTGGGGGAGAAAGATGGAAAGAGGAAGATCAGTTGGGTTGCATGGAATAAGATGTGCAGATCCACAAATGATGGTGGAATGAGTTTCCATTGTCTTCATATTTTCAACAACGCGTTACTAGCCAATCAAGCATGAAGACTCCTCACAAGTACCCATTCCCTTCTTTATAAAGTTATGAAAGTCAAGTACTTCTCTAGAACCGACCTATGCGACTGCACTGTCAAGCCATCGAATTCCTTTATGCGGTTGAGTATCTTATAGGTTGTGCTTTTATTGAAACAAGGTTGCAAATGGAGATTGGGAATGGAAGACATATCAAGTTCTTTGAAGACAATTGGGCCTTTATCTTGCTTCACATAGCTGGTCCCTTGTGACTCGAGATCCAGGATGATAGTAAGGTTGCTGACTTTATTGATTGAAACACTATGACTTGGAATGAGTACCATGTTCGTAGCGCTGTGAGTGAGGAAGGTTAGTGAGCTGCACGCACTGTACCAATCCCAACTAGGGAGGAAGAAGATTCTAGATTTTGGGGGTTGGAGCACCATGGCAGATACACAGTCAAGACAGGTTATAAACTTGGACTCATGGAAATCTAGGATCAGACCTATAGCCAAGCTCACGCAATGATACTTCAGTGCTATCCTCCATACAAAAACTAAAGTTAACCAAAAAAATTCTTATTTACGCTTAGAGGTTATTAATTGACTCTTTACCTACAAAAGTCAACATGTGCAGGAGGGGCATTCCTACTCAAGCTACCTCCTCACTATGTCATGCAACCGACAAAGATTCTTTCCATATATTTTAGCAGTGCTCGATAACCAAGTGTGCCTTCCATTCTCATCTTATGATCCTATTCTCTTGTGTGGTTTGTTGCGATATATGGGATGTTTTCCACCATCTCCTGAAACAAAGGAATCTCTTTTCTCTCGTCTTCCTTATTTGCACACATTGGAGACTGTGGCATCTAAGGAACAAATACTATCTAGAAAGGATACAACTGCATGTAGTTGAAGTGGCTCATTGACTTACTATTTACATTTAGTCATTCTAATTTGCTAGCAGTTAAGAGGTGTGATCAGCTTTCAATGGGCAATCTAGTGCATTGGCAGTTACCTGGTCCAGGCTACATAAAACTTAATGTTGACGCAGGTTTTGATCTTGACACAAATAGATTGGGGTTCGGAGCTGTATTGAGGGACTAAAATGGCACATTTGTGGCAATAAAAACTTAGATGGAAAGAGAAATCTTAGGACTAATCTTGATGGAAGCGCGAGAAGTTTTAAGGGGTCTCAAATGGGCGGTAAATCTTCATCATCAGCATATTAGCATGGAAATTGATTCATTATTGTTAATCACTTTGATAAATGTCTAAGAGGACATTCATTCTCACCTTCATCCATTGATTAAATAAATTAGACAAGTTGCGGATGCCGTCAACAACTATTCTTTTATCCACATTTTGTATACGGGTAATGTTACAACCTATACACTAGCAAATTTTGCTACCACTGTTGATAGTTCATAAAATATTTGGTAGAAAATCCCTCCTTGCATAACAGAACCCTTGTATATTAACAATGTTGATATTAATGCATTTCCTAATGGTTTCCCAACATCCTCACAACCTCAAACTTTATTTTAGGCTAGGGTGTGAAGGGTTTCCATTAGCTTTTTGTTTTTTGATACAAAAATAATAATTAAATTCACAAGTACTGTTGTAGCAGTATGGTTACATTGGGATTTACTTGGGCTTGAGGTCTTTTTAGTACCGGAGTTCCTTTTATCACACCATTTAGAAAGATGTGCAATCCTTATTTTCCTAAATTGAGTATAAATAACAACATACCATACCGTTCATTAAAAAAAATATTATATGCATCCACAAAATAGATTAAAGAAACATGACTTACATGATCCAAGCAATAATAAAAGCAATAGTTGGGGTTTTGTCGAAGTAGTCAATTCTTGCATTTTAGCATATTCCAAACCACATTGACAGAGGATACGTTCAATATCACTTGGGTGCCGCCTCATGGATTTTCTGGGGTGTTTGCATTTTGGTCTGTCTAACTATGCATATGTATTTTTTAGCTCACGAGTTTGACGTATCTGCTTTTTAGAACATGTAAGTTTTTGTTATTTGCATGTTAGTTCTTGTCGTTAATAGCGGGCCATTAACTGCATATATGAGTCAACTCATGAGCATGAAATATATGCAGTTAACAACAATGTTATAAGTAAACTCATGAGCACAAGTCGACTCATATATAAGGTAACAGAAGGGTTTCTGGTGTTCATTAATGACAGTGACTAAAATGTAAAGAAAGCAAACTTAAGGGATCTAAAAAACAAATATGTGAAACTCGTGGGCAAAAAACCAAATATGAATAGTTAGAGGGACCAAAATGCAAAAAATTAGACAAACGAATGTCATAGAAGGTGGAAAGATAAAATTTAGAATTTTAAATATTATAATAATCTACGATGGGCCGATGACAACAGCAAATTTACGTTATAATATGTCAATAATAATAATCTATAGCGAAAAGATTATTTTTGCAATAAATAAAATAGTTTTTAAGTAATGACAACATGACAATATTGATCAAGTGTGATAACATATCAAATGATTTCTTTTGAAATAATATCAAATGATTTTTTAATAACATAATAACATGCCAATATGTGAAAAGATAGAAAAGGACATATTCAGTAAATTTATTTTGATCTTATCAAAAGCTATAAGTATTTTTTTAACCTGAAATCACTCATCTCAACAATGTCTATACTTATCTCAAGAAGATGTGTATCTCAAAAAAATGCGTATATTTTTCTTCTCTTTCATAATCGTCACTTGCAAATAAGGTGTATCTTATCTCAGGAAAATTTTGAAATTATAAAAAAGGCGGGCACAATTTTCTATGCAGGAATCATGTAGTCATATGATTTGCATACTGTCACTCTCGTTTAAAAAACTGGGGGTAGCAATATGTAAATTAGGGGTAGGAATATGGGTGAGTTATATTGTATCAGGATTTAACTAATTTTAGCCTATTTTTTAGACATTCTTTTAACTTCATTTTTAAATCGTGTTGGGATAAGATTGTTTTGATCCACATTTTTTTACAATAAGTATCAAGACATATGTCGGATGGGTCTTGGATTAAAGTCGGGTAAAAAAAGAAGGTTAAATAGAACATTTATAAGAGTTTATTCACTTAATAAACATAAAAAATACATATACGCTGAATTCGAATGTTTTATGCTTTAATATTTTACTAATTAATAAAAGTAACTATCAATAAGAAAACAAAATATGAAAAAACATATCATAACTTTATTAAAACAAGGTAAAAAACATGCTTCATTTAGACTGGGTTTTGGCACTTTTAAAAATAATAGTATTTTCTACTAGTATTTCGAAAATAGTGAAAAATTACAATTATGCATGAGAGTTTTATGTATATATGCAAATGCTTTCTCTTTATCCTTATATCGTTGATATAATTAATTATAAATAATATAAGAATTTTCAAAGAAAATGAGTATAAGATTTAAAAATATATTTATAATTTTTAATAAATAAATATATATTGTTGGGTTAAAACAAGATTGACCCATTATAAACTTATTTTTAAATTAGGATCAAAGTTTCTCACTCCTTGCTCCGCATCGAATTATAAAACACTAAAAAGTGTATAACCGGGCTATATAGAAATAGTTCCATATAAACTTTTTAGATTTTCAGTTTTTTATTTTGATACAAAATTAAATCTATTCATAGTATTTGACATTATTTGTTTAAGTTTAAACCAAATCAAATAGGGGACATTTTTCAATGCACCTGGGTGCACCTAGTTTTAGTGCACCCTGGTTATTTAACCCATTTTTCTTTTTTAATTTTTTTTAATAAAAGTGTTAATTTAGGTTTATTTAGTATATATTTCAATTTTTACTAATTTTAGATATTTTTAGATATTTTTAGATTTTTTAAAATTAGTGACAGTTTCATAATTTATTTTTAAAAAAATATAAAAAATAAATTTTACATCTAGATGTATCGAAGCTAAGTGCACCCAAGCCCACTAGATAAGTGCGCCGCTGCTCATCAAGTATATACATGAGCAACATTTGATAGTTATATTCATTTGTAAATTAGGAAAAAATGCTTAAATTCATTTATATATATTAGAATGTAATAATAATAAGTTATAAAATTATTTATCTTTATAAAAATGTTGTTTTAGATGATTTAGATGTTGAATATAAAATTTAAAAATTAATATTTAATGTTAAATAGTCGTACCAAGTTGATTTTTAAGATATGACCCATGTATAGTGATACTAGCTAAGTGAAAAGATTCTTAAAATATAATAAATAATGTTGAATATAATATATAAAATAATTTTTTTTTTATCAATTGTTAAAATATTCAAAAATGAAAAGAATTGATGCGGGGATTCGGGTCACAGAGAGACGCCCACCATCCGCCCGGAGCCCAATTCAGTGCACCCGGGTGCATTCAGCCTCAACGCACCTGGGTGCACTGCACCTATTTTTTTTTATTTTTTTTAAAATTTTTTATATACAATGGTTAATCTAGGTTTATTTAACATACGTATCAATTTTTACTATTTTTGGAGACTTTTGGATATTTTTTTTAGATTTTTAAAAATCAGTGGCATTTTCGGTAATTGAAAATTATGAAAAATGCCACTGATTTTAAAAAATCTAAAAAAAATATCTAAAAATCTCCAAAAATAGTAAAAATGGATACATATATTAAATAAACCTATATTAATAGCTTTATGAAAAAATTTTCAAAAAAAATAAAAAAAATAGGTGCAGTGCACCCGGCTGCACTGAATGAATTGGGCTCCCCAGCGCCCACCCTTAAAATCGGACATTTCGAAGACCCCTCTCCTATCCAGAACTCGAAATCTGGGGTGCCAGCGGCTTGCCGCGCTTGTGCGCTTCTGAAGAATGACTAACGCCAAGGCATTCCTTTCTCCTCCTTCGCTTCAACTGGCCGTTGGCCATTGCCGTTGCCGACGAAAGGAAATGGCTTTCTCCTCCTCTTTTTTTTCTTCTTTTGCTGCGGCGGCTGCTGCTGCTCGTCTATTCGCTGGAAAACCAGCTCCTACTACTAGCCTGGCAAAGGCGAGAAAGGCTTCTGCCATCAGTGCCCTCACCTCCTCCTCCTCCTGCATCGATAATTTCTGGCAGTGGCTTTGCGATAAACGCGTGGTTTCGCCTTCTTCCCCTGTTGTAAAGCCAGGAATTGTGCCCGAGGGTCTGGGCCTGATAGCTCAGAGGGACCTACCTCGGAACGAAGTCGTCCTCCAAGTCCCTAAAAATCTCTGGATTAATCCAGACACCGTCGCTGCTTCTGATATCGGCAGATTTTCCAGCGGATTGAAGCCATGGGTTGCCGTTGCCTTGTTCCTTCTCCGCGAGAAGGCCAGACCCGACTCTCCTTGGCTTTCCTACCTTCAAATTCTCCCCCAATCCACCCATTCTCCCATTTTCTGGTATCTCGCTCTTCTTTTCGCTTTTACTCCTATCACCGCCTCCACCACCACCACGATGAGTCCATGCTAGGAGATACTATGAACTGTCGATTGTCGGTCCCTCTTATAGTCGTATGCTTGTCTAAATCCAGCAAATATTCGACGCTAGTTCAACAAGGCAGGCAGGCGGCTGAATGACGGAGAAATTTTTTCAGAAGCTAATAATGTTAATATGCCAATAATTACATTGTTCATGGATTTGTGTGATCATGGCCCATTTTCTATGTAGTCTTTTTGTTGCCTCAACACTCCATTGAAAGCATTGCTTTTAAGACTCAGAACAAGAGCGACCAATTGGACTTCGGATATGCTGCTTGTATGGTGTGTTTTTGATTTTCCAGTAATTAAATGCCGTTTGATACTTCCAGTGCAGGTCAGAGGAGGAGCTTTCAGAGCTACAAGGTTAGACTTTCGAAATTTCATTGCAAAATCCCTTTTCTTCTCAATATTCAGAGGGCCTAGATTTTATGGCTATAGATTTGTTGAAAAGAAAAGGGGATGATATTATTTGTAATGTAAATCTTTACAATAGAGAACTTATTAGTTCCACTTTTAACTATTCGAAATGGTTACTTTGTTTAAAAGTGATGACTTTAGACTGGCTGATGGCAAACTGGAAGCCACTCTAGATTCTGTAGGCGAGATTTTATTAGAATAGCACGTGGCCCATATTTTTGGGTAAAACACTCTCATGGTTGCTGCTATTTTAAACTGCCATCTGGTCCTAAACAGCCGTGCAGTGCCTTTCCTCATGCACGGGCATTACAATATCTGCCTAGTTGTGGGGATATTCCAAAGTGCTCAAGCAATTAGCCATCGAATCCCAGGCACAGTGTGGTTATGTATGCATGGACAAGCATTACCATATTAGCTTCAGAAGTAATTTATCAGAATAAGTGTTAGCTTTCATTCAAAACTCATTTTTTTCATTATTTATTATTTTCTCGTTAGTAGCTACCAATGTATGAATTGAAATGGATTTTTTTGCAGGAACTCAACTGCTGAGCACAGTCTTAGGGGTTCAAGATTATGTGCAAAGTGAATTTGTCAAAGTCGAAGAAGTCGTTCTTCCAAACAGCAATATTTTTCCTTGTCCTATAACGTTGGATGACTTTCTTTGGGCATTTGGCATATTGAGATCAAGGGCCTTTTCTCAACTTCGTGGTGAAAATCTTGTTCTAATCCCTCTAGCCGACCTGGTAAGATATTTATAGCTTCAAATTGTCTGAAGGGTTGATTCTACATATGGAAAAAAGGAACCTGCTAATAATGTACTGGTGATTTTTTTCCGATAAAGAACTAGAATACCTACGTTGGATATGCATCTTCTGTGAACTGAGGTCTGGGATACACACCTGGTTGGAATTTCAAATGCAGAATTTTCCTTTGTTTCTATGTAAAGGAAGCTAACATTTCATTAAAACAAAGGGTATATTTCAACATTAGGTCTTGAGTACAATATATGCTTTACCACATAACATTTTTTGACTTGTCATATTTGTAGCAAGGGTATTGCCTGATAAGGTAGTAAGATTATTTGCCTGTGTCCTTGGTGGTCTTTGTGAGCTATACTCTTTCATTGAACAGTAGCACAAAATTGACAATATTTTGATGATTATCAACCCTCTCTGAAAATTACTCATTAAGGTACTAATGGTATTTAGATTGTGATTTTCAGAGACTTACGCAAAACAAATAAAATAATTCTATTACAAGTGCAAAACATTTTCACTGTCCAAAAAATAAGCCATGGGCCAAATTGCAAACAATCGAGTGCTGAGAGTAAGAACCAAAGAAATCATGATTAAAGGAAGTCTCAATGGCTGACACTTAAAGTCGATCCTTAAGGAGACTCCACAAGCAACTTTTTAAAGTTGCTACTGGATGCAACTCCACAAGCAAATTTAGAAGCTCCAAAAAGTCCAAAAATGCAAACTTCAAATCAAACTAGCTTTGCCATGTGAAGTTGATACCCAAGGCAACTTTACAAGTGACTTTAATAAAGTCGCAACTTGAGGCAATTCAGCAAGTGAGTTTTGGAGTTCCAAAACATTAGTGGAATCAACTTGAAATGAGTTCAACACAAGTCTTGTAAAGTTGATACTTGGGGCAACTATCAACTTTACAAGCAACTTCAGTGAAGTTGATACTCAAGGCAACCTAGTAAGTGACTTTAGCAAAGTTGATAGCTAAGGTGAGTCAGCAAGCAACATTACACTATAACTGTTGAAAAAATTCAAACTTTCGATGCATTTAATGCTTGCCTCCTACCATCAAACGGATAGATCCCCTCAAATATCATCTAAGGCATCAAATTTGAGCATTTGGAAGTGACACAATCATTGAATCTTCCATTACCAAGTGATGCGGGATGTGAAGATACTTTTGTAAATTAAGGTTTAAATTGTTTTAAGGTATTTGTTTCTATCTTAGATGTGTTAGAATATTTTAGAAGATATGAGACGATCTCCTAGAATATATTAGAATCTATTAAAATAAATTCGTATCTATTATAAGTTTACTTCTTCAAGTTTCCTTAAAATATGCAATTTTTTCTAAAAGATTACTTCTTTAACAAATGTTGCTAAAATAAGGTGACATGTTCACCTATAAATAAAATCCTAGTATGCTCTAAGAGCACATTGCTGTTTGAGTATTAAAAAGATGAATGATTTTTCTACTACTACTACTACTACTACTACTACTACTACTACTACCACTACTTCTCATATTATCCTCTTTATTCTTCTATTCTTTCTATCTTTTTTCCTCTCTTCTCATCCTCTTGAAAGGTTCATTCCTGTTTCTTCTATCTTCTTCTTTACCCGTCATACATAAATTGGTATTAGAGTGAAACTTGGTGATTTTTTATTTCCACATATTGATTTCTGCTACCAACCAAGCTTTAGGCCCATCGCTGAAATCTGTTTACTCTGTGCAATTCTTTTCATTAACTCCATTGATGTAGCAGCATTGATTCTTTCATAGAGTTCCTGTTCTTCTCTTTCACAACTTTGTGCCGACAAATTCTATAGCTTAGGGGGAATTTCAGCTTGTTTTCAGCACTAACTCAGGGGCAAATTGCCATCTAGTTTTTGGAAACTTTCACACAGGCCGTTCCACTTGCTGGCTTTTGCCAAAACATCCTTGCTTCAGAAAATTTCAGAAAATGCATATGAACTATTTCTGGAAGCCCCTTTGTTTGCTGAAATTTGGAAATCAGTTCGCAGTTTCTGAAATTTTGCAAAACCGTCCACCAGTTTCCATAAATAGTTTTGGGGTATTTGTTTCTATCTTAGATTAGTTAGAATATTTTAGAAGACACTAGAAGATCTCCTAGAATATCTTAGAATCTATTAAAATATATTTGTATCTATTTTAAGTTTAATAAATTTGTATTTATTTTAAGTTTACTTTTCTTTAAAGTTTTCTCAAAATATGCAATTTCTTTTTCTAGAAGATCACTTCTTTAATAAATGTTGCTAAAATAAGGTGACATGTTCATCTATAAATACAATCCTTGTAAGCTTTAAGGAAGGCACTGCAGTTTGAGTATTAAAAAGTGTTCATCTGGTTTCTCTACTTCTACTTATATTCTCTTCTTTATTCTTCTATTCTTTCTATTTCTTTTTTCTTTTCTCATTTCTTGAGAGGTTCTTTCCTCTTTCTTTTATCTTCTATTGTTGGGGAAAAATATAAATAAGAGAAAATTAAGGAAAATGGGAAAAGTGAAAATAAAAATCAAGTTTCACTTCAGGCATGTTATGACGTCAATTTCTTTAAGGTAGTTTTGCTATCCTATGTGTTGCTTAGGGTAATTTTGCAGTTGTCCCCAAAATACAAAAAGTGAAACCTGAACTAGAATAGGAAGCAACACTTTTTCTAGGCATACAAACATTTGAAACAAGATTTTTAGTTGAATGGAAAATTTCAAAACTATATGGCAATTTTGCAAATCGCTAACTTGAACACACTATGTCTGAATTAAGACAAGAGCAATATGTGTCTTGAATAGGACACTTGGATGTCCGAGGAGAGGAGAGGATGATGAGATGATTGTGTGTAAATCTCCTGAAAGCCTCCCCAATTTATAGATTTTAAGACATCCCTTTGTTGCATCTCATTTTATGAGTTGCAACTGTCGATATTATGTGATGGATCTCTTGAATTCATGCCACATCACCGCATCTTTTCAATAACCAATAAATCTGCCCTAATGTCGTTTCAGATATATCTGCTTACGTTTGAATGTTTGAATATTTCAAACATTCAACCGATGCATCCATTCACTTGGTTTGCAAAATTATGCAAAAAATAGCACAAGGCAAGATTCGATCCCAAGACTCATTACATCACTGCCAATGTCTCCTACCACTTTAGCTATTTTATTTTTGTTGTTAATCTATGAAATTATATTATACTTATTATGATTTTGGAAAATCCCAATACTTTTTTTTGCCCGTCCTACATCTATAGTCCTTGGCCATTCAATACATCTCAAGAAGCTTCTAAATCTTTCGAGCTTACTCACTTCTTTCCCTTAGTTTTTGCTATGCTTCATGGTTACACCAATAAAAGTATAATTCTTTCTTTGTTCTCTTTCTTTATTGGTGTTTCGCTTATATTGGTGTTGAAGGCTAAATGCAAGAAGAACAAATCAAGTGTTGTTGGAGTGTGCGCTCACATACTGTTTTGCTATGTTGTGTTGATGTTCCTTAGAGCTAGAATCTAGAAGAGAAATTCAAGAAGAACAAATCAAGTGTAATCTAAGACACAATGGTGTTTGCTTGTTTGATTATCTATTTGCTTTTCTATGTGTGATCATTCCTTAGTGGGATTTTTAATCTAGGGTTTAAGAAAGTGATTAGATTTTAATAACCGAATTCACCCTTCTTGGGTTAAGTTGTTTTTTGGGACGAAATAGTTTTATGTAAACAATCTACCTAGAAAACATTTTTTGTAGCTCATGAAAGCATTTTAGCATGAGTTTTGAGTCATGGAAATAGTGTCTTCAAAACTAGAGACAACATGGAAATAGCGTCTTCAAAACTAGAGACAACATGGAAATAGCATCTTCAAAACTAGAGACAAGTTTACGTACATCTTGCCCTTCTTAGAACTTGCATTGGCATGAGCCTCATGGACCAAGTATGCCTTTTGTGGAGAAAAAATTAACATGGGTTCGCCTCTGATTTTCTGATCTCTACGCCCATGATTTTGACTCTTGGGATCCCTGAAGCTTAGTTCTTGTCTAGTTGATGGCTGTGAATATTCTGATGTCTATAGCTGTACTATCAATAGTGTATTGTGGAGTGGTCAAAGAGATCTGAATTCCTTGATGGATGAAGTGTGGCTAAAATATGGATTTGCTTGTCTGCTAAATTAGGAATCAAATGGTTGTGTTACTTTATGAAGAAGTGAGAACTATGCTAGAAGACTTTTAGATGAACTAAAAACCTGGGTCATCTGACTTGATTTGGGTGACCTCCCATTATCATAGCTTTACAACAACCGGCTGACTTATCACTGTAAAAAACGGTTGTTGTTCCCATCATGTTGAGCAATTCAACACAGTAAAATAACATATTTGTATTAGAAGTGAAGTGCTTGGATTAGACTTGACATTAAGAGTTGGGAAATAGTTGATGCTTATGAAGTATGGTCATATCTCAAGCCATCTTATTTCAATTATCAGATAGTTATTCTCAAATTTGTGTTTTGTCTGACACCAGTTCGTTATGTTCTTTGTTTAGTACGCATCCCTTTTGAGAATTTTATGCTCATATGAGCATTGGTTAAGCATAGGGATATTCTTATGAGTGACCAGATTTATGATCTCTTTGACGATTGCTTTTTCTACGTATCTGATTTTTAGCACTTATTTATAGAATTATAGCATCAAATTTTTTTGAGGGAGCTTCTATTTTTCTCAGTTACATTTACTTCGATAAAGGTGTTGGGTTTTTTCTGTTTTCGTTGTCAGATAAACCATTGTTCAAGTATAACTTCAGAAGACATTGCATGGGAGATTAAAGGAACAGGTCTCTTCTCAAGGGAACTTGTCTTTTCATTGAGGACACCAGTTTCAGTCAAGGCTGGTGAGCAGGTGAAGCTTTTGTTCACATCCACTCACTACTTGTAAATGCAGCATAGATTTTCTGATGCTTTCTTCTTTGTAGTGAATGCAACTGATGTCCAGGCAAGTTATTTGGTGTAAAGATGAGAAAATACGCCACTTTATTATACCTACAGTCTGTATAATAAAATCGAAATGTACAATTATTTAAAAGATACTTGTTCACGTGCTTACAGACCTCAAAAAGATATTTTTTTTTTAAAAAAGAAAGACTTATCTGGATTCTCACTTAGATTAGAATTATTATTTTAGAAAACAAAACCAAGAAAGATGTATTTCTTGGGCTTAAATGAGTAAGACCAGCTGGTTAAATACATATTTCTTTACAACAGTAAGGCATTTTCATAATCTGGATAGTTTCCTTCCTGATCTATCTGTCATGAGAAATGTTTCTGAGTCTTTAGTTGGTTGAATTCATTCACCTGTGAATTATCATGAAAGAGTTCGTTGATGCATTTGTGGCAGGTCTTTATCCAATATGACATGCAAAAGAGCAATGCAGAGCTAGCACTTGATTATGGTTTTGTTGAATCAAACATGGATCGGGACACATATACCTTGACGCTGGAGATCTCTGAAACTGACCCCTTTTTTGGGGACAAGCTTGACATTGCTGAGTCGAATGGTCTTGGGCAAACTGCATATTTTGACATTGTTCTTGGACGTGCTCTTCCCCCAGCTATGTTGCCATATCTGCGGTTGGTTGCTTTAGGAGGAACTGATGCCTTCCTATTGGAATCCATCTTCAGAAATTCCATCTGGGGTCATCTCGAATTGCCAGTGAGTCAGGCAAATGAGGAACTGATATGCAGGGTGGTCAGAGATGCCTGCAAATCAGCTCTCTCTGGCTATTTGACTACTGTTGAAGAGGTAAAATTTTACACCATGTTACTACTATAACCTTGCTTGTTAACTCCACTCAGAATCCTTCTATGGGCTGCAATTTGATTTCATGAAGTCATAACATAGCTTATTATGTATACTGCAACTCATATTACTATAACCATCATGATCGACGAGATGAACATTATGCAACAGCATAACACAACACAAACTGTATACAATGTGTTTGATATACAAGTAAACCTTCAACAAGTAGATTGTTGAAGCAATTCCTCTACATGCATTCGCTTGTCAAATGGTTCTCCTTCTACTTGATATGAGGAATTGGCAATGACTTTTAGATTCTTGTGCCCATATTTCCCAGTTAAACTGGTTGCTATTCTTTCCATGCAGCCATACTTCCTTGCTACTGCTGACTAACACCCCTTTTTCTACAAACTTCTTTTTTATTTCTTAAGATTTTTTTCCCTTTGAAAATTCATATCTTTAGTTGTGGTTATAATGAAAGAAATATTTGATACTAAATTGTTTAGTAGGATTGATGCATTGTCTTTTCAGAATAGCATCCTCACTCTATAGATGGTTTTCATTCGTAGGATGAAACACTGATGGAAGCAGGGAGTTTGGACCCAAGGCTGGCAATAGCTGTGGCTATACGAGCAGGGGAGAAGAAAGTGTTGCATCAGATTGATAATATCTTCAAAGAGAGGGAATTGGAGCTGGATGGTCTGGAATACTACCAAGAGAGGAGGCTTAAGGATCTGGGACTCGTAGGAGAGCAAGGCGAGATAATATTTTGGGAATCCAAGTAGATTTTTGCCTTTTGTATACTACCTAAGGGTTCCTAGTTATTATATTGGCATGCATTAGAATTTGTTTATTGTTTTTCCCCTTCCTTTTTCTTTCAATGCAAGAATTACCTAGATTACTGTGGAGATGTACATATGCACAATGTGTTTTTAGCCTCAATCACACCTATAATCTAGATTATTCATAGAATATAATTCTTAATGACGTGCCTAGGCTCACTCGGGCATGCTTCTTGCTGCACCTTGTAATGTGCCCAGTGCACTTGATTGAACTCGCCCAAAATGTAAAAATCGTCGACACTCATGTAGAGTTGTAACCTTACCTTTGCGCCTTAGTGTACCTTAGGCTTTGAACAACTTTGTCATGGACCATTTCGGGCCAATCTCAGTTAAGTGCAAAAGCAGACAAATGAGATTCGGAATGCAAATACCAGGTGTATATGGAAGAGAACTGTTCAATATTGTATTTCTCACAGGGACGTCCCGTGTTAAGCCAGAGTACGACCTTGACTTGTTAATGGAGGAGGCCAAGTCCCCATTTTGCCCATCAGATCAGACTCACCAAGAAGTTTGACTGACCCAACAGTCATGAATTAGGATGCCCTAGTAATCAAAAGGGCAAATTGAAATTCCTTGTATCGCTTTGTGCTGGCACGTCACAGCTCGAATGCAAGAAGGCAGGTCAGAAGAATGAACCTATCAATGTGGCAGACGAACGAGTTTCTAGCTTCGGGTCATTAGCTGAGACGGTTCAATGACGTTGCCGCCGTAGTGACCCATATATCAGAGGAGATAATATAGGTATATAAATTGTTACTTTCGTGGTTTGTACAGGATTGGTGTCTCTGTCTTCCTTGTTTCATGCGGAGATACAAGCTATGATGAGGCTGTGGTGGTTCGTTTTAGGGTTGTAAATCCGGTTGGGATCTGCATCCCTAACCTTATTTTTCAAATCCTAACCCAATACTAAATTAAACTATAAGGTTGGGGTTACAAATTAGGATTGCTGATAATTCCAAGAAAAGAAAAATTAGAAACTTAATTTTAAACATTTTCATGTCTATGCCCCACCTCCATTTCAGTATGTGATTCTGCATCAATAAACATATAGGGCATGTTTTCAAACCGAAACTTTTCAATTTAATTTTTTTCATGGTTTTTTGGCATTTGAAATTTTCTAAATTTGCGTATTTGTATTTGAGACTCTGAAAATTTTGGTCCTTTTACATTTTTAAACCCTTACCCCATAATGATGTTAATCCACACAAAATGATGTAAATACTCTTCAATATTTTAAAAAGAAATTTTTTTATATTTTAAACTTGACTATTAGGCTTTCTTTATTTTGTTCTTAGAAGCTCCAGATCTTTGCCTCTAGTATAGATTCGAGTTTTTTAAAAAAAAGAATATTGGAGTTTATTTACGTCATGTTGGGGTTATTTGTATTTTGGTTTGTCTAACTATGCTTATTTTGTTTTTAAACCTTGTAAAAGTGACTTTGCATTTTAAATCTTGTTGTTAATGCACATTAGTAAATGAACAGAAAATTTATCATTAGATGTTGTACAAATTTTAAATGACAATATTACCCTTAAGGGAGTCAACTTCATTGACCATAACAAAAATTGCACTATCTATAAGTCACTCATTTTCTTGAGTGGAGTTGATTTATTTTCATGAGTCGACTTAATTAAGCAATATAAAATTGTCTTAATTGTATTATGAGTTGACTCAACTCAATTAGTTATAAGGGTATTTTAGGCTTTATATTTACAAATGATAGCTGTTAGTTGAGTATTTTGACAAGAGGAGTGATTTTTTCGTAATATAATTTCATGCACCGGGTGTACTTAGCTTTAGTACACTTGAGTTATAAGAGTGTTAATCTAAGTGTATTTAACATGCGTATCAATTTTTATCAGTTTTGAAGATTTTTAGATATTTTTTTGAATTTTTTAAAATTAGTGACATTTTTAGTAAATTTAAATTACTAAAATGTTATTGATTTTAAAAATAAAAAATCTAAAAATTATCAAAAATGGAAAATTTTTTACACATATTAAATAAATTTAGATTAACATTCGTGTAAAATTTTTTTTTTTAAAAAAACGAAAACATGGGTATTTGCACCCGAGTGCACAGAAGCTAAGTACACCCGGGTGCATAAAATCACGTTCTAATTTTTTCTGGCAAGCCGTGTGGGGGCAGTCACACGTCTGACCATAAAACATGTATATTTTTATATTTTTAGTTTTTTCATAAATATGTAAAGTTAGATGTATTTCATCTACATATTGAGTTTTACTATTTTTGATGTTTTAAAGTATTTTTTTAGATTTTTAAACACAGTGATATTTTTGTAATTGTTTGAAAATTAAAAAAATAAAAATATATGCTTTTAGGCAAGCTTAACTAAACCTTCTTTTTAACGGCAGGGTCTAAAATGCAAAGAAGGCAAACGTACAAGGTTTAAAAAGAAAATATGTAAAAGTTGTGGATTAAAATATAAATATGCATAGTTAAAGGACCAAAATGCAAAAAAATTGTCATTTTGTATAAATTAACCGTAGTTTTTTAATGCCATTGTGAGTCATGGTTTAAAATTTAAGGAACTAAAATTTTCAAGGTTTAAAATGCAAATGGCTGAACTTCAAGATTTAAAATACAAATATGCAAAGTTAGATAGTTTAAAATGTAAAAAATTCATTTTTCACTCTCCACAACTACCCTAATTTTAATTATTTTATATATTTTTCAATACTTCTATCCT
>JAXCLR010000050.1:48293331-48306970 GCA_035584095.1 Annona squamosa | reverse complement strand
TTATTTTAAATTTTATAAAAAAATATCTATTTTAATTGCTATAAAAACTTATCTATTTTAACTTTATTTTCACAACTCTTTATTATTACTTATATCATATTACGTTATTTTTCTAATTTCAAAATTTTTATATTGAAAAATTTTTATCTAAAAGTTTTATGTACATATATATATATATATTTGTAATTACGATGAAATTATGAAGGTATTTTTCCAAATTATCCTATGTTTTATCTATTTATTTAGGGTGTGTTTGGCAATAGTAAAAAAATGTCAAGTTAAAACTTTTCAATTTAAAACTTTTCACTTTCAATAACTACCTTATTTTTTAATCATTTTTTCACATTTTCCTATACAACTGCCCAACTTTTCAATCATTTCTACACAATTATCCATACAACTAACCTTTTTGTTTTAACTTTATTCTATTTACTATTCACATTAACTCTGTCATATCACATCGACTTTTACTTTATAAAACTTTTCATCCATTCCCAAACACACCCTTATTTTTAAAAAATAAATGTCCGCTTCCATATTCACTAAATCGTGTCGGCCAAAAAAACAATGGAAATGTTGATCGAAGTAGGTCAGCCTGAAATTCCCAATTACCTATTCGGGTTGTGTTATCTCTTCCCCATTTTTGAGTGACAATTAAATTAATGATCTCTTCCACGTCCCATGAGTTACTCCCTTTCTTCATTTCTTAGGCAGCTGATCTTACACGGAAGCCATTGGCTTCACGAGATGACATCGACTCATGAATCACATTCACTGACAGCAACTGATCATCCATGAATATAGATAGACTCCGTCCTTTCATGTTACCGACTGCAAAGTACGAGTCTAATTAATGGGGTGGGCTTCAACCAGAAACCGGCTCACCCACTTCTTCTAATAGCAGGAATATTTTGAAGCTTTTGTATTGAGCGCTTTTGAGCTGTATTTTTATCTAAAAAGAGTAATAAGTATATTCCTGATCTATATGTTATCTAAATATGAATTCAATTTATTGCGTCATGGGAGTGGATAAGCGCGTAGGCACCACTTAAAGGCAATGCCAAAGGGGCCTATAATTCGGTTGGCTTAAGCATTTGGGAAAAAAGAAAAAACACACCTTGAAAAACCAAAGTTGAGTCAACCCAACCAAAATTGTATTTTAATTGCCATAAAAAATTGTATTTTAATATAAAATATAATATATTATAAAATATCGTCCACATGGACATTAATGTAAAATTGACAAATGGAATCCTAGGAGGCATTTATTAGAGATCATTACTTTGAAATAACATTGGTTAGCGGTGGTAGATATATATAACTCATGAATTAGAAGATATTCATGGTAAAAAGATTGATTTTCATTCTTCGATATAAATTTAATCAAAGGAGTGTTTGATAAGTGCTTTTGGATTAAAATTTTTTAATATAAAAGTTTTTGAAATAGGAGAAAATGATTTGATATCACAAAGGTAACAATGGCGAGTACTCAGAATAAAGTTAAAATAAATGGATTAGTTGTATGAATAATTGTGTAAAAATGGTTGAAAATTAGAATAGATATATAAGAAGATGTAAAAAAATAATTTAAAAATAAAATAATTATGAAAAGTAAAAAGTTTTACATTAAAAGCTTTTAATTTAAAAAGTTTTATATATAGCCAAACATGCTCCAAGTAAAAATGTTTAAATATTATATGTTTATTAATACAAACTCACCCTCACTAAAACAAGAGGGCATAGAGTTAAAATATTAGAAATACTATTTTTATGTATGTATGTTACTAGTTATCATGATTTCTGAATCAAAATTTATTGTTTAAATTTGCTCTAAAATCTTTTATTGCTTAAATATTTTATTATTAAGATCGACATATGGAAAGGCATAATATCTTTAGGTAGCCTTGCTACTTGCATTATTTGAAAGTAGATCTTGCACACTCCTTTTATGAAGGAAATTTTCATAAAATTTTTATGATAATAACATTTTGAATGCCTATATTTTGACATAGTATATATAGATATATTTAATCCTTTATTTATATTAATGGAATAATATAAATTTTCACTATAGAAAATATAAAATGTTAAAGTTTCTTTTATCAAAAAAAGTTAAAGTTTCTTATTTCCTCTTTCTTTATTTCTCTTCCGTTTTTTTTCATTTTTACTTTGAGATGTGCTTATAAAGTGATAGAATTTTTGAATTGGTGTAAAAAATTTTTGAATTAGAAGAAGTCATATCATATGATGGGGTAATAATGAGAACTAAAGAGAATAAAAATGTATAAATATGTTAATTATATGACAGGTACGTAAAAATAATTATATGAAAACATGTAAAAAAAAGTTAAAAAATAGGATAATTAAAGAGAGTGAAAAACTTAATGGAAAAGTTTTTGTTAGAAAATTTTGGATGGAAACAAATGTACCTTTTGTGTTTTTCCAATCATTAATTAACCTGATTTGCAATCTCAACTAAACTGATTCCTAAAGGTTCAATATAGGATAGGGTTGGATCAAGATTTTTTTAAAAAAGGATATAGAACTGCATTAAAATTTTACAAATGAGGGATGGATTAAGAACACTCCAGCTTTTCGAGCCAATGTAAACGCCCAACCAAAAGTCAAATCCACGTTTGAATATTTCATTTAGTAGGGATTATGATCCTATGCTTCTGGGAGCATACAGTGTTGCATGTTCTCGGGTGCATATACCTATTTTTTATTATTTTTTTAAAATATTTTTTTCATAAACTTGTTAACCCAAGTGTATTTAACGCATGTATCAAATTTTACTATTTTTTGAGATTTTTAGATATTTATTTCGGGTTTTTAAAAATCAGTGGCATTTTAGTAAGTTAAAATTACCTAAAATGCCACTTATTTTCAAAAATAAAAAATAAATATCTAAAATACTCCAAAAATAGAAAAAATTTATACACAGATTAAATATATATAGATTAACACTATTGTAAGAATATTTCCAAAAAAAAAAAAGGTGTATGTGCCCGGGAGCATGTAGCAGTGCATGCTCTTGCGTGCATACACCTATATTTTATTATTTTTTTAAAATTTTTCTGGTTGTTGTTTTCGGGTTCCTTTTTCTGGTTGTTGTTTTCGGGTTCCACCATCTTGTGAGTAGAATTATTGGTACATTATTAAATTGTTATATGGACGTCTTCAATCAATACAAACGGCAAAGATCTCTAAACATAACCATATTTACTGTTTTCAACCATGGTCAGTGTTTCTCGTATTATTGTCATTTAGCCATGAAATAACCATCTTGAATTTCATTCCTCTTGTTGTTTATACAACATCAATCATCAACGAGTTTGTTTTGCTTGATTCATGTGAAGATGGAAGCCATGAAGCTGCGGTGGTTCCTAGTCACTGTTTGTCTCCTCCTCTGCTCGGTGTCCAAGACCCATTTTGGCCTGGCAGCAGACACCATCTCTCAAGAGAAGCCTCTCTCCGGAAGTCAGACAATAATATCCAACGGCGGCAACTTCGAACTGGGGTTCTTCACGCCGGGCCAATCCAGAAACTATTATATCGGCATCTGGTACAAGAAAATCTCTGTACCAACTTTTGTTTGGGTAGCCAACAGAGAAACGCCCCTCCCTGATACTTCATCACAGCTGAAAATATCCGAAGATGGTAATCTAATCCTTGTCAACCACTCCAAAATACTCGCTTGGTCATCCAATTCTACATCTACAGACTCAAGCAGTACCGTTGCAGTCCTCCTTGACAATGGAAATCTTGTCCTCAGAGACAGGTCCAATTCGTCTCGGGTGATATGGCAGAGCTTCGATCACCCAACAGATACATGGTTGCCTGAACAAAAGGTGGGTTTGAACAAAGTCACAGGACTTCGCCAGCGCCTCTTTTCATGGAGGAACTCAGAAGATCCTGCTCCCGGTGCTTACTCTTTCCAGATAGAAGCAGATGGCACCAATCAGTATTACATGCTGTGGAATGATTCTTATAGGTACTGGAGAACTGGAGTGTGGGACGGCCAGAGGTTCCCTTTAATCCCAGCAATACCATCAGAACTCATTCAACAACCGGTTGATCGTATCGCGTATGTAACAAATGAGAAAGAGAATTACTACTCCTACACAGTGAAAAATGGATCTATCATAAGATTTATCGTGGGAGTATCAGGGCAGTTCCTTGATTGGATATGGTCTAATCAGACCAAGAACTGGAATGTTTTTATGTCCTACCCATCAGACCAATGTGATGTTTTTGCTGTTTGTGGGGCCTTTGGGGTCTGTGATTCTGGCAGCTCGACCTTGTGTGGATGTTTGCAGGGCTTTCAGCCGCGGTCCCGGAAAAATTGGGAGACGGGTGACTGGGCTGCAGGTTGTGTAGCAGAGGAAGATGTGTTATGTTCTGAGAATAACTTCGTGAATGGTAAAAAAGTGATGTTTTTGCGGATTCCTAACATGAAACTACCTCCAAATTCAAGATCTTTAGTTGTTGAGGGAGTTGAAAAATGCCAGGCAGCATGCTTGGATGATTGCTCTTGCTCTGCATATTCCTATAACAGGAGCGGATGCTTCGTATGGAAGGGAGATCTATTGAACCTCCGGAAGCTAGCTGATGGTGATGTTAATCAAGGAGATCTTCATGTTCGTGTTTCAGCAGAGAGTAGAGACGCTAAGAGGGGACAGAGTAGAAATGCTAGGAGGAGAGTGCTTACTTTGGTCACTGTAAGTAGCAGCGTCGGCCTTTTGGCATCGTTGGTCATTATTTCATTGTTGATTTGGAGATGCCAAAGAAGACTACAGCTTCATTTGTCGAGTTTTCCTTGTGTTGATTCGTTGATCCTATTCAAATACAGAGATCTGCGAGGTGCTACTAATGACTTTGCAGAGAAGTTGGGAGGGGGAAGCTTTGGTCCTGTTTTCAAAGGGATTCTTCCTGATTCATCTATTGTTGCAGTGAAGAAATTGGAACAAGGCTTAGGACAAGGGGAGAAGCAATTCAGATCAGAAGTGAGCACAATTGGGAAAATCCAGCACCTTAACCTAGTTCGGCTTCGTGGGTTTTGCTCTGAAGGCAGTAACAGGTTGCTAGTTTATGATTTCATGCCGAATGGATCTCTAGCTTCTCATTTATTTCACGTTGGGCAGAGCGACAGTGTTCTTAGTTGGAAAACAAGATACCAAATTGCGCTGGGAATCGCTAGGGGATTAGTGTATTTACATGAAGAATGCAGAGAGTGCATATTGCATTGTGACATCAAACCTGAGAACATACTGTTGGATGGTGCATTTTGTCCCAAGGTTGCAGATTTTGGCATGGCCAAACTCTTAGGTCGAGAATTCAGCCGGGTGCTGACTACCATGAGAGGAACCTTCGGATACCTTGCTCCAGAATGGATACACGGAGTGGCTATAACAACAAAAGCTGATGTTTACAGCTATGGCATGATGGCCTTGGAAATTATATCTGGGTGTCGAAACAGTAACCAGGCTGAAATGAGTGGAGTTGGTTATTTTCCTGTTTTGATTGCAAACAAGTTAAGGGAGGAAGGTAACGTCCTTTGCTTATTAGACCCAAGATTGGAAGGTGATGCTGATATAGAAGAACTAAACAGATTATGCAGAGTTGCTTGTTGGTGTATACAAGAGAATGAGGAATCTAGACCGTCGATGGTGCAAATTGTTCTAATTCTGGAAGGAATCTTGGAGGTGAGTGTGCCACCTATTCCAAGATTTCTTCAAACACTTTTCCACGTCGGGATGCCATTATAAGCTACTATGCTGCAAAGCGAAGCTAGCTTAGCAGTTGTAAAATCTTGTTACATAGGTACTAAAACAAAGACCATCTAAGGAATGGCTCAATTTAATTATCGTTTTGTGTTGAGTTTCTTAATTTATCCTTATAGCTCTCTTTTGTAGAGATCAACAATATGGTTTGTACAAGTTGGTGTTCTTCCATTGTGTAAAATTAATGATATGTTACTGTGTTGGATTGTGCGTGTCCTGTCCTGTGAATTTGAGATGTCCTTGTATCAATTGCGAAAATTAGGTAATGTAAAACTTAGAGACATGACGAAGGCGCTCTCAAAGGATAGACCTTGAATACAGCGGTTGTGAAATTAGTTGGGTTGAAACAGAGGCATATGATGCAGATTTAACAAGAATAAATCACAAACCACAAAAGGAGAAAAAGGCAAGAGACTGAAACAGATAGATTGTAGCTACCTAAAATCAAAGCTTTTTTGTTCATTTCTGAGCAGATCAGACCGGTTCCTAGATAAAATGAAAAAGGTTATATGGAATCATTGATTCCAGTTCCAACTCCCGTGAACATTAGTAAGTAAACATATGTCTCAAGTGTGTAGGTCAATTTTTAATTTTTTTTTTCAATGAATAAGCAATTATTATGTAATTATGCAGATACCTGTAGCGGTTCAAGCAAATTGTTGGAAACGAATTTATTTCGCCATCAAATTTTCAGAATGTTTATGTACTCATTTAGGAAGTTGGAAATTAATATGCTTGTCAGGCTCCTATGCGTGTCTGCTTAAGAAACCAAGGCAATCTAAGAGTTTCAATATTGGCTTGCTTGTGTGATGTAGCTAACCAAAAATTGGTCGACTTCCTACCATTTGTTTGTCTAACTTCTGTGATGTCTGATGGTTAGAGGAACATCATATGCATTTTCTAAGCAATTTTTATTGTAAGGAGGCTTGCTATTGGAGTTTATTTGCTGATGGTTGATCAGTTGTGAAAGTTGAATTAAAATGAGTAGGATTGGAATGTTGACATATATGTGAAAAATGTCTCACTACTCCCAATTATAGTTGTTAGATGTGGATTACTAGTGTCTATTGGGCTAATGAAAGAGCATTGCAACAATCAAGTGGAGGGAAAGAGAGATAATAAACCAAGCCACTTAGTGCCAAGTGCAATCAAGTGGAGACAGAGGTAAAGAGAAAACATTCTCTTTGCATAGAAAGTTTCATTTGCTATGAATATTACCTGAATGATCAAGCAATATTTTGTGATGCAATCCGGGAGACACGTTACTGCTGAGTCTGAGATCTACAAGCATTGATGAGTTTAGAAATATTGAACACAGTGTCTTGTACTTGGATTTTAACTGTCTACTCTTTACCGTGTCTGACTAAACTAATATTTCCTTCCTTTTTAATTTTGTTGCCACCTCTACTAGCATACATGCAGCTTGTAACTGTCTCCAATTTTGAACTGCAGCTGTTCGGTTAAATTGTGTAAAATTTAATGTATACGAACTTGTAGTAGTCTCTGCAGGTTATGATCATTCAGTGCTGTATGGGATTGCTGATCTCACAGCGCAGAGCCAATACAAGTAAAGATCGTTTGTCATCCTTTTCTTGAAAAAAAAGAAATTTGAGTTTGCGTCAGTCTTGAATCATTAAAATCATCCTGCTTAACAAAAAGCGAAATTGTTGCTGGAAGGGTCGATGGAACTGTTTGCAGATTTGACAAATTGTTTGGCCATACTACCTTTGTTTATGGAACTTAAGAACAGCTTGTCTTGTCCAAATTATCAAGGTTTCTGTTCTTCTTTGTTCTGATTGAAAAGCTTTTTTCAGTTGTAAGCCAGAAAGGTAATTCACATGAGTGTGGTCTTTTAGCAGTTTCAGGTCTTCTCAATTTCTCTTTTTGCAGCATTGTCTGTTGTACATTTTCTCAGCTTGTATCGATATGGATTTCTTCTCTCTCTCTCTCTCTCTCTCTCTCTCTCCCCCCTAACAAATGTTTACTTCCGTTTCTTTTTATTTCAATTTACAAATTAGCGTGAATTAATTCCTAGAGGATTGCGGCCTCTGGATGAAACTATTTTAAGGTTTTTAGGTGAATCAGAATTTTTGAATTGGGCTCTCACAGATGTTGAATGGGGAGTTTTTAAATTAGCTCTAGAGATATGTTAATCTGGGGTAGGTTGTTTACTTTTTCATACAACTTTCTAACTTATCCAGGTACAAGTTGATTCTATTGATGATAGCATTGGTATGGTTCTCCACTTAACAAGTCCAGGAGCTGCATTTCTTGGCTACCAAGCAATTTATGAAGTTCATTCATTCCAAAACTTCCTCTTTATCATTTAGAAATGGTTTACGAACTATGATATGATGTTTTCCTACCTCTAATTAATCATAAACTTTCCCTTTTGAGCTTCATTCATAGATTTTGATCTGGTGGTCCAATTCTTCCCAATCAGCTGGATTGATTCGATCAACCAGTATCCTCATGAATATTGATGCTCTATGCCACTTCTAGAAACTATATATTTATTTATAAATCATGTGGGGGCCCAAGTTCAATGTAGCAAACTATTTATCTAAAGGGCCATGGAGTTGCACCATCCACACCATGTCCAAATTGAGAACTAGTACTTTTCTTTTTTCAAATATTTGGCTAACTCCATTGCTAACAGGGCCCAAAGCAAGCCAAATCTCTTTTTTGCTTTTGGGAAAAAATGACAGCTTTGAGCTGTCTTTTGTTACTTCCCAAGTCCCATGTGGATTGGAACGAGATTTCTAGATTCTCTTTTTGAGGTTCTTGTTTCAACAGATAATAAGAGAATAGTGAAAAAAAAAAATGGAAATGCACTTAATTGCATGGATTTAAATTCCATTGGAATGCATTGACTAGGTTATGAATATTACCAAGGCGACTATATAATGTGGAAGTTCATGATTTTTTCTGCTTCATTCTTTGCAGGGGAAGCAGATGTTACTTTACAGCTTGCTAAGTGCATTGCAGTCTCTAACTTCACGGCCTTAGAGATTGTGTATTTGCTTTTGCAACAATCTTGGTTCTCAATGCCATCTTTCCTTGGTCGACGTATAATTTTAACTCCTATTATATTCAAGAAAGGAGTATTTTTGTATGGGTATTTACAATGATCTCAACTGTATTACAATTAAGCTCTAGAACATGCTTATAATTTCCATGCAGCATTCTGATAGACGTCTAACAATATTCTTAAATTTCCTACTTATTGGACGCTCTCATGAAAATTCAGAGAGACTGCTGCCACCAACTGTCGAACTCATGTTAGCATTGTGCTGACCAAATGAGTTACCACGACTCCGCATGCATTGTGGCCAGGAAAGAAGTTAACATGAAAGAATATCAGTTGCTGAAGGACCAAACCAAAAATCTTAAAAATCAGGTACAGTGTATATAACCGTCAATTCTGTGGTATATTAAAAAAATTCACAAGATGAGTTTTGATCCGATTAGTATTTTTGCCATTATACCTATACTGCTTCACTTTTTAATTTCATTTGAAATTTCATGGCCTTAGGTGCCTTATAGATGTGTAATTCTTCGTTTTGTATAAGTTAGTTCTCTTTTGTTTGATTAATTTATGTTTACATTTGCACCATTTTTTAAAAAGCTTTCGATAGGACTATTAAGTTGCATTCATGGCAACTATCGGGTCTAATTGTCTTAGAGATACCTTTTTTACTGAGGTATTTGGAACTTGCTCATTAGTTTGAAAATTAACATTTTATTGATGTAAATTTTACTATGTAAGTTAGAGTTATGTATGGATGTTGAATTTAATATAATGTAGATGCGTTATACATCAATTATAAGCATTGATCAAAGTTTTATGCAATTGCAAAATTGCAGTGGTTTTTTGTTGCAATTAATGTCACATAACTGGTCTGTGCCTTTTATTTGCTACCGTTTTTCTCGTTGCAATTAATCTTTGCATGACATTGTCCTCTTATTTGCAACAATTAAAGTGGTTGTAAATACCTCCCAAGTTTCCAAGAATTAGATTGCGCAATTTGCAGCCAGATAATTCGTTACTATTATGTCACTATTTGCGACCGCTTTTCCGTTTCGTTGCTATTTACTGCTATCGGGCAACCCATATTTTTTAGCAACAAAATAGATTAATAGCAACGAAAAATCTGTGTTGCTATAGGGGACTTCGAGGGTGAATTTTAAATATGACTACAACTAAGGGGGTGTTTGGCAAAGAAAAAACTTTTGCAACTGAAACTTTTCAATCTCTACAATCATGTTATTTTTTAATTATTTTTTACATTTTTTCATATAACTATCCTATATTTTAATCATTTCTACACAATTACTCATATGACAAAAGTATTTATTTTAACTTTATTATCTTTACTTCTCATTATTACCCCTATTATATCACATTATTTTCTACTAATTTAAAAAACTTTCATATAAAAAAATTTTCATCAAAAGTTTTATCATTTTATTTAAAAAATTTTGTAGCTTGTTTGTAACTTTATTTGTTAAAGATTACCTCTATTATATCATATTATTTTATACCAATTCAAAAACTTTTACACTAATTTTTTTTAACTTTTTAAATGTAGGCTCTAGGGTTAAAACTTAGGTAAGCATTCATGAGCCTATTAATCTAGTAGCCTAAAATGAATAAGATAAGTTTGAAGTAAAAAATACATTGTGTAAAAGCTCGAGTACCTAAAATCACTAAGAATTATTAATATATATTCAATATCTGTGTTACGAAATATATTATATCTTTAAAGATATAGGTACATCTTTTAAAATATAAAAACCTATTTAATTTATTTATTATTTAGTAACTCTACTAAATGTATTTTTAAAACTGTATATAATTATCATATTGGTTATAAGTTTTTAAGTAACATTTATATTAGAATTATAATTTTTTTAAACATAATACAAATACTAACTTGAATAATTGATTTAGAATTAGAATTGGAACAGACTGACGTTAAAAAAAAAGTAGGATAATTTCGTAACTAGTTTAACCTAAAATATAGGATAGAGTAGGAGTTTCTAAATTAGGATAAGGATATAGTTGTTGCTGATCTAGGTTGCACTCCTAATGTGCTCCACTTCCATGGAACTTAATAATAAAGAAGTGGTTCAATGTAACACCATTCGTTTTTAATATATTAATAACTAATGCAAAAATCAAATTTGTTCATTTAATTTAATGTTATTTATTTAGTTAGGAGACCAAGTTTCATTCCAAATCAAATGTGTGCATGAGCTATATTTGCTTAACAATAGATATATTTATGTGTAAATTAAAAAAATACTTAGAAACATCTACATATATTAGAATGTAATAATAATTTATAGAATTATTTATCAAGATAATAACAATATTTTAGATAGTTTAAAGGTCGAAAATACTACTTTTAAATTCATATTTTAGTACTACACTATTTTATTATATCAATTGTACAAATTTATAAATGTGAGGATAAATGAAACGGTTTACCTGATAATACAAATAATATTAAATAAGAGTAGATTTTGCATAGATCATTAAGAAAAAGAAATGGGTTAGATACAAGCATTTACATTTAAATATATAATAGCATAATTATATAACATATTGATCATTATAAGAAAATAATTGATGTAAATAAAATTACGTTTATACATACATAAATACATTTAAAAAATAAAAAGAAAATATCAGAAAGCATTTATTTTAGAAATACTTCTCACATGAAATAAATAATTCTTTGTCATTCATATTTCATAAATCACACCATAAATATTATTATTAAAAATCAATTTTTTTTAAAAAATACAATAGAAAAATACAAGAATTTATTTTAAAATATAAAAATATTTCTGAACTATTCCTCAAATTAAATGTATTAATTTGATATAATATAAATTTTAGTAAATTACATATTATGTAATTTTTATTTTAATATATTTATATTATTTTTTATTTTTAAAAAAATCATGGAAAGGCTGTCAACAAGTCGAGTTGACCGCCAATGGAGCATTTAATAGCCGCCACGCCCACGGAGGCATCGCCCGCATCAATTTGGTTGAATCTTATCAATGTCGGAATCAGAAGTCGCTAGCTTCGGGTCATGCGACAGACGGTTCAATCACGCTAATCAGAATCTCTTTATCATCATTATCGTTTCGCCACAGTTGTTTGAAATTTCTAAAATTATAGACTACTATTTTGTAGCAATTATTCGAGCTTCGTGTTTTCATTTGGCTGATTTTCTTGTTCTTACTTCATACAACACATGCTTCTCCCTAACTGATTTTTTTTTTCTTTCACAGTAATCCGAAATTTTGAAATTACGTAAGTATATTCATATTTATCGCTAAACTAAATAGATATATTTACAAATTAACTGTATGAAAAACTAAATGTATAAGATATGAAGATAGCTGGTTGTAATTAGCATACATAAATGAAATCTAAGCCATTACATACTTACGCACCGAGTTTTATAATATTACTTTTTTTCAAATCAAATTTATAAATTATGTTCACCATAATAAAATATAGGGTAATATGATCTTCATAGAACTAACATCAATCCAAAAATAAATTTTTAATAATTTTAATTCTTAAAAATTCATATAAGTATTTTAAATTTGATTTTATTATATTAAATTTTAACTAGAATGTAACAATATACCTTCTTTTTTTTTTTCAAGTGCTTTAGCTGCAGGATATAGCTCGTGATGTATATATATATATATACATACCATTCTCCCTCCCTACGTACGTATCCAAGACTCATTTCCCTGATAGCAATAGAAACCACCATAAGCCGGCCGGCAGCACTAAGAGATTGTCTGGTTCGATATACCGATGCCAGATATATGACAATCGGTGAAACGACAAAGAAAATGACTTCGTCTATTATGGGCAGGACCTGGGTTAGAACCCATTTAACTCTGTTGACAAAATAATTGGCATATTATGAAAAATTAAGCAAGTTAGCGCATTATTTAATTTATGTAAAGTTTTATAAATAATTATAAATAGTGAACCAGGTAACCTTAAAGATAAGATTCAATAGAGTTTACCTACGTGAAGTAGTAAAACCCAACCACGTAAATCTGTCTTTGTGTTCATTGGATGCTATTCTCTCGACATGGTATCAGAGCAGAGAACAATCATGTCGTCTTTACCTTAAAATTTTTTTTTTTTTACTGCTCATCTTTCTGTAAAAATTTCTACACCGGCTGTTCTGCTCACCGTCCGTTCACTTTTGCGCCGCGTTCTTCGTCGACCGTCCTTGGGCTGCTGCACGTTTTTGTCTTGCCGCCTGGATCGTTCGTCCACGAATTCGGCAACCGCCGAAAGAAACTCTAGCAATTTCTGCCGACTGGAATTTCCCGCCGCAAACCTGAATGCCTTTTTGGTCAGCCTGCAATTTCTGTCCCCGGCTGTCTGGGAACGTTGAAAACTCGGTGACAATTTTTCATGTATAACTGTCTCCATTAAATACTGCCTGACAAGACGCGTACTTTTGGTCATTAATCTACAACCGATTGATGCTCGTTGTGCCATGAGCATTAATTGTCCCTTGATCGGTGAATATGGTTGAAATACAATTGAGGAACAGCAATGCAGTGAATTAAAAACGACGGAGTATGGTGCACATATTTGAATTTGGGCCGCGTGTGAATGACAATTAGCTGAGTGATTTAACGTGTTTTACTCTGCCTTCCTTGCATCAGAAGCTTTTACAGTTTTATAAAAATTTTTAGGGTGTGTTTGGCGACGAGGAAAATATGTCAACTTAAAACTTTTCAATCTAAAACTTTTCACTCTCTATAATTATCATATTTTTTAATTATTTTTTCACATT
>JAXCLR010000050.1:48260949-48280223 GCA_035584095.1 Annona squamosa | reverse complement strand
TTTAAGTAAGATTTATAATAAAATTATAATTTTCAAATTTAATATATAACTATTTTAAAGAACCCATTTAAAACCAAAACTGAAACTGATCCAATCTTCAAAAATGGGATAAGATAAGCTCAGAACCAACCTGATCTAAAATAAAATTGGGTAAAAGTTTTTAAGAATTGGCCTGGGAATTGAATAGAAGAAAAAAAAGTCGCAAATGAGGTGTTATGCATGCAAGGATGAAAGAAAATGTCAGGACGGTTGAAGAAATTCAATTGACTTTCGTTGTGTTAGTGATGAAACATTGCTTTACAACAAATGCCTCCAAGAAGAAGAAGCCACATTGAATCCAACAAACGAATAAAGATATTGACAGAAAAAAAAAAAAAAAAAGAGAAAGAAAATTTGTACTGCTGGGGGACGAAAACATTGGTTTTCCTTCACGTGAGAACTTGGTTTAAATGCTAGGGGCTTGTCCCCAGGATCAAACACTCAGAATCCCACCTACAGCTACAGGGCCTGCCCAGGATGCTTTGCTTGCGTCATAGGATAGCACTGAGATTTTTGGGTGTGGGTGTGATGCACTTTCCTGGCTTGCAAAGGCATTTACGAGGATTTGCGTTATAGGATAGCACTGAGATCTTTGGGTGTGGGTGTGATGCACTCTCCTGGCTTGCAAAGGCATTCATGAGGATTTGCATAGAAGTAGTCTTCCTCTTTGGGCTTATCCGCAATGACCCTCCGTTGAGCCGGCTCTCCGGTTCTATTCTTGTGCACCTCTTGAACAGCACCAGCAAATTCCTCCCAAGAAAGTGTTTTGTTCAGATGCAAATCAATCAACTCCACCAGTCTCTTTCTATCCAGCAAGATGGTTTTGCCAAAACCAAGATACCTGCAAGATTGGAGGTGAACATTCAAGACTCTCTCTCTCAGATGTAAAGGGTGCATATAGGACACAGAAGCATGGACTAAAATAAGAACCTGCGGTGGCCTTCAACAACTTTTGCCATATTTCCATCATATGTTGGAATGAATATGTCACTTGCAACTGAGACCATGTAGTCTAGGGCTGCCATTTGAGATGTGTGGTTCTGAAATTGCTGCAGCTCCACAGGATCTAGCAGGGAATCCTTTTTTACCTATATTGTATCCAGAGAACAATTTTCAGGCGATAATGCCAAATGAAATGAAGGTTCTACATAATGCTTGGCTGCCAAAGGACATTTTCATCTGGGTAATATTCCTATTTTAAATGATGAGCAATGTTCAATTTTCTGTCCTACAAATGTTTACTCAACCACCAGGGAGGAAATACCATGTCCCAAAAACTAGAGGCCTACAAAACAAACGGACTAAACATTTTAACTGACTGGATGAAGAACTAAGCATGGAGGTGGTAACTGCAGTGGCAGCTGCAATTAGCAAACGGAAATCTATTCATTAACCATGAAGCATATATGAGAGTTTGGCTACCAAAAAAAGATTTAGAATTATCAAGACCTCCAAATAGCCATCAGTATATCACATTTGCTACATTTGCAACTACAGATTGTAACTGTTATGGGCCACAGCCAAGATCAATGTGTTATGGTTCAATCTTGGCCTGTGAGAAAAGAATGCCTATTTCCACAACATTTTGACAATATCATATGATTACCTGACAATGTAATGATTTAGTTTTCTTGTCGTTCCCGTGTAACTAAATTAGGAGAATACTGTGGTTGATGTCACATACAGTAACTTACAATTCTAGGAAAGGCAGCTTGTAATGCTGCAAGCCTCCTTTCACTCCCATATATCTCGCCAGAAGCAATGTAGATCTGAGTGTCATTCTTGAAGCCTAGAGCCTGTAAAACTAAAGCCATCTCCTCTGGTGTGAGAGGACAGAGGCCACGCAATCTCCTTTCTTCAGACACTATCTCCTTTTCTCTCCACCATGGGTATGCATACCTGAACAAGCAAACCATTTGAAATAAGGTAAATAGAAAAGAATATCTTAAACTATCATAAGCAAGAACATTGAACAGATACACAGACAACAGCAATATTGATTTTATTTTATTTATCAGCAAGAAATAGACCCAAAACAGAACAACTAATGTGGATTGAGGACATCGTTCTTTTATCCCTTCTTCGAGGACATCATTCCTTCATCCCTTTTTTTCTTAATTCAATAATAAGCATGTGGTTATCTGGGGTAAACAAATAAATTAAATAAACAAATGCATATTCTCATCACAGAAGCGAAAGAAGCCAGAGGCATAAATCAGTATGGCTGTCATGAAGAAATACCATAGTCAGATTCTCAAACTTAAATATCTTTTGATCTGGTATGTTACTACTGAGACTGGGTCAAAGGACAGCCTGTACATCAGGTACAAAGCTTAAAAATTGTTTCATTGGATAAAAGATAATCACAAGGAATCTTAAGTCTGTCAACTAGGAAGGTACAGACCTCATCCTCTTGAGCTCATCTGCTTCCTCGACTGTGCAGCCATGAGTGCAGCCAGAGAAAGCTAACATGTCCATCTCGTATCTCAAATGCAATGCCACAAATGATCCCTTCTCTTGAAGAAGTTTGATCAATTTGTTCCCCAAAGTTTCTATCTGTGAGGTAAATTTTAATGCATGATAATTGACATGACATCTAAGCCTCTGGAGCTCAACTGGAAGACCATTATTTGCTAAACGTGCATCCGTCTTGTTGAAGTGGATAACTCTGTACTTGCTGAAAAGAGGGAGGATCTGCAGCATAAAAAGAGGTAAATAGAACAGATATGAGAAAATTCAGAATGAAATGAGAAAGCAAAAGGTAGAAACTCCAGGGTCAGGACTATCATCCCAATATAGCAAGTTACCAGAAGCATAATAAAGACCATTTATTAACTCTCTGCTATTCATAAAATCCATAATATGATATCAAGCCTACAAAGTCAATAATAATCAAATGCCACAAGTCTAGACATCAATCATTTGGGGTCTATACCTGTTGCAAGTAATATTTCCCACTTGACCAGCTCACTGGAGGCATCACTAGCCATTCATTGGCTGTGTTGTGTCTAAGATGCTTTGGAAGCCTTCTAATGACGTGGACTTCGTCTCTCAATGAGCCTATGAAATGTCTGGTGTCAAAAATGTCACCAAAATTGCTGTGAAAAAGAAAAAAGAACACATGCAGAAAAATTAGTTGTCTCTATTTCTATAAAAGGAAAAGGTAAAAAACAAAGTAGGAAAGAAATAATGTTTGCACAATTTTATCTTAAACCAACAAAATACCTAGGATCGGCCCAAAATGATGTCTTATCCAGATCTGGGACAATGAGTGTGAGGTTTAAAAAGCGTGCAATGGTGACCATGTCACATATCTGAAATGAAAGCATTATGAATCAGTAACAACAGGCGTCAAAGCAGTTTCTGGAAAGTAAATGATTACACCAAGGATTTGAGGGATCAGGTCATGATTAACACTTTTTTTTTAGACAAGAAGATTAACACTTTTTTATGCTGAAAGTAGCATGGAAGTTGAAGCAGAAACAATATTTACAAATTTTATGTATAAGTACCAGCTGCCAGCAGGGCAGATGAGGAAGAAATTCCCAAAACTAAAAACCCTTTGAATCTCTAACAGATGGCAATTTAAAATAAAAGATTGAAGCTTGGTCAGTGCAAAAGGTCAACTGACCGCAGAACGCATTTGATTCAACCCTCCATTGCAAGATACTTTGAGATAACCATTGCTTTTATAGACTCCTGCAACAAGTTTGTGAAGCTGTTAGTTGATAACAACTGCAGACCACAGGTAAAATCACCAAAATAAAAATTCAGCATTTATACTGCATCAACCCAAAAAAAAAAAAAAAGGAATATTATTTAAAGAACTACAAATAACAATTTTTTTAGTTCATTGGTTTTCTTGCATGGTCAACTAGGTAGATCATAGATATGAACCATTCATTAAGTACAAGGCACCTCCTACTCACCATGCAGAAGTCAGAGACCTGAATCATCATTCCATCCTTGTTATGGCCTCATCTCTCTACCAATCCCTTATTTTCATGGGCTATCAGTAATTCAGTACGATACTATGATGGATAAGATCTCTTCCGAAAATTGACATCAAGACTCAAAAAAAAAAAAACAGCTCCTTTACAAAATTAAAAAAAGCTTTGGTAAATATACCAGTCAGTCATTTGGGCTACAGTCCCTACAAATCATAGTGGGTCTTTCTTATTCACTACACAATAATTTAGGATGTGTTTGGGAAGTGATAAAACTTTTGATGAAAAATTTTTGATGTAAAAGCTTTTGAAATTAGAGGAAATTATGTGATATGATAAGGATAATGACGAGAAGAAAAGGGGAAAAGAAAAAAAAAAAAGTTAAACTATGGGTGTATTTGGTAATGAGTATAAAATGTCAATTTAAAATTTTTCAATCTAAAACTTTTCACTCTCCACAACTACCATATTTTTTAATCATTTTTTCACACTTTCCTACACAACTACCCTACTTTTCAATCATTTCTACACAATTATCCATACAATTAACCTATCTATTTTAACTTTATCCTTTTTACTCCTCATCATTACTCCTATTATATTACATTATTTGACAACTTCTGCTTTTCAAAACTTTTCATCAAAAGTTTTATTTATTCCCAGACATACCCTATATATGTTAGATCCACAGGTAGTTGTGTGGAAATGATTGAAAAGTAGGGTAGTTGTATAGGAAAATGTGAAGAAATAATTTAAAAATAATATAGTTATAAAAAGTCAAAAGTTTTTTGCGTTAACAAACATCCCTTGAAAAAACAATATGAATTGAAACAAAAGTAAAAACGAAAACAAGAAGCATATGTAATTTGTTGGTATTTACATCAATTTGTCTGCAGTCTACACCATTCTCTGATAAAAATGCCATAAAATCACCCTAAGTTACCAAAAGCAAAGATTCTCAACCCCAATTGGAAATTAAAATTCTTGGGCCGAAATTGAATTTTAATGCAATGGGCTCCAGACTACAACAGAATTATGACCACCACCTCTGTTGTAAAAGTTATTAACACCTCTAGAAAGGTAAAGGAAGGATATTTCCAGTGACAAATACCATTGATTCAATATCATGAGCCACATAATAACATATGCCAGCAAATGTTTTTCCAGGGTCAAACATAACAATTTCCTAGGGGACTTATCATAGGGAATATTTCAATGAGATCAGTCTCACCGAATTTTTTGCTGTAATTGGTCAATTTTAGCCCTATCTTGATTTTCCAGTCATACTATTCATTTATATATGCAGAACCACATGCAAAAACCACACTAAATGGTTAGTCATGGACCTAGGTGGACCATAACAATCATAACCTTTTAAAGTATACAACCCATAAATTTTTAAAATATCATTAAAACCACACGGTTTGATATTATTTTGTATGGGCCACCTGAATATCAAGCAAGATGATTTTTGCTACATGGTTAAGCATATAAAAATGAACAATATGGCTGGTTTTGACTTGATAAAAATATCAAGACAAGGCACAAACTGACTGGTTACACAAAAAATGGAAATTTATGTGACTGGTCTCATTGATATATTTCTCATTTTACCATCATCCTATGGTTTTTCAAAATCAAGAAAAGCTATGCTAACAACATATTAAAAAAATTTGATCGTAAATTTAACAAAGACAATTTAGGATTCCAAAATATAATCTTAGTAACCAACTTAAAATTTCAAACTTAACCCAACCAACTTTTCTTGGCTTGAAGTGACATTTTATATAATTAGTGTAATTAGAGTCGGCGAATTTAAAACTAGGATTAGGGTTAGACTGACTGTTAACCTTAACACGATGCACATTGACCTGAAGTTGCATTCCACTTATGATTCCATAGAAGCAAGTTATTTCAAATGTAAATTGCATCTTGGAATTAACAGAGATAAGATGCCTTTATATGCACAAGACAACATCACTATTTAGATGTGCTTGGCATGAGGTTCTATTTATGTAGAAGATGAAATATTAGAATATTCATTGGCAAGAATAGAAAATGACAAGAAGACTGTCACAGGGTTGATGGCCAATAATGTAAGCACTAATTAGTTTCACGGCAGCAAAAACAAACCTATCAAAAAATTTTCACTGAGGGAGGGAGGGATTGTATTTTCTTTTTTTGGGGTACACAAAAAGTGGAAAAGTTTTAATAGAGATTTAAGGCATATCATGAAGAGAGGATTTCATTTCTAAGCAAATAAAATTGTCTATCCATCCAATCATCCATATCTGATTATAAAACATAAAATAGATTTAGTAGATTCCATCCCGGCCAATTTTTTACATCTATGTACAAATGCAAACATGAAATTTCTTTTCCGTTGAGTACCTGTGTGGATCATAATAAAGTAAACTCTTAACCAAAAAACAAAAAAGCATTACAGCTATTTCACTTTTGAATTATGAAACATAGTACAATTCATATGCGCATCCACATAGTAATGTCATCTCAATTAAAACTGATCACATATTTATAAAAAGAACAAAGATTATCCAGGATTTATCTACAAGGATTTGTAAAGAAACCAACTTCAATTGGCAATTCAAATCCAACCTAAACTTCTCAGGATTAATTCATGTTTAAGAAGTTAAGTAAGGCTTGAAGTTTTACGTAAGCTTATGGAAGGTTTGACTTCAACTCGACAGAAGCCAATATTGAGTTGTGATCTACTTATAGTGTTCTCTGTTGAAGCAATTTCACATTTACATCACATCTCAAACTTAAAACAGATATATAGGAAGTCTTGGCACTGCCTTATATATAACAAATATGTAGAAGGATTTGCAATGCATGGTATATGGTTTTATTTATACGTTTGATGATGCAAACCTATCTCAAACTTTATTTATACGTTTGATGATGCAAAACCTATTTTTTCTAATTCTTTTATAAACGGTTAATCTAGGTGTATATAATATAAAAAATAAGTTTTACCATATTTGGAGATGTGTAAAATGATAGAAAAAGTGATTTGAAAATCTATCATGCCTTTCAACTTCCAGCCAACAGCCCAGGGAACATGACAACAGAGGCCCACTGCTACCATATATAGCCAATCCACCATCTCGCATCAAGAAGGGCCATTTCCTAATGAATGCACGGCTGTCCAACAGGATGATTTTCTTCTCTTGCGAATATTCACATGTGCACTTCTCATTTCATGAATCGTTCTCATTAGCACAATGCATTCAAGCATGTTCCTGTAATAGAAAATTCTAAAGGGCAATCAGCATCATGTTCATGCACTTAATATCTAGCTGTTTGCCCTGCCTACAGTTCTAGTGATGGTACTACAATGATGATTAAGGCTATTAATGGTTACCTAATTCAAGAGAAAGGCGTTGCATTGGCTGGGTCCGACCAAAACCAACCCAGCCAAAGCCAAGGAATGTAACTCGACAAATAAAAGAAAGGAAAGGAGGAAATACTCATGGGTGGAGGCGGAGGCGGGGGAGGGGGAGGCGGAGGGGAAAGCACTACAGCATGTGGGCTAGGAAAGGAGAAAGAAGTGGTCTTGGTGAGCTGCTGAGCGGAGGAATCTCCAAATCCCAAGCGTGTGTGCCAGTACTTGGGAAGGCGAGGATGCCAGAGCTCTCCCACGGCAACCAGCTGAATGAGGCAAGTCCAGAGCAAGATGCAGGAGCACACGCGGATGAGCCACACCTGAAGACGACTCCTCCGCCATGAGAGCTTATCGCATTTGGAGCCCAGCGACTCAGATCTCACCTCCATATCCACGCCTTCCTTGTCCCGCACTCCGCCGCGTCATTCAGCCCTATCTCCAGGGATTGAGGTGGCAATGGCGATTACAATTTGAATACAGAAACATCATTGATAACCGACCACAGAAGAAAAGAATTTCTTTTCAATTTTCACATAAATCGATTTGTTTGGAAGAGATGAAGAAGACGAAAGAAGAATGGATGGCGAGAAAGTGGAAATTCTCAAGTAATAAAGGATGGACGACGGAATAGAGAGGGTGGCGAAGGAGGGAGAAGAGAAACGCAGCCCTAAAAGAAAGCCAAAACGGAAGACGAGAGCCTTCTCCCTCCTTCCCTCCCTTGGCTAATGGCTAATGCCTATCGATCCCAAGGCGCTCTTTGTAATTCCTCGCCAAGAATCCCTGCAGCTTTGGAAGAAGCCGGAGGCAGCACAAAGCAGCGAAAGAGGCTTTTTTTTTTCGGTTTTTCTCGTCCCCTTTCCTTCCTTAGATTTACGTTATAGATACTTATATTTATTATAATTTATACGCACTAATTTTACTCTAATCCAACTTATACCCACAGACTTTCAAAAATATCTGTCCAGCTTAGGAATTTTCATCATAATTCTATACATATCCATACCATAAGAATCCGTTAATTGGGACATTAGTCTTCTGTAGAACGACAAATATTTCCAAACATTAATATAATTTAAAATTGCTTTACTCGAAATTAAAAAAATTTATATTCAAATAATATATTATTTTATAGTTGTGAAGTTATTAAAAATGTATTATAATATTAATTTTTTAATTGTAAAATTATAATTAGGGTTAACGGCTCCTCTAACGGATCTTTAACTATTAAGAGTATTAATAATCACGATCAACCTCTCAACTTGCGTGTCCAGTCCATTTATAAATGGACTTACGTTGATACTTTTGAATAAATAATTTATAATCTACCAACCTGTTTAACCATTTAAATAAATAAACAGATTGGGGTTAAAATTTTATAATCTGTCAGCTTATTTAGTAACCTATCAACCCATTTATAATCCATTAAGAAAGGAGTTTATATATATAAATCTTAAATTTATTTTCTCCATTTTGATTTTTTATTTTTCTCCTTTTGTCTGCGATTCTATAATATCTTTTCTGTTGTCGTGCAATGGCGTTGCCATCCCGGTACCTATGACCACCTGCCAGTGTCACCAATAAGATTCTATCTTCTCTCTTTGTCACTCTCTCCTTCTTTTTCTTTCTCTTCGATCTTCCCTCTTCGCCTCATTTCTGCTTTTCTCATTCTCTCTCGCATTCTTTTTTTCTATCTTTATTATTATTTTCCTATATTTGTCCTCTCAGCCTCATCGAGTTATCATCCTTTTTTATACTTACATGCCGAATACACACTCTTTCTTGATAAAGATCTAATCACGCAATATATCTTGCTAGTGTTGATCAATTAATTTATGACAATAATTATAAACAAAACACTCAGTTTCAAAATAGTTTTGTTTGACTTATTTACGACATACATGAATAACTCATTAATAACTCGTCAACTTATTTATTAAATGGGTTGTAAATAAGTCATGATTAAATTTTTTTAAATAAGTTAATAAACGAGTTAGTGTTTATTTTTTAATGGGTTGGGATTATGATTGGACTCTAACTCATCTAATCCCATCCATTAACACTTATACTAGTGACATGAGTATATATAAAATGAGGACTATGAGCATAAGTATAATTAAAGGTAAAAGTCATAGGTACACGAGCAAATCACCCCATTTATTACGGCTTTTTGCAGATAACTACTTTAATTTTGTAACCTTATTTTTACGACTATTTTTTTCAAAAATACAAAATGAACCTGTAACATTTGACTTACCTTCCAAATATACTGGCGACGTCCCATTCGCTGACAGGAATTGAATTTGAAACTCTAAAAATATTGAGCCCAAAACCTTTGGATCAATCCAATAAGGTTTGATTTGGCTGCATGTTGTGTGGGTGACAGGACCGTTTACGAATTTCACAGTAGAATCTAAAATTAGAAAAAATAAAAGACATTTTAGATATATGAGAAACAAAATTAGTTAACTTTCCACGAAACAACACTAACATGTTACATAAAATGGGGAATGTGAATTTGGAAAAGTAGAGTTAATTGTAGAAAGCACATATCGCAATATATCTTAGGGTTTGCCATAAATGTACATCAAACATATGTAAGTAGAACGATGACGATGATAAATTGTTATGCAGAGTAAAATGAGATATTATTAAAAGCACCTAGGTGCACTTAGTTTTAGTGCATTCGGGTGTACTTAACTCATTTTTTTAATTTTTTTGAAATTTTTTTATAAAATTGTTAATTTAAGTATATTTAACATGTGTATTATTTTTTACCACATTTAAAAATTTGTAGATTTTTTAGAATTTTAAAGATTAGTGGAATTTTTAGCAATTTTAAAAATTTAAAAATTTCTAAAACTGATAAAAATTGATGCGCAAGTTAAATATACTTAAATTAGCAGTTAGGTAAGAAAAATTTTAAAACTAAAAAATGAATATTTGCACCGGATGCACGAAAGCTAAGTGCACCTGATCCGACTCTTGAGTAAAATAAGAATTATTATTTACGGGATGGGGAAAAGGTTCAACATTCTGTGAATCAGAGTTCGGCCCTAACCGAACAGCCGTATATTCCGCGCAAATAAGTATGCATAGATGGCATAGAAATTAGTGCACAAGCACGGAATGCAAAATTTTTAGAGTTGGAGGGTTAACTTGCAAAAAGCCCTCGTGATGATCCACGGGCAAGATTTGGGGTGAGCTGTTGGATACGCATGATACACGGCTCAATGCCTGCGCTTTCGGGGCACATGTAATGTTTAGCCATGCGATTGGCATGTTTGCATCATCAATCAATGCGAGCAATGACAAAATAAAAAGCTCACCGCACCGCAGGAAAATAAGGATGGAGGCCAAAGCTTGGGTGTGTTTCTTGTGACGGGTCAAAATGGGAAGCCAAATATCTTATTTTGGAATACCCTAATCGGTTTCAAAGTACGGATTAAATGCGAGAGTTCTAATAATTTGTACCTTTATCCAAGTTAGGTAGAGTTATTAAAAACTTGGATGGGATGAGAATTTGGAATAGAAATTTAATGTGTATGTATAAAGGTGTATTGGAAATTGAAAAAGTAGATTGGTATACTCTACAAATAAAAAAAGGTGGAAAATATGAGATGTCATCCCATCCCATGCTCATTTCAAATGTGAACGTATAATGTCATTTATTCTTTTTTCATCTTGATGATTAATTGAAAATATACTCTATCTATTATATTTAGAATTATTTATTTGGCTTATAAAAAATATACATGAGCTATACTTGCTTAGAAATATATTTATTAATATGTAAATATGAAAATTGTTTAGATCCATTCACTAGTGTATTTTTTTTTATGAGTATTCATATATTACAATCTCAACTGGTATTATAATTAAATTCTGAGACATTCTTACAATTTTGCTAACAATTATCTACTATTTCTAAATTTTCCCACCGGTGAACGGCTCCCACAAACTTGGGGAGACTTGCAATGCCACCACTTCAGAAATGCTGCTGGGAAGATTCGAAACTAGGACCACCTGCTTGTGAGGTCATGTCCTAGACCACTGAGGTACGACCTCAGTGGCCACTAGTGTATTAGAATGCAACAATATTTTATAAAGCTATTTATCTATGTGATAATGATACTTTAGATAATTTAGATATTGAAAATACAACTTTAAAATTAATATTTACTATCAGACTATTTTATTACATTGATTTATATATTTTTAAATGGGGCCATGCAAAATTGGTTTTATCCTGTGAACCTGTCAACTTATTTATTTGAGTAAATAAAGCATGGTTGATTATTATTAGCCTATCAATTCAGTTAGTGATTTGTTTAACCCGCTAAATCCACTTAACCAAATTTACTTTCAATATGCATTATATCTAAAACTACAAAAAAATGTTCTTGTTAACTGTTCATTATTCAATGTGGAGATTTAGACCAACTACATTCTATTTATTATACTTATTAGGTTGGTTTCTAAGATATTAAATTTTTATTATTTAAGTGCGTTATTTGTTTTATCTCATATAATTGGTTAATAATTCAGTTTCCTCTCAATCCATTTACAACTGACATAGATAACCTGTTAAAGATAAATAGATTTTTAGATGAATTAGGATTCAAGTTTTGTATATAGTTCAATGAATGAATTAAAGTTGGAATTTTAAATGGATTAATATTAGGATTAGACTCAACCCAATCCAATTGCATCCCTAATCTCTACTCAATTATTGTTTTAGTACCACAAATAAAAGTGTAATTCAGGTGTGACCATAGCTTTAGCCTAACGATACCACATTCGAGTATAAGTACCCGACGTCTAAGGTTTGAAGCCTATGATAGCTACGTCCAGGCTATTGACCCGGTGACATTATAAAAAAGGATTATTTGTGAGCATATCCACTTTGTTTGAAAATTATCAAAAATATATATACATATATTTAAAAATGACAAAATTTAGTTTATATGTTAAATACATTTAGATAAACAAGTGCATAAAGAAAAAAATAAAAAAAATTATTGTAAATAGATTATTTGAGGTAGACTAAGCATGACATTTGCTTAGCCCGAGCTAACAGGATTATTCTTTTTTTTTTTGGATATTTGTATACGTCATGACAATTGGGTGCATTTAGCAATAAGAAAAAACTGTCAAGCTAAAATTTATTATTCTTTGTACCTATCTTATTTTTTATATCTTTCTAAATAACTACTCTACTTTCTAATTATTTTTACACAGTTATCCATACAACTAATTTATCTATTTAACTTTATTCTCTTTACTTCTCATTATTATCTTTTCTTTTTTAATTCAAAAACTTTTACACTAAAACTTTTCATCTAAAAGTTTATCACTTCCCAAACACATTTGATGATATTCATAATCCTTATATAACGAAGAAAAAATTTTAATAACACCCCACACAGGAGATTAAACTGCAAATACCTTCACCAAAAAGACGAAATAGAAAAACTCTCATACAACCTAAATGGGAGAATAGAGAGTCGAACTCATGACCACTTAATTTCGAGTCCAAGCAAATTAGTTATTTGGATTATTTAAGTTAAAATATTTTATTTTTGCAAATTAGTTATTTGGATGATTTAAGTTAAAATATTTTATTTTCATTAGTTCAATTGATAATTGGGTTCATACTAGTTTCAACCCAAACCAAACCAAATAGTCATCTAAATCTAGTTAGATCTGAATCAGGGAACCTTGCATTAAAAAATTTATCAAAACCATCGAACAATTGTTTAGTACCACTGGAGGAGATAGAATAGCGGGAAACAAAATATTTTTAAAACATAAGAGAGATATCATATGATAAGTTTAAAGTAAACTTAAATATAATAGTAGAGAAAATAATTAAAATAGAGGAGTAAAAATAGCAAAAGTAAGGTTATTTGATAGTTAAAATATGGTATCATTTTTCTGAAAAAATTGAAAGGAAAAGATAAGCGGTTTCATGCTTATACTCGTTGAAATGAATCCTAAGGGCTTATTGCAAAGGACAAATTTTGAACGGCACACTTTTTTAAAATAAATTTGAATATACTTTTTGTCATTCGGCACACACGTAAATCTTACATCTTTGAAACACTCCTTAAAATTTTGAGTTTTTATCTATTTTGGTTCTACCCGAACCCGAAAGAAGGCGCGCACCCTAATGCTGACCCCGCTCGGAAAAATGGAATGAGGGGATTGAGTCGATTGTCTCGTATTTTATTCTTTTAGAATCTGGGCACACCTGCCTCCTACGCAATCTAGCATGCTTAAATTCCTTTATTCGCATTTTTTAAAACAATTTTTGCTCTCGACTATTATTTTATTATTTTAATTATTTTTTAAGTTTTTTTATATAAATTATCTTACTTTTTAATTATTTTTACACAATTACTTACACAACTAACCAAGTTATTTTAATTTTATTTTCTTTACACTCTGTCATTACCCTATCATATCATATCATTTTTCATTAATTTAACAACTTTTACATTAAAAATTTTTTATCTAAAAATTTTATCACTTCTCAGACACACCCTAAATTACGAATATTTATTTATGATAAAATATGATGAATTTATATTTAAGAAAATAATTTCTACAGTACAGCACCGTTGAAAGTTTGTGTTGTCAGCTTATTTTGAACCTACCCTAAAGTTTTTATTATTATTATTTACATTGTTCAAGGTACAATGTGACATCTTAATATAAGATTGAAGCACATTCACACCCCTCAAACATTAGAAGGAAAATTTCCCAAGTACCCCTGTAAAGGGAAACAATAATGTAAAACCTCCCATACTAGGGGAAGTTGAAAAACTCCACAAATTGAGAGAGCAAAAAACAAAATCTTCCCCCAAACATGAAGAGGATCAAACTTGAGTTGGTAGAATATCAGTCACCTGAGTCATCACGCTGCCATTGCTTGCTTGGCAGCCTACCTTAAAGTTAAATAAAAAAACAATCCGTTCATCATGAGTTTGTTTGAAAAATGATAAAACTTTTGCATAAAAAGCTTATAGTATAAAAAGATTTTGAATTGAAACAAAATTACGCGGTAATGATTAAGAATAAAAATAATAAAGTTAAAATAGATAAGTTAATTATATAAATAATTGTATAGAAATAATTGAAAAATAGAATAGTTTTACAGAAAAATGTAAAAAAATAATTAAAAATAGAGTAATTATAGAACTTTAAATAAGTTATTGTTGTAAACAAATATGTCCTACATTTGAACTTTTGTGATTAAATGATAACTCAAATTTCATTCAAATTATATTTTTTTGGCCTAATTTGATGAAAGTAATAAAAGTTAAAATCAACACAACAAAGTTATTTTATATATCAGCTCACATACAAGTTTTTTTATTTTTTTAAATTTTTTATAAACATGTTTTAAAAGATATATTTTACTCACATACAAGTTTTACTAACAATAATTTTTCATATTTATTTTTTAGGGTGTGTTTGGCAAGGAGTAAAAATTGAAGTTAAAACTTTTCATTCTTCATTATTATCTTATTTTAATCATTTCTTCAGATTTTCCTAAACAATAACCACAATCTTCAATCATTTTTATATAACTACCCATATAACTAATCCATCTATTTTAACTTTATTCTCTTTACTACTAATCATGACACCCACTATATCACATCGATTTTTTTCAATTTAACAACTTTAATACCAAAAACTTTTTATTAAAAAGTTTTATAACTTCCTAAAACACACTTCTATTTTAATAATCATCAATTTCAAAGATATTTTAGTCAATTTTACCCTTTTTAAAAACTAAGTTTTTAAACATTTTAAATAAATATGTAAAAATATTATAAAATGTAACATACCGGTCCAGAAAATTGATCCTAGGCTGTGTATTTAAAGTAATTTTCTAAGATCAATTACACGTTTATAACAAAATTAATTATTATTATTATTATTATTTTGTAAAAAAATTTGAAATCTACTTTCACTAGTAATGTTCCCATTATTACATCAAATACATAATAAAATAAAATACATGTCTACTATTTCTAATACATACCTTGAAATAATTTTAAATAAAATAAAATGGTTGTTCTTTAAAATCTTCAAGCAAGCAATCTCTAGTGTCTCACTTAATTTGGTATACTTATAAAAATAATAGGTTAGTCCTAATATGACTAGCAAATAGAAAATTATTTGAAAATAGATAATAACCCAATTAAAACTTAATTAAATAATAAAAATAATCATTTAATTCAATAACTTAAAAAGTATGTCTCAAATGCAAAATCAAACTCTTCCATTGAGTCTAGAATTATTAAGAGCATAGAAATTGACTATTTGATTATTAAATTCTACTTCAAAATGATTAATTTATAAAATACAAAATGGATGGCTATTAAGTTGCGCCATCATCTTAGGCTCCACGTGGTTCATTTTTCTATACTAGGCTTCATCTAATACTGGGCTCGGCGCCCAAATAGTAGGGGTGAAACTTGGTACCAGGTCGGGTCGGGCGGGTTCGGACCGACCCCGTGCCAAAACAAAAAATGGGTTTTATTTTTTAGATTTTTTTTAAAATAGACCCGGTTTCAACTTGACCCGTAGAAACCCGAAACCAAAACTATGTTTGCACCAACCTGGTACCAAAACCCGACCCGGTCCGAACCCGTTGTAATATATATAATTTGTCATAAATTATATATATTTTTTGAGACATGAACTCATTTGAATTTTGAATTTGTTTAAAAGTGAATGTAAACTTATTTAAACTTGAGATTTGTTTATATTGTTATTTTAAATTTTGGATTGCACTTAAATTAGATTAGAATGTTAAACCATTATGCTTAGTATATTTAGATTTAGTTGCTTTGAATAACTATTATGTGGATTATATTTGAATTTGAGTTGGCATGATAAATCTATTTCATAGTATACTTTTTGTTAGTATAAGAAATCTGTTAGTTTGAATTTCAGATTGTAGTATAAATTTGATTCATATTTTAAGTTTATTGGAATGACAAATGATCAATTTCTATTTTAGCAATTTGTATGATAAATATTCAGTTTGAATTCAATTTCAGCAATTTGTATGATAATGTTTAGTTTCAACTACAATAATTGGTATGATATGTTCATTTTTTATTTGCTACACTTGAGTAATTTTCATTAGCTATTAAATAGAAATGACCAACTAGTCATAAAATTAACTAATTTGTTGTTTATTTGTGTCTATAGGGTGCTGAAAAATTATCTGCAGAGTTAATTCAAAAAATATTGCAAAATTTAGCATGATGTTCCAGTATTCTTTGAAAGGATGTTACAGAATTTAACGTGAGGCTTGACTTCATAAACACAGGTATGTATATTCTAATGATTTTCATTTAGACTACAATTAAATTCGGAAAAAAACAGTTTATTAGTAACCTGAATTCTAACCCGAAACCAAACTAAAACCAATGCGAACCCGGTCCTAAATCGGGCAGGGTTTGGGTTTGGATTTACTCCAACTTGGTATAACCTGACCCGAGTTGCACCCCTACCAAATAGAGAAGTACAGTGATTAAAGTGTAATTTATTCTCAATAGGTATTTCTATAATTAATATAACATTCTGTCCTTTCTTACAAAATTTCCCAAAAGGACTTATTTGTAAAAATCCAAAATAAAAGGGTCTCGGTAAATGTGGTAAAAAAAAAATCTAGTTAGTATGTCTGCAAATGCACATTATTTCCTCATATATAAATATATTAATAACAATAATCCATTTCTTCCAAAATTTTATAATATTAAAATGAATATTTCATTCAAAGGATCGTACGGACGACTCCATTTGATGCGTGTATCTAAAGCAACCAAGCTTTGTTGCATACAATCCAAACATGAATGCAATTTGCCCGACGTCAGAACTACTCATAAGAGTTTTTTTTTTTTTTTCCTCCAGAACTCGTTTCAGCCAATTACTCCTTACTTGGGATGACTCCATGCCTACGCGTCATTATATAAATCAAATACTGATATTATGGCACACATAAGAACTTCAGCTAATGAATAATTAATTATCAAGATACACATTATATATATGTGGGATCTATTTAACTCAAGAAATAAATAAACATAATAATAATATTCGCATATGCATCTTAGGCATTAAACTTAGGCATTTTTCTACAAAATTCTATATTCCAAAAATAAATCATGCCAACACATTAAATCCATAGCATAAAAATCATAACGTATAATATACATACAATTGATTAAAATAAAATAATTAATTGTATAAAAATAACTACGATACAAAATTTTATAATTATTGAATTAAAAATCAACCTCCAAATTAAATTCCACTTGCCTCAAAAATTCTTCTTGTAGCCTCTGGAGCGCTCTCTCTCTCTCCGTAAGTTTATAAAAGCTCTCGTAACTTCTAAGAGATAAAAAAAAAGATATAAACAATAAAATCTTATTACTTTAACTTTAAATTTAATTTCAATCCCATCTTATCCTGTGGGGCTCACATGCTTAGTGAAGTAAAAATGCAAAAATTAATTATTTTCTTACAGAACCCACACTCGAACTTTAGACCTCTAAAACTTTTGAAATACCTGTATGTCAATCAAACTACACAGGTTGCTAAAATTATCATCATTGTAAGTTTTTTTCCACCTAGGTTGCTGAAATAATACTTAAAAATAAAAATACGACTTGCAACATATGTAATTAATAATTGGGCAAAACCCATTATTTGTTGGAATTCAAGGCAAATAAGCACAATCTATGATTTGATGATTAACAACTCAATTTGAGAATTAATTGGGTACTAATCTGGTTGTCAAGTGTGATTAAAGGATAAAAACTCAAGTTTCAGAACATAGCAAACAAAGTCGCAGTTCTAAATTGAATTGAGCTAAGTCGATCCCCAAGTCGACCCCACAATGGACTTCAGATGCATTAAAAGTTCTAGCGTTGAAATTAAGCACAAAAACAAATGAAGTTGCAGTCGAAGTCGACTCCGCTTGCGACTTAGGTAAAGTCGCAAGCCTAAGTCAACTCCATATGCGACTTGAGTACATCATGTAGAAGTTTTCAAATTCTTAAAGCCAAGTCGGATTCCCAAGTCGACTTCGCAATTCGACTTGAGTGAAGTCAAACCTCAAGTTGACTCAAGCATAGGACTTGAGTTAAACTGAAGACCAAGACAGCTCAAGCAAGTAAATGACCATGGAAGAATCATTCAAGATGAAGTATTACTAAAAGAAAACTATGAACTATATCTTTGGACATTAAATTCAAGGAAGGCAAATCATTCTAGATCAAGGCCACAAGGATAAACTTCTCAAGAGAAGGAATATATGCTAAGTCTCAAGACTAAACATTGAAAATCAAGGATATAAATTGAAAAACAAGATATGAGAGGAAAATGAAGTATCAAGAATCACTTTCAAGAAATTCAAAGTTCTAATATATGCACATAGTTGGTGAAGTCGCACCCGAAGTCAACTCCACTTGCGACTTGGGTCAGGTCCAAGACTGAGACTACCTAAGATAGAACTTGAAGTGCAACCTGAAAACTAAAGTTGCACCCAAAGTCAACTCCAGCCTACGACGTAAGTGAAGTCGCATCTGAAATTGACTCCACATGGGACTTGGTTCTCAACGGTTGAAAAAATTCGAATATTGACACATTAAATGCATGCCACCTACCACCAAACGTTCGAATTTACTCCTCTATTATAAAAGAGCATTTAAGCAGGCGTGCTAAGGGTTAGAGAAGCATTCATTAAGGTCACCTTCCACTCTCTCTAGCATTAAAGTGACCTACCACCAAACGTTCGAATTTACTCCTCTATTATAAAAGAGCATTTAAGCAGGCGTGCTAAGGGTTAGAGAAGC
>JAXCLR010000050.1:48233081-48259898 GCA_035584095.1 Annona squamosa | reverse complement strand
GAGAATGCTCAAAACAAGTTTTTTTCTTTCTACTCTTAAGCGGTATTTGAATTTTTCTTAATTTTATACAATAAATTATTTTTTAAACTTTTTTATATAATAAATTTGTGATAAAAAATTATATATAAGATGAGTAACAAAGACATATTAATAAAAGATGTCAACCCGAAACTCAACCCGAGCCCGAATTTCAAAAATAGGGTTAGGGTTGGGATTTACAAATAGGGTTAGCGTTAGAGTTAGGGTTCAAGTTTTACAAATAGGGTTAGGGTTAGGGTTGAGGTGAACCCGAGTTTTATGAGCCCGAGTTGCACCCCTACTCAAGACCAACATTATTAACCATTTTGCCCAGTCGGTCAAAGAGTCAACCTTTGCTATGTAGGATATCCTTTGTAGACTTTGACTGGTTAACTTAAATATTTATTCTCTAGAAAATTGTTCAAATTATAGAACACATTTTTACTAAATAATATTTAAATTTTATAGAAAGAAGTTGATAATAATGGTTGGAATCAACTTGAATAAAAAAAAATCAAAAACCAATATTAACATTAGGGGTGTATTTGGTAATGAATAAAACTTTTTGTGAGAAGTTTTGGAGAGTAAAAGTTGTCAAATGATGTGATATGATAAGAGTAATGATGAGTAGTAAAGAAGATAAAGTTAAAATAGATAGGTTAGTTGTATGGATAGTTGCGTAGAAATGATTGAAAAATAGGGTAGTTGTATAAGAAATTGTGAAAAAAATGATTAAAAAATTCGATAGTTGTGGAGAATAAAAAGTTTTAGATTGAAAAGTTTTGACGTGACATGTTTTATTAATTGCCAAACACGCCCTTAACGTACACGATTTAAAACTTGTTGCATCATAACAATATTTTTTAAAATATTTTTATCTTAATAGTAGAAATTTGGAAAATTATTTTTATTAGGAAATTAACTTAAAATCTTCCTTACATTAAATAGATTGGTCTTTGGTGATTTTATAAACACCCATCATAACTATTATTAAAATTAATTAGAAAATATGATGGAAACTAATGGTGTGGGATCGTTGGAATAGATAAAATAAGTTTGAAGTTATTGACATAAATATAAATATTTTATTTTAACTTAACATGGACACACAATAATCCTAAGATTATAAGATTTTAATATTTAACTTAAATTTAGAAAAAAAAATTATTTCTAAAATTATACTTACACACTAATATGTCAGTACAAAATTTTCTCTGCTTTCAAATATACCTATTGATGCACCGAGGTTCCAGCCTGGTCTCCTTGAAGCTTATCTGCCAGAGCATAAACATCAGATGTCGTGTTATATACTAACAATAAAAAAAAATATACCCGTTTTATCACCATGCCAAACTATAAGAAATTATCTTACACACTATCTTTGCTAAAAACTTAAAAGACTGCTCCTTTCTTTCCATGAGACTGAGACTGCCTGAGTGAAAAGTACGACAGCAAGTGATAAAATTTTTTATATAAAAAATTTTAAAATATGAAAAAATAATGTGATATGATAGGAGTAAAAAAGATAAAGTTAAAATAAATAAATTAAATATACAGAGAAACGAAAAGTAATGGTCCAGGAAGAAGTGAAGAAATGATTTTAAAATATGTTAATTGTAGAAAGTAAAAAGTTTTAAATTGAAAAGATTTAGGCGGAATGGTTTTAGGTGTTACCGAACACCTCTATAAATAAAAATAAATTTTTAATGAAGATAATTTAATAGAATCATTTAAAAAAAAAAAAGCAACAGCTAACAGAATTATCACACTTAGAAAACGGGAATATTGTGGTTATATTTATGAGTAGAGGTATAGTTAGTTGTCTGATTTTGAAACGAACCTTATAATCATGTTGGGTAACTCTGATCAGAGAGGAGACAAAATAATTAAAGAACGATGAATATGAATATACGAATCAAAACGTATGAATTAAAAAGCTGAAAATTCTAAAACTTGAGTCGCACAAGAGACTCTCATGAGCCCTAGAATCCTAGTGAAAGACGGCCAACTTTACTTTCCCGGGCGGGCGCGGCTAATGTTATATGTGTGTGTAGATTGGTTTTTGTTCGAACACGTAATATGAGGGAAAAATAACATGTTTCTAAGAAAAGGCCATGTAGCCATGTGGGTAATGCATACAAATAAAATGTTTCATTCTTGTTAGCCCGGCTTATTATTATTTTTTAAGAAAATGTGCTCAGATAGTCAGATGTATTTAATTATACATCAAATTTTATAATTTTTGAATATATATTTTTCGTAATTTCATTTAGGGGTACTTGAGTAATTTTATCCCAAAAATGATTGATTTTTAAAATTCAAAAACATTTATACACACAGACCTTCGCTGTAGCACAGTGGTACTCGGTCTAAGGCTTGACCTTGTGACAGTGGGAAAATGTGCAGGGTCGGTGAACCCTATGATTACATCAAATATATACACATGCACACACATATTTTAAATTGAAATTTTTAGCATATGAATTAAGCACATTCTAGACCACATTTTCATGAAAAAAAATAATAAAAAATATTTAAGGTGTACCCAGTCTTAATTTTCGGTTGTACCAGGCATTATTACAAACTAGAAAACCTAAGTTGTTTACCCTTTCTGCAGAAATTTTAATATTTATGCCATTGTTATATTATTTATATTCCTTAATTTTAAAATCATAATATATGGTTTCATGTATAAAGATCTTAGAATGAATATTTTCAAAATATGATGTACTTATCAATTAAAGATACACATTAAGGGCACATATTAAACATAGAAGAGATCATATATATGATTGTATAAATAATATATATGAAATAAGCTTGAGTTAAAATAGTATAAGTCAGGGTTTTTTGAATGAGGTCTACATACACTCCATTCCAATCGTATTTTATCTTGGACTGAAACTATGAGTTTTTTCCGAATTGGGCGGCCCCAACGCAAATTCCAACCCTACCATCACATTTTTGCTGAAATTTAATTATTATTGACAAAAAAATCATAAAATCCATACAACTAAAAATTGACTACTCATTCATATATAGTTACACATTACATTCACAGCTAAATAAACTTTTAACTATAATACACTGATTAGCTAAATAAACGTTTTAAATATAATACACTGATTGACTTTCTTTCTTTCTTTTTTTTTTTTCTTTTTTTTTTGGAATCAACCATTGTGGCGCAGGATATTCCATCCTTTCGAGATTTATTAGGAATGGTACTCAATTCCCTCGTTCCAAAATACAGTATTACAGTTTACACTTAACAAGTGAACGCATCAGATATAAGGGCCATGATCAGTTGATCACATTGATTTTGAATTTGGGAGTATTTTTCAAAAGGATAAGAGTGATGTGATATGATGTAGGTAAAACATGATAGTTGTAAATTAAATCCAAACCATAAACAACAATCATCGATAGGTACCTATATTTTTAAAAAAAAAAAATTCTCCGGGAAATTTATTGCTTTGAATTTTTGGAGTACATAAATGTCCAAGAGAAATTTTTTGGAATCTAGAATAACTAACTTTTCTTGTAAATTAAATCCAAACCATAAACAACAATCATCGATATGTACCTATGTTTTAAAAAAAAAAAAAAATTTCTCCGGGAAATTTATAGCTTTGAATTTTTGGAGTACATAAATTTCCAAGAGAAATTTTTTGGAATCTAGAATAACTAACTTTTCTTGTCATACTAAGTCTTGTCATTACTTCAATGACCATGCGATTTATGTTAGCAAGTCAAGGATGTAAATGGTGAGAAGTCGAGGTTTCGAAGTTGGGAAGAGGCATTTACCTCGATACCTATCCTTTAGATTTATCCTCCATTTCTCGGTTGGTCAGCACTGCTGCCGTGAGTTCTGGGGCACGTTGTGGTCGTGGGATCGATTCCCCGAGACAACGAAAAAAAAATGATTTAGTAGGAGCAGTGTCTCCTGTCTGGTTGGTGGTGAGAGCAGTGGTCTCCCGTTTTAGTGGTTGAAAGCTGTGTCTTCCGGATTATTTGGTGGAGCAAGTGTCTCAAGATTTGTAAGAATGTCTCGGGCCTTCAATGTAATATGTATTGAGATGTGTGTAAATATCTCCCAATAAAAAAAAAAAATTATCCTCCATTAATGCTTTGTCATCCAAGGTGAGTAACATGATTTTAGGAAAAAAAAAATAGAACAAATAATTATTGATCACTATCAGTATTAATAACAGCTTAGATTTAATTAAAATATTTTAAAATAGAAAGACAACGAACTTAGTAAATGCAATATGGCAACACGAGACAGCGTAAATGCAACATAATCCATAAAAGAAAATGCAATACAGCAAACACAAAATAGGGCACTGAGAAAGAAGTTGGCAGTTCATTGGAGAGCCGCATTCATAGTTCACTTTTCCAATGTTCATGGCTTACCAAAAAGAAATGCAACTTTCCGATAACATGGTTTAACGTTACAACGGTATCACCCTACAAAACTGGTGTGAACAAAAACTAGAAATCCAAGTTCCCTTTAAACAGAGCTTCCCAAGAGCTTATTATTTGTTTCGAACGATTAAAAGCACAGATGAAAAAAAATATATAAACATGGCCACGCGAGTTTCTAGGACCGTAAGGGTATCAGCATGGGGTGGGATGGGATCTCATATTTTTCAAAAATACTTTTTTCATTTCCAAAAAATAAAAATCTACTTTTTTCATTTCCAATACATCATTACCAATTCTCAATACATTTCCATCATAAATTCTCATCCCATCCAAGTTTTTAACAGCCCTAAGTACTGCAGGCGCTGCACAGGAGTAAGCACCTTGTCAATAGCTCTTGAGCAAATCACAAACATGCAACACCGTTCTTTTCGGATTGGCTACAAGAAAGAACTCAAACAAAATTTATACCTTCTTGGTGTCCCTGAAACACAGGTTGCAATTCGGCTCTATACAATTCATAACAGAAGCAGCATTTTGGCTCTATACAAATACATAACGCAGGCTGCATTTCAGCTCCACACAACATACTAAGAACTTAAATACATGCATGAGAATGTAGGAACAAAAGCTTAAATGTACCTAGGCTAAATTGTTTGCAGGCTCTCACATGTTCTGACTCCTTGCTGTACATTACGGCTGTCGCTGTCACCTCCTACACATTTTTGACATACAGGGCATGAACCTAGGTGTCATTGTTGCCTCCTACTTCTGGCTGTCACTGTCACTTCCTAGACACTTCGTCGACATACAGGGCATGAGCCATGCCTAACAAGCCACTTGTCAACACAGGACTGGTGAAAAGTGTGGTGGCACAGAGGCAAGCTCCTCACCATTTCTCCCAATATGATATCCTGTCAAATTCGGATACCAATTCAACTCATGATTCTCCCTAATGTTTTACATACAATGCCTGAATTCATTGGGAATATAGTGTGCCAAATCAGCTTTCTTCATATGAAAATTTTCTAAAATGTTAGGGAAAAAGTACTGCCAAACAACAACAGTGTTACAAGGCACAAATGCTGAAAACCAAACATGCTATAGTGCAATACAGCAATAAGCACATGCTGAAAATCAACCATGAATTAAGCTTGGTTGTGCCCAATTTATTTGACTGCCAGATTCAGGGCAAAAACCACCTTCTCATTGAAGGAAAGTCGAGGCATCAATGAGCAAAACAGATAAATAAAATGATAAAATACAGCATGGTCCAGTTCAAATAAGAAAAATCAAGTAACAGACTAACAAAGGCAAATAAGGCATATGCACTATAGATAAGAGCACGAGTTTCAAGACAGATCACAGACTAACACTACAACTACCCAACAGTGAAGGTTCGATCTTCCAAGAAATACCCTTTGGACAATTATAAATTTTAATTTCAGTGGAAAAACTTGAGAGGAGACTTGATGAGGGGCATAGTGATTTACATATACCATGTATTGTGGCTACTGACTCCGAGGGATCATCTGAGGAGGATGGCCAAGAAGTAAGAAGGTTAGAAGTTTATAACCGGTCATCATATTATCACCATCATAAGTTGTTTCCAACCTATGTGGAGTCAGCTGCATAGATCCTACAGCATCGTTCTTTACAATCATAAACTATAATGTCAGCAATCGCCAACGTTTTCATATCTTATTTAATTAAATTCTATTAACTATTTTTGGGATCTTCCTCCCATTCTTGTAATACCTTCTATTTGAATAAACACAACTCTCTGAACCAGTGTCGTTGCCGGCTTCCGTTTATATGCCCAAACAACCTTAGTCTATTTTCCCTTATTTTATTACCTACTAACCTCACTTTTAGATTTTCTTAAATTGCTGTATTTTTAATTTCATCTTTTCTTGTTTTATCACTCATCCACCTCAACATTCTCATTTCCATTATACTCATTCTGTGTATATTTTGTTCTTTAACTGCTTAACATTCTTCCCCAAAGAGTAGAGCTAGTCTAATGATTGTCTTATAAAATTTTTATTCTGATTTAAGCAATACTCAACTACCACATAAATTTCTAAAGCACTTCGCTTCGTCCATCTTGCTTGATTTCAATTTACAATGGCTTTCTCAATTTCTCCACTTTCTTGAACCAGTGATCCTAGGTACTGAATGTGATCAATTTTTTGTGCTACTTAATCCAAAATCTCAAATTAGTTGCTCATTTATATGCTCACTATTATTAAAATTACATTTCTTACATTCAGATTTTGTTCAACTAATTATAAAACAATGAGAATCCAAAATATCTTTCCACTTGTTTAATTTTAAGGGTGCACGTGCATCGATAATGACTAAAAAAAATTTTCTCAAACTTTTTTCCCTCCACTTCTATCCTATTTTTCAATAATTTCTTCACATCTTTCTATATCACTACCCTATTTTTTTTATTCTTTCTTCTCATCTTTCCACATAATTGCCCTATCTATTTTAAATTTATTTTTTTTACTTCTCATCGTTGCCCCTATTATAGTGCATCCCTTTCTCTCATTTTCCAAAATTTTTTTTCACCATTTTTTTTATCACTTCCCGAAAACAACCCAAGTATACAACCTCTTGCTTCATCTATTAGAAATATATCACCTCCAAATAATAATCATTGAGTGTGTGTGTGTGTGTGCGCATAAATTTTTTTTCACCATTTTTTTTATCACTTCCTAAAAACACCCCAAGTATACAACCTCTTGCTTCATCTATTAGAAATATATCACCTCCAAATAATAATCATTGTGTGTGTGCCTCTTAAGATTGAGTCTTCATACAAACCTATTGCAGTTAAAAATAAAAACTTGTGTCTTCACTCATTGACCTTACCTTTGTTATAGCTCTTTTATACATGTTTCTGATAATAATGATAAATGTACTAGTAATTCTTTTCTTTTCTAACACACCTTCAATATTAATTTTCTTGGAACCCTATCATATGCTTTTTCTAAATCAATAAAAATCATGTGTAAGTTTTTTTTCTTCTCTTCATATTACTGGTTGATCTCTCTAGTATAAACCAAATTAATTTTTGAAAACATTTGCCTTTTATATTAGTCTTTGTTTAATTGTATAACTTCATGGTATAACCCATTAATTTTATTCCACAATAATTTGAACAATTTTGTATTTTTTCCTCATAAAATGATGTACATTATTTTTTTCTCCATTCGCTTGGCAATAACTTTATTCTTATAATCTTAGTAAATAAATTAGTTAACTAATTTATATTTATATCTTCTATGCACTTCCATGCCTTAATTAGTATATTATTTTGACCGAATATTTTCTTACTCTTATTTTTTTTCTCTATTTTAGATACTTAAATTTTTGGAAAATATATGATTTAACCTTCTTTTACATTTGAATTATCATCTAATCTTAAATGTTATGATGAATCGCCATATAATTAACTAATAGAAATCAGTTTTCCATTTTTCTTTCATTTCATCATCTTTTACTATAAACTCTTTGATCTTGACTTTCAACACATCTAATATGCGTTAATCTTTTCCTTTATTTTTTCTTATCTAACTAATTAAATATATCTTTTTTTCTTGTCTATTTCGTATTTTGTCATATATATTATCATAAGCTTTATATTTAGTTTTACTTGAAATCTATTTAGTAACTTTTTAAAGGGATTGTATTATTGTAGACTTGTATCATTTCTATTGTTTGCACTTTTTAAAATTTTTCTAATTTGTCATTTGTAACCTTCTGAACATCCTCATTCTACCAGTACATTTCCTTATTTAAGGATTTACCACTTTTTTACATATTCTTAAAATAATTTTTCCAACTCTTTTAATGCATTTCATCACTCAATCCACATTGATTCTACTTCAACTTCCTTTATATCCTATTTTCCTTCTTCTACTGTTCTTTTGTTAAAGAGTAAGATTTTTTAGCACCCATTAAATTTCACCACTTAATTATTGAAATTATATTACTTTTAAGTTTTCTTCATATATTTCTTTGTACATATATATCTCTTACTAACAACCTATGTACCATAGTTAAACTCTCACTTATGATAACCTTATAATTACTACACAAGGATCCGTTAGATCTTTTCAAAACAAAAGAATCTATTTAACCAAAATTTGGCTCTCTCTAAAAGGTTACCAAATGATTCTCTCTTCTTACGTGTACATTAAACCTTCACCTATCACGATCTTTTCTTAGTTAGAGTCCTTTGAATTAAACTATCTATGTCAATTCATAATTATTTTTAATTTTATTTTCTAATCCTACTTGACACAAGCACTAATCATATTAATTACCTTTTCACCTAACAAAAGTTTTGATTGAATAACTCTATCATTCACTCTATTAATATCTATAATATTATCTTTAAATTCATTTTCTACCATTATTCTAAAACCATTTATATTTCCATCATTTCCTATATATCATAATTTGTACACATTAAAATAACTAACCTTAGCTCCTTTCCATTTGGTCTGCTAGAGATAAACTATATTGATTCTTCTTTTTCTCAAAGAATTTTTTAATTCTATACTTCTAATTAGAAGAGTCCCAACATTTCTCATTATATTTACTAATCCTATACTTTTTCTTGATGGAATCTCAAGATTTCATGAGGCAAAGCGGACCTTGCATTTTGAGACTACTTTCTTCATCCAACCACGTCTAGAATAACATGAAAACCCTAGATTTTTACCACAACTAAATGTTGTTATGGTGTATTGCTTTTGAGGAAACAACCTAGCAACCTTTGCCTATTTCTCACTAGACGCAAGCTTACAACATTGCTTCTAGATAAATGAAATAGCAACCTTTGCTGATTTCTCATTATAGTTAGACTCCACTGTAGTGTGTTGCTTACAAGGAATGCTCCAACATTGACAACACATAACGTCACTCCAGAATCCATGAAAAGGTAAAATGAAAATTTCGATAGCATTGGTTGCCAACCTGATGTGCTATACCCTCGCTTTTATCTAGGCCTGGGACCAATAGTAAAAGTAGAACTCTTATTAGCAAGGTTAAGTTCATGACCATAGCAAGAAATAATAGGAATTGGGCCCTCAACATTTTCTTGTTTTCTTTTTATGAAGTGCATCACATGCTCAAGTCAAAAAGCCTCTGTCACACCATAAGATTGTTGGGCTAGGCTCATATGTATTTGGATAGCATCAACAACATTTACTTGTAAATGCTAGTCAAATCATATGGTCTAGAAATCATATACCATACTATCTAACAGGGAATCATGAACCAATGTTTTACCATCTAGTTTTTGGTACTCTGCATCTTCATGGAGAATTCAATTTCACCGAGTCCATGTCAAAGACAACAGGGCAATTATGAAGACAAGTAGACGGGTTTTATGGATACAAAGATAGAGAGCAAAAATTTTAAATGTCCTTCTCCTATGAAATCTAGTGCAATCTATAACCCCTTTGGTTTCCTTTTAAAAAAATAAAATAAAATAAATCCAAGTCATGAAATGTGTCCAAAACTATTTATCTAATCTAAATATAAAAAATCAACGGAATTGAAAACTTTAGAATTGATATTATTAAAAATATAATCATACTGCCTATTCAAATTTGCACTTGCTAAGGAATATATACAAATCTAATGAAAATTATTGTTATATCATGTAAATAACCATGGAAGAAAATATGGTGGATGACTTTGATCTAAAAAAATAACAAGAAAAGAAAACCCAAGATGGTAAAGATTACACAGTTGCATTGGAGAAAAACAATGTCAAAGTGAGTAAGATCTATTACTTGTTTTACCCTGTATTATATGTTTACCAAACTGGTAGGCCATAGCAAACTAGCAATGACATTTAGTTCAAGGGTAGAACACACCTATAACTTCCTTCCCAGGGCCACTCATATTATTACAGTCGCCTTATAGAAAAAGAAGAAATTGAAAGTATTTATAGCTCATTTTACACGAGAAAACAAATCATGAGTCATTTGGAAAAACAAATGTAAGAAACTCAGGATGAAAGGATGATTAACAAGAAAGTCACAAACCTGCAAACAAATTGTACAGCATATATTTTCATTGCAGCCTTCCTTGTTTACATCCGTGATTAGATACTGAGGAAGCCTCTTCAATGATTCCCTCGATAACCCTTTTGAGGCAACATCTTCAAAGATGTCATACACCTCATCATGACTTATGTCACCACTGCTGACCTAAAAATCAACGCATTCAGACCATTTTAAATTTCAAAGCTAAAGGATGGGTATAAGGTAGCAACCATCTTCTGCATCAATGTCTAAGCTCCATCTTAAACTACTTGGGATCAATATCATGAAAAATGCTGCACCAATAGAACTCTTGATTTTTCCATTTGAGGCCTTGACGACATGGCATCAATCATGAAATCATGATATTATTGCATAAATTCATTAACTATAATAAAGAAACGAGTAATATTACCATTTAATATGGTTCGACTGAGAGCTTCTATAAACAGTGTCTACCACCTAGCAACAAAGCCAAGTTCCCTGCTTTGGCCGTCTTGACTCCCATAATACGTCTTAAGATATTCGCGCATTCAAATTAACAATTTAATATTCTCTTTAAATATAAATATTAGAAGAAATAGAGTTACAGTAAGTGCTTATCCATTTACACATGGTGATTCAGATTGATGTTTGAACTAATAGCAGAACTCCATGCAATTCCATTAGAAATTAGAACGAATGCCATTCAAAGGCCCCAAAAAACTCCATTTGAAATCAGAATCAACTTTAAGAACAAGAATTGAACGTCTTGCATTCAAAAGCACCACAATTTTGCTTAAAACAAATTAGAAATTATCGATCCCAAATTTATAGATCAAGCCATAGCCAAATACTTTTTGTACAGAAAAAGATGTACACAATTGAAAGAACAATTACTAACATGCCAGCGATATCCAGTGGATGTTGTAGATGCATACTGTTCCTCCATGAAACGCCCATGAAGGAGTTGCTCAAAAAAATCAGCCTGGAAAACAACATATTCCAATATAACAATACTCATCTGACTATTTCGTATAGTATTTAGCTGCAGAACAGATAAAAGATAGATGTTGGGTGATGCGGCAAGCTAATCTTCTCAAATGGTGGTATCACAAAAATACAGTGTAGGAATACAACCTGAACATTTCATATTCCTTTGGTGCTAAAGTGTGGTATTTGGATATTTGCTTTACGAAGATGCCAAATCATAACATTCACAACATAAAAGGGGAATAATATGCCCAGCGTTCAACTGCAAATGAGCACTAAAAAAGATAACTGAGTGCCTTGAAGGCAACTTTAGTTGAGGTTCTATTCAGTGGAAAATGCTGCAAGAAGAATACTAAGGCAAAACAAAAGATAAAAGGAGCCATCTTCATCACAGCAACTGTTTAGGACTATCTTATCTTCTCTCTACTGTAAAGTGCATTGAAGAGTCCTGAGTAAATCTTCTCCTGACATGTCAGTCATCTCACGTTGCAAAACAGCCATCTGCATCTCAGGCTGCTGTAAAATCTCAGTTCAAATAATAGCACAATTGCTGGAACCATTACCATTGCAATGCATAATGACCTTATAACTAACAATTCCTATCAGCCTTCTATTTGAAGTTTTGTATTTTTGGAAAAAAAAAGAAAATGAAGTTTCAAATTTTTCTCCACCTGACAAAATAAAATATATATCTGAGTGATCTTATGATTGATTTGGAGCATCTCTAATGACAGGTTGTCAAATAGGTCCAATGAATTAAACACCCAGCAATCCCTGTTTCAAAAATAGAAACTTGTAGCCAACAATGATTGTTAAGCAAGGATAATGAAACCATCTTGAGCAACAGTATATAGACAGACATGCCAGTCTAGTCAACGTCAGAACATAGTTGGAAACTAGATGGCCCTTAAGTAAACATCAAGGGTGAAGTGTTTTCATCAATACATGTGAAGCTTCAATTAATGCAGGGGCTTTTCTCAAATATACCCACTACATTTGACCCTAATCCTAAATACACCTACGATATTTTCAAAATCTCAAATATACTCACTACGTTTGAATTTAATTCAAAAATGTTCATTTCGTGAGTTAACACCATTACTGAATATATGAAATTACTAATACGCCCTTCAAATTTAGGACGGAATTGGAAAATTTGTATGCTATAACTCACTGATGTCCTAATCGCACATGAGTTTAAATTTTAGAAAGCCCTAATTTCATTTCTTCATTTATTATTTTAAAGTAGGAGTATTTTGAGTATTTATAAAAACTTCATTAATGATTTTTGACGAAATAGATAGTTTTGGAATTAAATACAAATGTAATGAGTATATTTGAGATTTTAAAAAGGTTGTGAGTATATTTAGGAAAAACCTTTTAATCTTCCAACTCAATCAACTTCCAGAAACTTCTAAACTAATTTACTTTAGAATATAAATAGTTAGGCAGTTCAATAGTCAAAACAGTTCAGCCAGCAACCTGCCCTCTGCATGTTTTAACCTGTTGTTTCAGACTGGCCATTTTGGTAATTAGCATGTGAAAATATGCCCATGTCCGTTCTCTTATACATTACGTTTAAAAAACACTACCCACTGTTCCATTGATTTTGCAAGACTAACCATTGGTGATGCATTATTATGGCCAGATCGCTCCGCCCACCAATACGCACGAGAAGCCTCTAAAACCTCGATGGAGAGAACAGCCCCAGCAACGGCTCCAAGCCCGGCACCACGTAGAACACCACTATCAGCGGCCCGGCCAGCCATTGCACCAGTGACTGCACCAGTGAAAGCCCCAGCTGTGCAGAAAGATGATCAAGAAACAAGAGCAGAGCACATGAGTATGGTTAAGGGAGCCGAGTCGATGCTATGAAAAGAATCTTATATCTGACAGTAGGAAGATGCAGGCTGCTGCTTTATGATGTGCAACTCATTAGTCTGCACGCCAAACACAATTTTTGGAATATGGAACTGCAATAGATAACGATGCGACTAGCAGATGAGAGTGGATGTGTGGACAAATCAAATGTGGAAAGAGGAAGGGAATGCGGAGGGAGGGAAGAGTTCCAAAAGAATTGAACAGAGGCGAAATTACCGAGGGCGAAGAGGCCTGTAAGAGCTCCAGAAAGCGCTCTGACAAGGAAACGGGGAATGTCGTAGGAGTAGGCAGCATCAGCAGCAACTTGATAGCCATCGTTTTCAGGAGCAGAAGCAGAAGCAGAAACAGAGGCATCCGGCGGTGTCCTCAAGCTGCCACAGATGCTGCAGATGATGCCTGTGTTGCTGCGCCCATGGGCAGTGCACATGCATCGAACAGCCACCTCCATGAGCGACGCAATCAGAAAAGGAAAAAAGAAAAAACAATGCTTCCGAGCTGAGAGGCAGATATCGGCGGAAAAACAGAAGGGAATGTTAAGGAATACGATGCAAGAGAAAGGGAGAAAAGAGGAGAATTCCTCCTACAAAACCCTAAAATTTTCAAGCAAGAACAGCCAACTTCGATTCTGGAGTCCTTGCATTTCTGCGATGGCATACTTCGATTGGCTAGAAGTCAGACAACTGGTGGTCTTGTTGTTGGTGGTGGTCACTGGTCAGTAGAACGAATTCGGAACAACTATACTCGCAAATAGCACATTAGCCCCTATAGTTTGCAGGTATTTGCAAGCATACTCATCGTATTAAATTTTTATTGTAAAATTTTCAAGAAAAAACTAAAATTAGCTTTGACAATCAAAGGTAAGGTGTTTTCCTTTAAAGTAGCTCAATAATTTGATTTTATGGTATTCGAAATTTAGAAAAATAGATTAACTTCAGATGATTAGTGAACTAATGGTATAGAATATCTCGTTGACGCATTATAAGAGGAAGTTGAGTACAATTTTGGAATTTCGAAAATAGTTTTAATGATTTCTCCACAAAATACAACCTACATACTGGACAACTACCGTTTTTAACACTGTAGGGAATAGGTATACATGGTACAGTTCAGTCAGTCGAGGGTCTCAGCCTGAGAATAATTGCAACGAGAAAAACGGTTGCAAATAGAGAGGCGGGGGGCGGGGCCAAGATTAATTGCAACGAAATAACTGTTGCAAAACCAACATAAAACAATAATCAAATGCTTACGATTAATGTTAGAAAAAAAATTTTACTCTTATTTAAATCATATGACATTCAACATCTATGTATAATCCATATTCCATAGTTTACATTAATAAAAGTTACATCAAGAAAATGTTTTCCAATTACGGAATAAACAAGTTCCAAATACCCTAAATGCCTTATTCATAATGGTAAGGAAAAAAATATCTTCTTATATTCTAAGGGTGTGTTTAGGAAATGGTAAAACTTTTGATAAAAAATTGTAGAAAGTAGAAATTGTCAACGGATGTGATATGATAGGAGTAATGATGAGGAATAAATAAGATAAAGTTAAAATAGATATGTAAGTTGTATTGGTGGTAGTGGAGAAATGATTAAAAAGTATGGTAGTTGTATAAAAAAATGTGAAAATTTATTAAAAAATAAGGTAGTTGTGGAGATTGAAATGTTATAACTTGACAACTTTTCCTTAATGAAAAGACACCCTAAGATGATTAATACCAATGGATATCATAGCTACACTTTGATAGTCAATTAAAAATTTTAAAAACATTATGTAAACAGGACACCAATCGTATGCATCCTAAATGACTTTGACCACCATGGGCACGTAAAGCTAGAACTGTTGGATTAAGCGGGCAATATCTACTCCATTTGAAATTTTCTTAGGATGTGTTTATATAAGTATAAAACTTGTCAATTTAAAACTTTTCATTTTTCACAACTATTCTATTCTTTATTATTTGTTCACAATTTTTACTACTACTCTATTTTTCAATTATTTTTACATAATCACATTATCATCATTACTTTTTATTATGTCACATCATTTTCTTTCAATTTAAAAAACTTTCGTACCAAAATTTTCTCATTAAAATTTTTTTTACTTCACATACATACCCTAAAAAGAAAACATGATGAAAAGAAAATTTGAAATAAATCACTACAAAAGAGGAGAAAGAGGGAGGCCACTCTCCTTTTCCCTATCCCCAGATGGCCAGGCTCTACTCTCCCTCCATGTCGCTACCGACATCTCTTACCCTCCCTCCTTGCTCCCCTCCTGGAACCCTCCACCCCACCCCTTGTCAATGGCAAGGCGTGACCTGCTCCCACAATGGCTGCGTCATTTTCCTCTCCCTCTCACGCCTTCCTCAACCTCACTTCCCTCCCTCTCCCACCTCCAACTCCTCAACCTCTCCTCCTACAATGTCTTTGACTCCGTTCCACCTTCCTTGTCCCTCCTCTCCCACCTCCACGTCCTCGACCTCTCCTTCAATTCTGTCTCTGGCCCTATCCCTCCCCTCCTTTCCTCCCTCCCCTGTCTAATCCCTCTACCTCATTGGCAACCATTTGTTTAACCGCACCTCCCTTCCTCCCTCACCAACCTCTAATCCCTCAAGTCCTTCACCTCCAAGATAACCTTCTAAACGGCTCCATTCCTGCCAGTTCAACTCCTCACCTCCCTCCAGCAACCTTCACTAGTGCACCATCGCACCTCAGCTTTGCCAGCTCACCAACCTCACTATCTTCGGCACTACTACTACTGGCCTCTCTCTGGCCCAATCCTATCCTCGTTTGGGAACCTGTTCAACCTGCAGGTGCTAGCTCTGTATGACACTGATGTCTCTAGCACAATCTTGCTTGAGCTGGGCTTTTGCTCTAAAGCTTTGGAATGTTTATCTCCACGTGAACAAGATTACCTCTTCCATCCCACTTGAGCTGGGTAGCTTACAAAAGCTCATTAGCTTGCTTCTATGGGGGAATTCAATTTTAGGAACCATCCCCGTCGAACTCTCCGACTGCTCATCACTTGTGATTCTCGACCTTTCTACAAACCAGATTTATGAGGAAATCCCAGGAGAGTTTGGGAAGCTCTATGCTTTTGGAACAACTCCATCTTTTAGATAATTTCATTGTTAGTCTCATTTCGCAGCAATTGAGCAATTGCACCAGCCTAAGCACAATATGGCTGGACAAGAACAGCTTGTGTTGGGTCTGTTCCATGGCAAATTGGCAAATTGAAGTTCTTACAAAGCTTGTTCCTGAGGGGGAATGCCATATCAAGTGTTATATTTGCCTCATCGGGAAACTCTATTGAAATTTGTGCTCTTCATCATTCCAAGAACCGGCCCACCTGCTCAATTCGAAAAGAGGTCTTTATTTTGAAGAAGCAGATCAAGCGTCAGCCTGTCATGTGGGCTTCGCCCCCCACCCCCAACTTGTTGAATTCAGGATCTTTGGTAAGACTGAGGCTTGGATAGAATCAACTCTCCAATCCAGAGATCAGCAAATTGTAGATTTATTGTCTAGCATAGATTTTCCATTTTCACCCCATTACAAGGATGTATCTCAAATTTTCTCCTCAAAAATTTTCAAATGACGCAGATATTGCCTGCTCAATTCAATTGCTCTAACTTCATAAATCTGCAGTGGACAAAAGTCATCCGGATTTCAATCCGAATGCATATGATCAACATCCATGTAAGGGAAGTATAAATATAGAATAATGAAACGAAAGAGAACAGTGTGTCACAAATTGAAGAACTACACATCCATGAGGCACCTAAGACTCCAAAGTTTCAAATGAAAAAAGTGAAGCAATATGAGTATAATGGCAAAAAAACCATTATCAAGCACAATGCATGAATAATATAAATACACCATAGAATTTTGAACTAGAATGCACATTTTATGATGAGTCACATGATTAATCAGATGCTCTCCCTTATCAACGAAATACATTTATAAACTATTGTATAACAGTAAGGAGAGCAAAGACAAGGTTGAAGAAAAAGATAACAACGTGAAAAAAACATTTGAATTCTTTTGTTGTCAAGGAATTGCAAAGCAGTTACCCATAATGGTGAAATTGTCAATGCAATCACTTAGATGGCCTTCAGGTTTGTTGAAAGATTTAAGTTCTACAAATACATAGAGAGCATATGATAAACAGAGACTATATTGTTGGATCAACATTCTCCTAAAACTCCAAATATGCAGAATATAGCCTTGATTGATCACTCATACGAGGCATGAAAAGGAAGATAGAGAAGAGGAAAAGAAGTGTGTGCACCAGCATTTAGGGAAGATCAAAGTAGGATATATAAAAGGTTAAATCCATTAAGAAGGCCTGAATATCAAGGACTATGCATACCTAAACACCCAAAACAGGACACCTATACCCATTGCCAAAACGCCTAAGCCAACCTTTTGATATTTACTAGCCATGCTCAAGAAGACATATAAACAGTAATTTAAAAATTAAAAAAGACGTATAAATGTACGTTGAATAGATGTCTCCAAAAGACCCAATTGAGCTTGACAAGCTATATAAAAAATTTCCACTCAAAGACCATATCTGATCACAAAAAATCATCCATATTCAGCCAAAAGACGAAAAAACAGAAAGAACAAAACACAACTCTGTGACACAAAGTGACGAGACACCTTCTGCTGGTCAAAATACCCCATTGGTCATCCAAAGTGTTAAAATGACCCATCTGAACAGGAGACAAGCCGGCTTACAAAAATGCCCCCCTCTCATTCACAACTTCTTGTTTATCACAAGATGAATAATATTTTACATTAGATGCTGTTGTCAACTAACAAGCCTCAACATTTCTTGCATATGACATTTTGTTGTAGTGGTTTGTGGTTTCAGCTCAACCTGTCCCTCAACCTGTCCCAATTTGCACCCCAACACAAAAGCTTTTTAATCTAAAACTTTTCACTCTTCATAACTACCTTATTTTTTAATCATTTTTCACATTTTTTTACACAACTACCCTACCTACCTTTCAATCATTTCTATGTAACAATCTGTATAACTAATCTATCCATTTCAACTTCATTCTCTTTACTCTTCATAATTACCACTATCATATCACATTATTTTCTCCTCCTTCAGAAACTTTTACACCATAACTATTCATACAACTAACTTATTCAAGACTCAATAAAAATGAAGGATTATCCAAAAAAGATTCTTCAAAATATTGCTGACGAAATTTTTCTGTCCTCTTTGGTTCTGGGTCCAAACTTCTGCGAGGGCTATGGAACTCAACTCATATTACTTGGTTCTTGAGATTTGCAACGGTTAGTGGCTAAGAAACCAACCCACTGAAGATATCAGATCCCTCTTTTTCCTAGATATTTCTCATTTCCAAAAAATAACAAAAAATCATTTCCAATTCATAACCTACTTTTCCCATTTTCTTGACTATTTTTTTCATTCCTCATATAATTTCTCACATTCTAATATGCCAATTTTCCAATATCAAATTTTCTTATCTCCATTCTATCCCACCATCCTAATAATGCCCGAAATTCACCTCCCTAACAACTCTCCCCGATCCATTCCTCCCCACGAGAAATACCATCAACCCAGCTGAAGGAATTGACATCATACCCCGCTGCCCTCGAGTTCTTAATAAGTCCCTCAAGGATCCCACAAATCTCCCTCTTCAGATGTTGTTTCCTGTCTGCAGCAACAAATTCATGGACTCTGCCATCCACCTCAATCAAGCTGCAACCCGGATCTCTCCTGTGCTTCTGCATCTCTTTCCTCACCAGGGACTTCTCTAGCCACATGCCTGCACCGGCATACATGTTTGACATGGTGACAATGTCACCAGTGAAATTTGGCTCCAGCTCAAGCAGCTTAAGGCGAGTAAGTTCTCCAAGCTTGACCTTGCCAAAAAGGCTACAAGCAGCGAGCAGGGTGCGCAATAGCACTGCATTGGATGGGATTGGCATGCGTTTCATAAAGGCATAAGCCTCCTCCACAAGCCCAGCTCGGCAGTATAGATCCACAATGCATCCATAGTGACTAACCTGGGGCTTCAAATGGTACTCCTTGTTCATGCTTTCCAAATGCTGCAGCCCCTCTTCAAGCCTTCCTGCATGGCTACAGGCCATCAGAACTCCAATGAATGTGACTTCATTAGGTATGGCTAAATCAATCACAGCAGTATTGTCATTGATGGGGGCCTTTCTTTTATCTTTCATTTCAGCAAAGAGTCTCAAGGCTTCCTCCGCCTGTCCATGCAAAGCATGCCCCACTATCATTGATGTCCAAGTCATCACATCCCTCTGGTTCATTGCATCAAACAGCTTCCGTGCAGTGTGAATGTCTCCGCATTTCGCGTACATGTTTATCAGTGCATTCCTCAAGCAGAGGTCCCATTTGAATGCGTTCTTGCGAGCAATGTAGCTGTGAAACCATTCACCCATATGTAGCGCCCCAAGACGGGCACAGGCAGACAGGAGTATGGTCATGGTCACAGGGTCCGGTTCCACATCTTCTATCTGCATCCTTCGGAAGAGGTCAAGAGCCTTGTTCGGCCTTCCATTGTCCACATGCGCAGAGATTAATGCAGTCCAACACACGACATTTTTTGGGAAGATTTCGTCGAACACGTGGTGCGCGTCTTCAAGACGACCCGCGGCTGAGTAGACGTTTAAAAGGGCAGTCTGAATAAAGATGATGCGTTCGAATCCGAGTTGCACAATGAGTGAATGGACCTGTTTTCCTTCGATTATGGATGACGTCTTGGTGCATGCCTTGAGTATGTGTAGGATTGTGAAGCTGTCAATGGCCGAAGACCTGTCTTTTCTCTGCAGATGTCCGAGTAGCAGAAGGGCTTTTCTTGGATGGTTGGATCGAGCGTAACAACTAAGGATGCTGTTTAGCTTTTGCCGTCTATAGTAAGAGCGAACGCGCGGCTTGTGTTGAAGCGTTGCCAGTGGTTTCGTTTTTCCGACAATGAGACGATGAGAAGAGATGCAAAAGGGCCTAGTTCCTTTTCCCAAGCCAGAAAGAAGCATCCGTTTCCTCTTCTAGGTTCTTCACACGACAACCAAAAACTTAAATATCACCGTCGAACGACGGTGCTGCGTGGAATGGATCCAGGCCAAGTTGCAGTAGTTGCAACTCTTCAACCACTGAATTCCAGGTGCCTACAACAGCACATGTTCTCCCTTATGGAGACCTGCACAAGCATGCGAGCTCTGACGCAGATCCATGCCCCAGCTCCTTGTCAACGGCTTCTCCCAGAAGAAATTCCTCCTCGCCGAGCTCATTTCTTCCGCCTTGCCATGCTTTCCGACAAGTCAAACCCTCACCGTCGTCCTCTACAACCACATGATCCGCTGCGTTTCTCGCTGCATCAACTTGCCCCCGGACCCCTTTCTGCTCTATAACCGTATGACAGCCGCCAGCCCGACAGCTTCACCTATTCCTTCCTGCTCTCCACCTAAGGCCGCAGGATGGTGTCCGGCGGCTTCGCATCTTGCGTCTTGGGCAGACAAGTCCCATCAACATGTACCTCGCAAGCACGTCCGTAGGGTGCTTGATCAGGTGCCTTACCGCAACAAGGTCATGCAGAATTCGATGATCGCAACTTATCTATAAGATGTGGCGACGCCAAATTGCCCTCAGGAAGTTTGACGACATGCCTACATGGCCATGACTGACGACATGCATAAAACGAACGTCTGTCTTGGCAATGATTGACGACGTGCATAAAAGGAACGTCTTCGTGAAATAAAGGATTCCGGATCCAACAGGACCACGTTGCTCTGAGTCTCCGACCGCTGCGTTATACAAGCTGTGCAGAATTAGGGAATTTGAAAATGGTCATGCAGTTCTCGGGTTGTTCATGTTCATGTTCAATCCATTAACCCGCTTATCCTACTCATTTAGGGTTAATTTTAAACATAACTAGTATATTTGACCTTAATTACAAATATACCTACTAAGTTTGAAAACTTTCATATATACTTACTAAGTACAACATAAAATTTCAAATATATTCATTCCATAAGGCATAATTAAAAATCGTTGCTATCCATCGTATAAAATGTCTAAAATGTCCCTTATTATTTAATAATAATAGTCATTCAACTGTGATAGAAGTTGAACAACATAACGGAAATACATCTAATGTGAGAGAAAAGCTAGATAAAAAGAGTTTTAACGGTCTAGATATTGCATAAATCATAATAATGTTAGATTAATCAGAGGTATTTTGAAAATTTAAAATTATTAAACGTTTATAACTGTTATAATGGATATATTTGAAATTTTGCTCACACTTAATAAGTATATATGAAAGTTTTCAAACTTAATAGGTATATTTATAATTAAGGGCAAATATAATAGGTATATTTGAAATTAACCCATTAATTTATAAATAAGTTTGGGTTGGAAATTTTGAATAAACAAATTATGATTTGCCAACCTGTTCAACCATCTAATTAAATAAATAGATTAAGGTTGAAATTTTATAACACGTTTAATCCATTTAACTCGCTCAACCTATTAAAGTTTAATATATACAAATGTAAACTTCATGGTTATTTTCTCCCGCTAAATCTTCTTTCTATCGTTTAATTTTCATTTTCTTGTTGTGTTTTAATTTTATTTTCCTATCACTGCTCTATTTCCATTTTCCTTAAGCCAAAAATACTTTCTTGTCTCACCCTCCGAGATCATCATCTGCGAGAGTCTAGGCCTTCAAGTCATCTGGTATATAACTCGTTAACAACCAACGCAACCCATTTATTAAATAGATTGTAAATAGGTTAAGTTGAGGTCATTAAATCAATTAATAAATATATTATAATTGAGATATTTTCAACAAGCTAGGATTAGGATTAGGATTAGACTACAACTCCTCCAATTCAATCCGTTAACACCTCTTGGAGATCCACGCATCCTTGATCGAATGTAATCAGCTACAGCAGCAAGAATGGTTGATTGGGGAATTTGTGTGATTGGAGAATTTGCGTTTTAACCTCTTCGACTATGCATGTTATTAGTATTTTAAACCCTAAAATTTACATAATAGTATTTTAAACTATTTAAAGTTTTTTCATATTTTAAACCCTCACCTTTTATGGCTATAAAAAAACACCATGAACACATATATAATATTGAAAATATCTTCAAATTAGTTATCTTTTACCCCAAACACCATCAAGGAGTCAGTATATCCATGTGTCCTTCATTGATAGGGGTGCAACCTAGGCTCATGAAATTCGAGTTTACCTCAACTATAACTCTAACCCTATTAATAAAACATTAACCTTAACCCTAACTCTAATCCTATGTGTAAAATCTAAACCCTAACTCTATTTTTGAAAATCGGGTTCGAGTTGGGTTCTGGGTTGAAATTTAGGTTAATAAATTTACATTTTATTTAAAAGTGATAGGTTTAAAATTTTATATAAATGCATAATAATAACAAATTATATAAGTAAACATAATAGTATACAGTCAAACCCAATAGTTTTAAAAAACATAACAATATAAAGAAAAAGAGTGATCCTATTAGCCCGGACTAAGCAAATGTCCTGCTTAACTTACCTCAAAAAACTCATTTATAACAATTTTGTTCTTTTCATAGACTTGTTTATCTAAATATATTTAACATATAAACCAAATTTTATCATTTTTGGATATGTGTATATATTTTTTTGAAATTTTTAAACATATTTGTATATATGTATTTAAAATACTCTTATCTTTAAAAACCTAAAAAAATATATACACATATTGAAAAATTGTAAAACTTCTTTTATCCGTTAAATACACTTAGATAAAAAAGTGTATAAAGAAAAAATAAAAAAAGTTGTTGTAAATGAATTTCTTGAAGTGGACGAAGTGGGGCTTTGGCTTAGTCCGGGCTAATATGATCATTCATCTATAAAAAATATCTTTAGAAAAAATTTAACATAAAAAAAAGATAAAAGAAGAAGATTATAGAAATAAAGGATAAATATATATATGAAAATAATATACTTTATTTATAATATAATTACAATATGTCAAACACGTATTTAAATATAAATAACATAAAATACAAAAAATATAAAAGAAATATTGTTTACTTTTCAAAGAAGATCTTCTACCATCTAGAGGAGATGTTTGATTATTCAGTAGCGGACTACCTGTAGCTGTCATATCCATTCTACTAAGTTATTCAGCAATTTCCTTTTGGCTATCATTTTGTTCTAGCGACCTCAGTATAGGTGTTTTTTTATAGATCGCTATTTCCAGTATTGCTCCTATTGGACTTCTTATGTCAGGATATGGATTGAACAATAAATATTCCTTTTCAGGTGGTCTGCGAGCCGTTGCTCAATCCATCAATTATAAAATACCATTAACTCTAAGTGTGTTATCAATATCTCTATATGTGATTCATTCAAATATAAACCTTTACCTCTTTCATTTCTGTCTAGGAAAGAGTTGAATTGATTGAATTCATATCTTTCTTTTTTTTATTCATTATTATGGTCAATGAATTAACCATAAAAGATATTTTATTATGAATATAAAATAAAATTTGAGCTCAGGTTCGAGTTCACTTGAACCATCGCCTTATCACATTTACAAATCGAGTTCACTGGGTTCAGGTTGTAGAAAAGAGAGTTCTAATACCGTCAGAAATCAAGTTCGGCGGGCCGGGTTCAGGCTCAACCCAGCCCAAGTAGCACTCCTATTCATCGATGCCATTAGCTACAGCAGTAGGAAAGACTAGTTTGCTTGAACAACACACTCAAGATGTGTTTAGGAAGTGATGAAAGATTTGGATAAAAAGTGTTTTGTGTAAAAGTTAAGAAATTAATAGAAAATGATGTGAAATAATATGAATAATGATAAAGAGTAAAAAATAAAGATAAAATTGATTGATCGATTGCATGGGTAATTGTATAGAAATAATTGAAAAATAGAGTAATTATATATAAAGATATAAATAAGTAATTAAAAAATAGATTAATTATGGAAAGTAAAAAGCTTTATTTTAAAAAGTTTTTGGTGTAACAAATGGACCTTTAGAGCATCTTTGCTTACAATAGTGTTTTATCATAAAACTTTTCAATCTAAAACATTTCACTCTTTACAGCACGTTTTTTTGGCGTGCTACGATGGGCCAACAAGTGGGCCTAAAAAATATAAAAATATGCATACTAAAAAATGTTAAAATAATAATAAAAATAGATGTGAACTAAGATGAAATGTAAAAGTGCATATGCAGGAGAGCAAAAAAAATAACAATGATGCAAGGTACAAGAAAATTAAATGTGCAATGCGAGTTATCTAGTTAGCTAGTTAAATATGATGCGAATTAAATATATAAATTAAACATGCAAATAAAAAAATAAAAAGATGTAGAAAAGGGATTTAAGATCAGAAATGAAGAAAAATATAAAAGGTGTTGACGTGGAGGTTAAAGAAGGGAAACACAGACGTTAAAATTTTTAAATGACGCAACCATTAAAGTTTTTTATATGATGCAAAATTACTCCAACAAGTGCACCAATTAGTTGCTGATAAAAGTTAGTAAAATGCATCAAGAAAACATACAAAATAAGAAGTGGAAAAGATATAGAATAGGGGTTCAAGATCAGATATATGAATAAAGAAAAAAGATGGAGGCACGGGGGTTAAAGAAAGGAGATGCAAGCGTTAAAGCTTTTAGGTGATACAAGTTTTTAAAGTTTTTTAATAATGCTAGTTAATCACAGACAAACATGTGTATTAGTTAGGCACAATTAATAGTCCGTAAAATGTATGCAAATATAGATACACATAGTAAATTGAAAGCAAAATTAATATATTAATTTTCCTTTAGAGTCGCAACTAACTAAATAATAGTGGTTAGTCCGTATACAATAAGGCACTAAATACAGAGATTATGTGGGTGAACTCAGAACTAGAAAGAAATACAACTTTATTTTTCCTCTATTACATTGGTCCTATAGGTGTTGAAAATTATATATCGTATACATAAAAGCTCAGGAGGTGGAGGTGAGAATTTAATCTCTAGGCTTTTTTTTAAGACCTTAACTCAATCTGGAAGTTGGTGCGAGAATTTTATTCCCATTGTGCAGGGTGAGATATTATTTCAGAAGGAATCGACAATGAGAATTTGATTTCACAGTTTTTTTTCTTGATTTTGGATAAACAATTTTATGCAAATAAAACACAAAAAAGCTTATCTCTTTTTTTTTTAAAGAAAACCGTGCATAATATAACTAGAATATGTAAAGAAGATTTTTTTAAGCTATGAAACGAGGTAGTTATAATACTATGGAAAGGAAGTTTTAATATTATGGGTCAATGAAAATGCAAAGCAATAGAACGTCATTTTAGGAATATATTTTTTAGTCCCTTACAAATCTAGATGCAATACGGGAAGGTTGGCTCAAAAATGATATTTTATCAAGTGATTAATTAAACTCTCATTTTGTTGATTTTAATGCCAACGGAGTAATGCAAGAAATGTTTCCGAATGCCTTGAGAAATGAGAGCGTGATGAGAGTGCATGTACGTCACTGTTGAATGATCATTTACATAAATTGAAATGTATTTTAGACCAAGGGTGTGTTTAGGAATGGATAAAAATTTTGATGAAAAGTTTTAGATAATTAAAGTTGTCAAATAATGTGATATGATAGAAGTAATAATAAGAAATAAAAAAGATAAAGTTAAAATAGATGGTTAGTTGTGTATGTGACTATATAGAAATGATTGAAAAGTGAGATAGTTATATAGGAAAAAGTGAAAAATGATTAAAAAATATAGTAGTCATGGAAAGTAAAAAGTTTTATATTGAAAAGTTTTAACTAGACATTTTATACTTATTTCCAAACACACCCCAAGTGATGGAGGATCCCGATTGCATGCGCCTGGAAGCATGCAGTTTGGGTCCAGTGATGGACTGAAAGCAAACTCACATGCGAAACAAAAAGGGGAGGGAAGAGCACTCTGGTCGGTGGAGGCGAAGCAGTTCCGGTAAAGTGAGGTGGGGCAAGCAGAGGTGATATCGGCAGTGCAGAGGCTTACGAGCTACGTAAAACGAAACATGAAACCACGATTTTTGAGATGACAAATGGCAGAACAAGAGATGGACAAAGTGGTGATTATTACGGAGTCTCTTGGGCTTCCCCGGCTGAAAATGGGAAACGAAACAAGGCAGTGAACGACTGGATATGTAGCCGGGATTTTTGAGAGGGAAAAAAATGATAGGGCGGAGATGGATGGAAAATAAACTCAGGGGCTTCTTTGGTTTGCCCCGGTCTAATGGAAGGCAAATAAAGCTATGCAACAAAAATAGAGATTTTTTTTTTCGATGAAAAGGAATAACTCTACCCCGACCACCCCCCCCCCCCCCCCCCCTCCCCCCCAATTTGGAAGGGGTTCGGGACAGAGTAATCCGCAGAAT
>JAXCLR010000050.1:48162177-48179217 GCA_035584095.1 Annona squamosa | reverse complement strand
AACTTATACTATATTTTCAAATATTTTATTTTCTTAATTATGTGTTTTTTAATAATTAGTGAAATATTGAAGCATATGATATTTAAATTCAGTATACACGTATACTTATGTTTGATAGGTATATACATTCTTAAAATTATCTTATTCGACCCTTTTTTTTACCGGACCCGCTATCCTGAAACCGGTCTGATACCAACCAGAAGTTTGTCGCGGAACTTATTAAAAAAAAGTGAATGTCAAACCAATCTTGTCTCGACTCAATATAAAAAGAATGTCAAACTTAATTTTTAAAAAGTGGGGTCAGGGTTAGGCAAACCTTGACTCGGTATGGCTCGCCCCAATTCCCACCCCTAGTCAACCCTTAATAGCGATGGACGTCAGAGTGGGGAAGGTGGGCGTAAGCAGATGAGTTTTAATTTTTAATTATAATTAAGTGATAAGAGCTAAAAACTAAGTTTTAAGGCATAATAAACCTATTTCATCTTTTATTACATTTACATTTTATCCTAGATTAGTATCGATAATAAATTAGATATTTATTTTATTATAATTAAGTGGTAAAAACTTAGTTCTATTGTATAATAACATTATAAAATTCTAAAAACTTAGGTAGAAAAGGAAACACGTAAACATATCGACAATGTCACCGAAATTTGGACCATCTTAATTACTAAATTGACAGCCAATTTGCTTATTTTGTTGAAGTTAATCTATTTTATTACGATACCAAAAAATTATTTTAATGGAATTTGTAGGTGGGTTATACTTATCTACAAACATATATAAATTATATACACAATCCGTCAATTATTTTAAACAGTATACAAAAAAAATTTACAATATATGCAATTTTTGGAATCATGAATAAATATGATAAATGGTTTAAGTTTTTTAAAGAATATTTTATTAAAAGACCTGAATCATTACTCCGAAGTTTCCTTTTCTTTGGTTTTTTTTTGGATCTCTACTTTTATTTGTTCTTAGGAAATCATTGCATCGACCAGGAAAAATGTCCACCTAAAAAGCCATATTTCTGGTTGGAATGTGGATGAAATTAGAGGTACAATTTGAGTTAAGTTTATTTGAACTAGTAGAACTAAACTTTGTATTTTTTATGTTTTGGGTTCGATATTTAGAAATTGGATTTAAATTCAAGCTGAATCAAAATTGGGATAGGTTAGGTTGATAGAAATTCAACCAATAAAATCCAAATTCTAATTCCAATATATATTTAAAAAAGCATACATGACACATGTAGCTTTAATATATATTTTTTGCAATTCTTTTTAATATATCATCCGATGGTAATTATTTTGAAAAGAAAAAAATTTTAGGTCGACTATATTATAAATAACTATTTAATGTATATATAGTTTGAAATCAATAATATGAAGTTTATATTTTTAAATTTGAATGTAAATTAATGATATTAATTTGAATTTCAACCTAATTTTTTTCTGAATTTAATCCAAACCCATCTTGAACTCAATTAGGGTTAGGATTAATGTTTTAAAAATAAAGTTAGATTAGGATTAGAGTTTCACATGTTATAACTTGGATTTAGGTAGCATTTACTCCGCAACCACGAAGAGATTGCTACAAACCAGTGTCGTTAGGACTGATCAAAGGAGAATTGTCATTAGGCAACGCCTTAACAACATTGAGAAAAAAAAATATAAGATTAATAGGTATTGAGAAATGTTAGCTTCCACAAGGAATGAACTAAAAATGAGAATCTAAATTCAAAGCAGCCGAACAGGTCCTCAAACATCAAAAATTAAGCAAATGCAAAACAGGATTAAATTTAATTTGATCACACGTAATATATAATTTTAAAATGGGATGAACGACAAAGATACTAATACCATTGATTTTAGTGTGTCGTTGACGGTTAAACCAAAATCTTATCCGTGCATTTTATTTTACGTTGTTTGTTTTTACATGGTACTCGAAATTATTAAAATAAAATCTTGGATTGACCATACCTACATAAATGTGTATAATCATATGTAGGTTATGATAAATGCTTAAATTCATTCGTAATTGAATTTAAATATAATAATAATTTATAGCATCATAAATCCAATTAGGATTGTGTATTAGATGGTGTAGATGTTGGTTCTCTAATTTTAAAATCCATGTATAAAATGAGAGGCAATCTTATGCGTGCAGATGCAAGGCCTTTTTTTTTTTTTCCTTTATAAATATGTAGAGTTACGTGTATTTTATCAAAAGAAATTAAAAATATATATATTTTTGAGGGTGTCCCATGGCCGGACATATGAGGTCTCGTGCACTCGGATGCATGGGATCATCCTTCATATAAAATAAATTACTTTGCTAGATTAAGTTTATACATTTTTTAGATGGGAAGTCGCCTTATATTCGGGTAGAACTTGTATTGAATTTTGATTCATCCTCTATCTGTCACACTGAAATCTTCAGTGGTAATTGCCCGCTTAAAACATTTCCCTTTTAAAATCAACATTACTTCATGGCAGCATAACTATATCGAACCAACCGAACCCGAGAGTTGACCGGTTCAATTGCCAATTCGATGCGTAATTACTGTCTATTTTTGCAGTAGTTCAAGGCATTGTTCCTTTTTCTTTTTTTTTTGATGAAAAAGGGCATTGTTCTTAATATCTGCAAATATCTATTTCCCCGTTAGTTGTGGTCTTATTTATCGGCAAGAAGTTAAAAAGATATTATCGTATTTATTGGAGATAATAGCATTTTCTATGAGAATTTTATCGCCAAAATAAAATAATTTAAATTTTTTTTTAAAATGATAAATCTAAATACGAATTTATCCTAATTTTCTTAACCTTAGTAACAATAAACACCACAGATGCAAATGTATATGCTACATCGAATAATATATTATAAAATATTTATTTATTTTTTATAATGTTAATTGTAAAATCAATTAAGATCAATGTTTCAAAAAATAAAAATCTATATAATTGTTAATGAATACTCGAATAATTTTTATTTTATTTTACAATGATTGAATTAGCGGTAAGAATTAAGGATTGATTAATGATCTGCTTTTAACCCACACTATTTTTTACCGAATAAAATTAATATTTGTTTTACTTGGTATAGAGATGGATTAGAGATTTTGACCCAAGTTCAAAAATAAAGTCAATATAAGTTTATCACATCCTAACTTGCCTACATATATTCATCTATTAAAAATTATAAATATATTTTTAAATCTTATTCTCATTTTCTTTCAAAATCAATACATTATTTATAATTAGCTAGATGAACAGCGTAATAACTTATAAGAGACATTTGTATATATACGTATAATTCTTATGCACAATTGTAGTTTTTCCGGCATTTTGGAAACATCCATCGAAAATACTATTATTTTTAAAAAATGCTAAAATTCATTCTGAATTAGATATATTTTATTAACCTATTTTAATAAAGTTGTACTATATTTACTCATATTTTGTTTTAATAATGATGTTTACTTTTATTAATTAATAAAATATTGAAGCATGCAACATTTAAATTTTCTATAATTGTGTTTTTATGTTTGATGTGTATATAAGTTTTTAAAATTATTTTATTTGAGCTGTATTTTTCACAGACTAAAATACTAACCCAAAATTTACCTCAAGACCTATTAAAAAAATAATTGTTAACCAACTTTAATTTAACAATAAAAAAAGCGTTAGACAAAATTTAAAAAAATTAAGGTTAAAGTTAGGCAAACCATGACTCAATACGACCAGCCTTGATTCCTACCTTAAATTAAACATGCATTGACAAACTAAAAAATGGTTTACTATTCTTCCCAACAGTCAACATAAAAAAGATAATATCAGAGATAATATTGATGAAAAAAAGATACTGTTGTATTTATTGTAATAAAATCGACAAATAGGAGAGATTATCGTATTTGTCAGAGATAATATTAATAAATTAGAAAATACCGTTTTACACTTATTTTTATCAAATCAGTGACCAACTAAAAAGATGATATCGGACAGCATGCGACTGATGGAGGACTCCCCCTAAGCGCGGCCTCTCATTTTCGCAAATAATGTATCCGTAGCTACTTTGTTCATCACATTATTAGATTTACACCCCTGGAGTTCATTCATTTGCAGGATAAACGGCTCGCCTTAAAATCTCGATATTGGAATTCAGATCGTATCTCACTGCTATGCTAGCCCTTAACCGTTGGCATAAAGAAGTGCCAACTGCCCAGCAGCGGAACTGCGTCTTCAAAATTTTTTTTATTAGGCAGGCAGTGGGGAAGCAAAGAAGCAAAAATGTCTCTATTAATTAATATTGATACACGCTCTTAGACAAGCAGTAGCCCTATCCTGTCTGTGATTATTCCAGTGGCCTGGGAAATCATTCGACCTCAGAAATTCACATGTTCCCACATTACAACATTATCAACTCCAAACTTATTCTTCCAGAATTCGACTCAAGAGCTTGACTGAAAGTAAAATTTTATGTAAGAATAGGTAAATCGAAAGAACAAGCATAATTCGTCATTATGATGTTCCAGTACAATGAAGAGGCTTCCTATTACATCAGATTCCAAATATTGAGAGACTGAACCCTAAACCTGTTCAGAAAAGTGATAATCATATTACTTGCAGTCTATTATTCTGCAAGCAGAAACTCACCTTCCAATAATATATAAATCATCCCAAGAACTGTTGCATTCTACTCAAACGTGACAATTAAATCTCTGACAAATCATCTGCAAAATGAAATGGCGTGGTGGACATGCAGTATCTACAAGCAAAAAGCTCTGAGGCAGACTACTGGGGGAAGATGTGCCAATGGTGATCTCCCGGCAGGCTTTCCTTAATCTTCTCGAGCTTCTTGAGGATGTCTATGAAGGAGGGCCTCTGGTTCATGTCAGCAGCCCAGCAATGCTCCGTTAACCTGAAAAAGTTGATCGCTGAGAGTAAGCATAATTCCATCTTGACTTGTTATTTCTCCTCGTTTCTGAATAATTGGGATTTGAGAAAAGCCAAACACATAAACGAAACAGGACTCTTAAGGAACAGAAACTCTTATATAATCGCAAATTGAAAACCGCAAGAAAAAAAAAAAAAAAAGCAAAAGAGGAATCCCTGGGTGCAGCTCAACTGTAAATGAAAACAAAATGCAAAAGGAAATATATAAATAAACCAGGACTTCAAAATGGAATTAAAAAACAAATACAGCTGCACAAGAAGGCAGTAGAGAATGAGATAGACTCACTCTCTTAGTTCAGGAAGGTATCCTTTGGCACGAAAAATTGGTCTGTGCCCTTCCGCCACATACTTTGCTGCTTCATAAGGTTCATAATTTGCCAAGGGAGGATCTCCTTCCAGCATCTAGAAATCAATTTGCACTAACAGCAAGTAAATACGAAAGGAACTTCAATCTCTCACGTGCTTATAGAAAAGGAAAATTACCTCATACAGAATCATTGCAAAGGAGAAAACGTCAACTTTCTTATCATATTTCCGATGCTTGAAGACTTCGGGAGCCATGTATCGGTCTTTGATTGAAACATAAAGAAGGGCAAAAGTCAGTTTGGCTGAGGAAATATCAATTTCCTTGAACATAAGTTCTAAACCAAACTTACAACTTCCAGTCTCTCCTGTCATTTTATAGACATCATGAGAATTCTGGACTTTGATGAGCTTGCTTAATCCAAAATCTCCAACCTTTAGATGATCAGCATTAGAATTCACCAGAAGGACATTCCTGAAACATAATCAAGGTCAGTGACTTCTCATGGGCAGCTCATGTACAAATGCTCAGAAAATTGAAGTGCCACAGAACTCTTTTGACAATGACACAAGGCTAAAGAGCTTTTAGCTCAAAAACCAAGCAGTAAAATTTATATGAAACACATTTTCAAACTCCCTAGCGTGGCACCATTTACAAATAGGAAAAAGGACTCACCTGGGCTTTAGGTCTCGATGAATCACAACATTTGGCTCATTATGGAGGTATGCCATGCCTCTGTATTCATTAAAAATACATGTGAACCCACAGAACAAGAGCATGAGAAACTCCTCACCAATCCATCACATTTTTGCATGTGCATGAATAAAATAAAGAGGAGAAGAACACAGACTAACAAATCAATATCTAGCAAACATTTGCACCAAAGGGTGAAAGTAATTGAAATAAATTCAAATATTAGTTAGAAATAAAATTAAACAGACAGTCCATGTGGACAATTTCACAAGAAAATTTCTTTCTACAAAAGATATCGACCACTTTTGATCAGATTTACAGGCAACCAAGAAGGGTCTCTTCCAAAGGGACTAACTTCAAACATGACTAGAAAAGGACAAGATGGAACTTAAGAGTCTAGTTTTCAACTCAGAAGTTTCCATTTGCAATCTAGCTAGATAATATAATCTTAAACTCAACCCTGTTTTCTTTATGAGCTATGGGTTTTGTTAACAAAGCACTATTAATATGACATTACAAACGACAAATATATCAGAATACTCCAGTTAGAATCAGAAATATGATGACATCAGATTATTCCAGCAAATACCTGCTTGGCCCTACAAATACCATGATAAACTTCAACAACGACAGTTCTAAAAATATATATTTCAAATTGTCTTCAGAATTAGTATAATATTATTAACGGCAAATTTCACATACACCCACAAATTTTACCCCTAATTCCACATATACTCACAAACTTTCAAAAATGTCTCCAATACCCATAAATTTTCATCCTAAATTCCACAAATACTCATACGATTAGGGATCCGTCAAATGGGCCGTTAGCCTTCTTATGAAATGATGAATATGCCCAAGTTGTAATATAATTTGATGTTGCCTTGATTGACATTAAAAATTCATATTTAAATAATATATTATTTTATAGTTATAGAATTACTAAAAATTCATTATAATATGATTTTCAGCTATAAAATTATAATTAGAGATAGGCATATTCGTCACTTCACATGAGGTTAATGGCTCCTTTAATAGATCCCTAACGGCATCAATGTATGATGAATTAGGATAAAAATTTATAGGTATAAGAAGCATTTTTAAAAGTTTGTGGGTATAAGGGGAAAAAGGAGTAAAATTCACAGGTATATAAGGAATTCACACTATTATTAGTTATCGCTTTTTCTTCCTCCTCATTGTCTCCTCCTATATCATGCATAGATACAAGCCATAAGTTTGATATTTTGTAAATGCAACCAAACAACACACCTAAAATCATAATACATTACAATACCCAAATGATTAATTCAAATCATAATGTTAGGTATCATGATATTTATCATTGAAACAAACAAAGAAACCATCATAAAAATAATTAGAACTACCATTACAATAAAAATTCTTGTGAATGTGAAGAAAATTTCTCTATATGCTCCTTATTAATAAATAGCAATACAACATCTTCATGTGTATTTTGTACAGAGTTTGAAACTAGCTACACATGAATCTGAAAGATCACAATAGATTGCCATCCAGTAAATAAAAACAAAAATCAATAGGGGATAACTACAGTTGTCTAAGGCACAATGCTGTTAGGAAACCACCCTGTATGTGATCTCCATCAAGCAAATAAAAACAAAAATCAATAGGGGATAACTACAGGGCACAGCACTGTTAGAAAACCACCAATTAACCATTCAAGCTACCCATAAACTCCCAAACAGTCAAACCTAATTTGCAAAGGGCTTCATAGACAATGACCTTTGATCTTATTACAACCATCAGTAGTATTTACACAACCACATGGGACGAATTCTATAATATACAGCCCAATTCACACTACCCAACAACACTCTTGATGACTCTATCATTACATCTCCCTTGAGACCGACCTTGTTCTAAAGGTTGAAAACTCAGAAAGAGAGTAACATGGCAATATTAAACTTGAAACTGACAGCAAGTGGACAAATAATCAACTTGAAAAGGTAGCAAAAGTCTAAACTACTGGATGCCTGTTTACTGTTGAATCCAAGTAATTTAGATGACCACCTCATTATTCTTGAAAGTTAATCCATAGCACAAGTCTCTGCCAATAGTTGGATTCTCCATCTCAGCCACCTTAACAACTTCAATACTGTTGGAAATGATACTTACCCCAACAACTTTCATTTCCTAGTTATTGTCAAATAGGCTCTCAACCCATTTGCTGCTCCATCCAACGTCATTATCAAAATCTCTTCTTGGACTGAACACAACAGTTCCCAATCCAATGTTTTTGCTGTTATTTGGTTCGTGAATCATGAGTCATAAATGGCTCCGATATGGACAGTGTTATGATTAACCACATGCCAAATGTATTTTTTTTTCCAAGAAAATATTGGAGAGGATGGAGGGCATCAACTTTAATTAAGTTGAAAAAGAAAAGGAAAATTAAAAAAGTCAAAACCCTATTGAAATGTTAAAAGTTCTTATATTTTTGAGCAAGCAACTGGGTGCACTAACAACACTTCAAGGTCGCAAGACATGCCTAAGGACAAAGAAAAACATAGGTAACGACAAAGGAATAAATATGTTGTTGGGAGAGGTGTATGTAAATGTCACATCCATTATTACTTACATGGGAATCCCACGTCCACCTCTTGCCAAGCACGCCCAAAGGAAATGAACGTTCAACAAAGACCACTGCCTAGCTCGAATGGAAATTCATATTGACGGCAACAATTGCTCCCAACCCACCTAATTACATTTCAGCACTCTGCTCTATGTTCACCAATCAAAAGAACTTCATTAATGAAAGTCCTCAACCCCAAAAAAAGGTTTCTCTACGTATTTGTATACAGTAAACATTTTTTAATCCCATCTCACAAATACCATGTGACTTATCATTTACTTATTCTAATAACCATGCTTTTCACATGCCAAAAAGACAAAATCTATCAATTCTATCTTTATCCATTCTACAATTTATCACATCAACATCATTACCTTCCGTCCTCAATTTTACTGCATAAAAGCTTGAAATTCCCACTAATGAGCAAATAAAGAGCTACTCATTCTTTTTTTTTTTCTTCTCTTCCTTTTGTTCAAAACAAGGATGAGCTCTGTTCATTGATCTTAATGGCTTCATTCTTCGTAATCAAAGTAGGATTGGCACTTAAAAAATAAAAGGAGAAAAAATACATCTGCTATCGGCACTAGATTTGAGCTTTAGATTTTGGAAAGACAAATTGACATATATGAATCCCTCGCCAAAGATGATACATTTGCACTTGATGAGTTCTGATAAAAACAAATAAAAAAGAAACAACTGATTTGGAGATTTCGAGAAACATCTGCATTACCTGGCAATGTCTAGTGCAAAGTTGATAGCAGTTGATGGACTAAGGGAGCCCTTTTCTTTGAGGAACTGATGAAGATCACCCTAAAACAGCACAGAGAAAATTATTCAATTGTTCATTCTTTTGCAAGTTAAATTAAAGAAAGAGAAAAGGTTGAATATCGAATGAAATTAAACATCAAAATAACCCCTCGCAGGTATTCAGTTATTAGCATCAGAGGCTTCCTTTCTGTGACTGCTCCAAGGAACTGAACAATGTTGGGATGACGCAGCTTTACTAGAAGATTAACCTCATGCCGGAAGTCTTGGCTGAATCAAAACAATAGATGAATAATAAAATACACAAATTCTGTAATTACCCAACCAAACCCCATTCCAGAAACAACATAGTTATTAGACCAGAGGAAGGAAAAATAATGTACTCACAATCAACAATCCACTGCGCCCAGTTTCCAAAATGTTGGAAAATGGACATGGACATGCTTCATATCTAGGATTACATTAATAAGATTCTTACCATATAGAGAAGATTTAGTCATAAACTTGAATAAACAAGTAGAAAGGCAAATATGGAAATGAAACATATCCCCCTTTCTCTCTTTATGATGATGAGATGATAAATTATTAAAAAATAATGTCATTCAACAGAATCTTAAGCAACAAATTCTTCACCTAGTTGGCCAAGGCAGTGCTTAGAAATTCAAAGGCACCCTTCCAACTTAGGAATTGCTTGAAATTAGTTGAATTACAAAGATAAGTTTGGTAGAAGGTATAAGAGATAAGGCCATACGTTACTAATCTATCATCAGAGAGAGAAGGAAGAATGCGTTTGACTGCTACTGGAGTTCCACGCCAGCAAGCTTTCAAAATCTCACCAAAAGATCCCTATAAACATAGATTCTTGTCAATTCAAACATGTCTAGCCAACCAATCAGAAAATGCGAGTATAACAATTAGTTGGCTCTACCTTATGTTTAAGGTTTGTTCACCACAAATACAAAATATTAGAAAGCACAGGGGAAAATGCACTAGAATAACAAAGTCAGAGATAACATAAACTGTACTGTTTCAGATTTTTTTTTTTTTTTAAATTCATCTAGACTAGAGTATAAGAACAACGTAATAACAACTATTATGCACTTCCAATTGAAATAGATATGATCAAGAAAGGACAGCTGCAGTCATAAATAAGGACCAACATTGTACTAAAATTGGCATCAATTTGCATGGTCATTACTCAGATTAATAACTCTAATTTTTTATGCTATTTCATTTCACACTAAACCTTCTTCATACAGCCATCTTGCTACTTCCTAGGCACATATTACAATATTTTTCACCTCTTGAAGTCCCTACATGACATTCTTTAAAACGAATTCTAACTGATCTGTATATCACAAAATGGCACTAAGTAGTTTGGCCGGAGCAAGAGTATTAAGGTTGTTGGATGCACAAATTTTCTGCCCAATGGATTTGACTGACACCAACAAAGATAAAGGATTTCCCCATTTTATTGGGGTGATTCTATTCCAATCTGATGTGAGGGAGTTTTAACTAGTTCAAAAATATTATTGAAGGGAAAAAAGGTGCAGAGGAAGAAATTGCTGCTGCTGCAAAACCCAAAAGCAGTATGGAAGCCTCCATTGATCCACTCCCAAACCATCCCTTTTACTTGGTACAGAAGCATATTCTTCCTCGACTTATCTATCAATCTTAACATGCCTGAAGCAGTCTGTCTACCTACAAAATACACTGCCCATAGACTTCTTTCTAAAATAAATCTTGATAAATTGCACCCAAAAAATAACACCATAGAGGCTAGGGGTTGCTTTACAAACAAAGGCAAGGGAACCAATGAGCACAACCTGTGATGCTCTCAGGTGCCCCAAAGATCTTACAGCCATAAACAGTATTTTATGATTAACCATAATACAGATTAACTGAGCAATGACTCAAATTGCATCACAAATCATGAAAGATTGAAAATTTTAATGACAAACAGTGAACAAGATCCACAAAATTATGCCAACACTTTTTATATAATGCAATGAACTGATGACTTGTAGAACGGTTTTTTAATGGACTATGGACCGATGGGTGCAATCATACACAGAATTTGACTAAGTTATTAGTCAAGTCGATCTCACAGTCAATGTAAACAGCTCAAATGCAGTATTTCCTAACAAGACATTCATAAGTACTAGTTATAAGACACCACTGGCATTAATAAGTACTGGTAGAAAAACAGTCACAACACTGTTTATGACATTAATAAATCTTGATTAAATTCAATAAAGAAAAGAAATTTATAAATAGTTCCTTTTTGAATGAGGAGTTGAATAACTGTGGGAGGTTAAGATGAAATAATCATTTTAATAAATGCTTCTTTTATTAGGTTAAAAAAATTGAATAAATGTTCACTAATCAGAGAAGTTATTAGCCTCATGACCTCATCCAGATGGTAATGAATCATGCTCATTCATGAGAACACGAAACTGTGGACAGGCAGTGAGGGATGGGGTGTTGGGGGTTGGGTTGTAGAGGCGAAAATTATGCTCAGTCTAGAGATCAAACCTTTGCAATAATCAATTGCATGAATTAGTATATTAAATTTTCTACAGCTTTATATTGATTACTGATAAGAGATTAATGAAAAAGGAAAAAGAGGTCAAAATACAAGATGATAAGAAAAACGAAAGTTATTCGACAAGAAGTTGATGTACTATGAGAGAAACAGGAGAACCACACGCCCATAAACAAAATGTTCTTTAGTTGCTTGATGGGATTCTGAATTTTTTTAAAAAAATAATTAACACTACCCCTTGCTTGATTTAATGAGCACCAGAGACCAGGCCACCATATATTAACAGCTCGGAATTTAGGCCCATTCAGCCTTTCATCTCCAAACATATTTGTCAGATGCTGCTTTATGTTGTTGATATATTACCTAGGTGATTCACTAAGGCTCTGTTTGGTACGAGAGATTTAAAAAAAAAAAAACAAAAAAAAAAAAAACAATTTCTGACTCCTCTCTACAGATCTTTTGATATGATTTGGCATCATAACTACCTAAATGCTCTACTTTTTCTATTATTACATCGACATTTTAATCATGTTTTCTCATTTTTCTGCACTACTACCCTATCTATTTTATCTTTATTCTCTTCATTCCCAATCATTAGTGCTATAACATAAACTCTTGATTTTCCAAAATTAAACCTCTTCCCAAATGAACCCTAAGTGAAACAAATGGCTCATGACAAAAGTTAGAGACCTGCAGCAAGTAACAAGGTCAAACCTTTCCGATAACAGATGAGGTTGAGAAATCCAGCTCTAGGGGATCAATTTCCCAGTCGCACTTGTTTGGCAAAGGAGGTGGAACTGCTTTTGGTTCAAAGTGGCTTCCATTTTGTCCCTGTTGCAAACACTCAGATGAGATTTTTTTTTTTTTTTCCCCTAAAGAGACGTCCAAAGACAAGCATGCTACTTTAAACAATTATGTTGTCGCACAAAAGGTCAGGAATTTCGAGAAGGGAAATATTTTTTCAAAAAAATTTGTAGTAAAAGCAAATGAAGAAACAGCACGTCAGGAAGCTGCTACTGAGCCTTTTAATGTCATTATCAATACACATTTGAAAGAAGCATCATTTTTTTCTACTCCAGGAAATGCAACCATAATGTTACATTATAGTATTCTCAAACGGAAAAAAAAAAAAAAAAAACAAATAAACAAACAAACAAACAAACAAGCAAACAAACAAAAAAAGAAAAAGTGAAGAGGTGGGGCCATGAGGGCAAGATATAATGTCTTTTATGTTTGTCAAAATCAAAACATACTTTCAAAGAATATCTAATCTTAAGGAACAGCATAAGAGTTAAGAACTTGATTTGGATTGATTCATTTTTAATTGCTTGAAAAAAAATGAATAAATGGAAAAATAAGTAAATTATCCACAAATGTCTATGCCGATTTCAAAGGTTTTACCATCAGAGTAATGAAGAATATGAACTTCTGAATGCAACATTTCTAGATCCAGAGTCATGAACTCACAAAAGAATGCACTAAAGATAGTAAGAATGAAATAAAGACACGTTCATAGGTGCAAAAGCAAGGGAAGAGGGTACTTCCAGACACAAACCCTCCTTCCAAAAGATTTTAAAAAAAAAATTAGCAAATGTCAATTATGAATCAGAAATCTTTCACATGTCAACTGGGAAAATAAAGAGGGCAAATCTTTCACATATCAACTCACAAAAGACAAGCCACCGTATGACTTCAACAACTCGATCATGTTATGTTTCTTTGCTCCTTCTGCATCAGCTAGCGGCTGTCATAAAGAAACCCAGTTTAGGAAAGAAACCATGTTACTACTAACTACAGAAATCAAACTAACTATCCCAATATATATAAAAAAAAAGAAGATGTAAACAGGATAAAATTCTTCAAGTAAGAGCAACAACATGTAACACATCGAACATCAAGCATAATTGTGTCGACCTATAAAAATCCAAGAGCCCTAAATCAGAAACATATGAGATAAGGATAATGGTGCAAAGGAGCAGAAGAAAGAAGGAGAAACAGGCTAAAGCAGCTGACTGCAAATGTAACCCATGCCAAATAGAACACCGAAGAGTTAAAAAAACGGACCAAGACATGGATTTCTATCTACCCGAAATGCTCAGAGCAGTTTTCTTTTTTCTTATGGAGAAGTTGGCTCTTACAACAGGTCAGCTCAGTCATACTTTTCGGATGTTGCAAATAAACGAATGTCAATCAGTATTCAGGCATGATTGAAATGGTTACCTTCTTGAAAATTCACTCGCACTTTAAGAAGAATATATGGCAGAGTTAAAATTGGACTAAATTCACAGGAAATCCAACTCGAGAAACTGAATTGCGAAGACATGTCCAACTTTCAGGAATGCAGAGACCGGCCTTGACGTTGTGTTGTGTTGTGTTGTGTTGTGTTTTCAGACGCGCGGGATGGTAATGACTAATGAGAGAGGGAGAGAGAAAAGCCTAAAAAAGAAAAGAATTACCGTGTTCCTCCAGCGATCCTGAGCATTGACATCAGCACCGTGTTCGAGGAGGCATTTGGCGACGTCGATCCAGCCATGAAGTGAGGCAACATGGAGAGGCGTCCTGTTGTCGTAATCTCTGGCAGCAACGAGGGACCGATCTTCCTCAAGCAGCTTCCTCACGGCGGCTACGTCGTTCTGGTGGGTGTGCCATAAGATGAGGGACGTCCTACTCACCCTCGCCTTCTCCTTCTGCTTCTCCGTGGCACCGGGGGAAGGTTTCCCTTCTCCCGATCCATCTGAACTACTCACTTCCTTGCCGCTCATCAGATCAGACTCGGATCCGACCCCAGCAACTTCCAATTCAGTGCCTCCGAATTCAAACAAGATGGATCCGTGAATCCACAAGGCCTTCCTTCCTTACCTCCTTCTGATTTGTCAGACAGAGAATTATGAGGACGTAATAAATCTGATTTTATCAGGAATCAGGATTGGATGGGTGTATAGTAGCGGCTGGAGACAGAGAAGAGTATCATCTGCGTCCGTCTCTGCCTTTGCTGCCGGGAATGTACAAGCCAGTCGCGAATTGAGAGAATCCAAATGCCGGCAGAGTGATTGGGAGAGGAAAAGCAAAAAGAAACAAATACAAATTTGGAAAATGCAAATAATGCTCAAAGTTTAACCAAATTCTTACTATGTCCACTATTTCTTAAAATTGCAAACACACCAGCTTAATTATAATATGACACAAATTGCAAATGTGCATGCATTTTTTATGTTCCGAAAGCCGTTTCGTGTAATTCCTTTCATTTTTAATCTAGTTGATATTGGATAAAAAATTTAAGCCATTTATTATATTTAACGTTATTTATTAACCTATGAGACTTTAAAAATATATTAACGTGTGAATTATAAAAAAGGCTTAGATTTACTTACAGCTATATTAAGATGTAATAATATTTTATAAAGTTATTTATCTATATATTAATGGTTTTAAATCATTTAAATGTTACATTGCTTTTATGCATTTGTAGACAAGAATTATGCGCAATGATATCAAATAAATAAATAAAATTTCATAATAATGAAAATAGTTCAAGAAATGAAGTAAATACATAAAGATGGAAAAGATTAAAAAGGATTTTATAGAATCACAGCCTCATTATATATTGTACGATTTGTCCATATTAGTGTGCCATTGATTGGCTACATATGTCCATATAAGACAACTAAATTATAGAAATAAGTGGTAGATATATTTGATTTCTAATAGAATTAACTGTATCTGATGATTAGTGTGAATATTTTACTTTAAAAAAGTAGGGTGTAACTTGATTTAGTTCAATTTGGGTGGTAGTATACCCTACCTGTATCTTATTTTCAAAAAATTTATCATACTCTACTCACTTATAAGGTCGATTTCTACAATACTTTACCTTACCCACTTACGGGAGGAGTTCCTATGATACCTCATCCTATTCATTACCCACAAGGTTGGTTCCGTTTCCAGTTCTAGTTCCAAATCGGTTTCTATAATAATTAATGATGACATGTGCAAAAAAAATTATGTTATTTTAAATAATATAAATCAATACTCATTTACATTTTAGACTTTCTAGTTTATAATCAATTTTATTTTGTTGTTGTTTATATCTGTTTTTATATTTTGTAAAATGAAAGGAATTTTATTTTTTTGTAAAATGAAAGGAATTTTACATTAACATCACCAGCCTACTTATATTATGATCATCTTTCTTTACAAATACAAGCCTGATATGATGTATAAAAAAAATAAATAAGGAAATCAAATCAACAATAATTTATTGGTGAATAAGAGATAAAAACTATAATGTATTTTTATATATATATAGTTATTTACATATTAGGATACCCATGTGAGTGTCCATTCGGATCAGTTCTGAATACTCAACCTATGTAACTTACCCCTACCTTATTTAGGAAGTTGGGTAATGACTTCTACCCTACCTGTATCCACGTGTAAAATTTTCTACCTTATCTTATCCAATTTACGATCGAGTTGGTGGGTACGCATGGATATCTTAGCAAAACAACAACTCTTCTAACAGGTATATTTTATAATTTAGATTTAGGGTGTGTTTGGGAATGAATAAACTTTTGATGAAAAATTTTAGAGAGTAAAAGTTGTCAAATGATATGATATGATAGGAGTAATGATGATAAAGTTAAAATAGATAGGTTAATTATGTTGATAGTTTTGTAGAAATGATTAAAAAGTAAGGTAATTGTATAGAAAAATATGAAAAAATGATTAAAAATATTATAATTGTAGAGAGTGAAAGGTTTTAGATTGAAAAATTTTAAGTTGACATTTTTTACTCATTGCCAAACATACCCTTAATCTAAAAAAGAATAAAAACTTAATGGTGTAAATATACATGTAAATTTGTGCATACCTATATTTGCAATTTTAAAAAAAAAATTGATGAACAAGGATTTGCCAATAACCCCTCACAATTTGTTGTGCACATTTTATGTGGCTTCAGCCATGTAATCATTTCTCTCAAATTTCTTTCCATTTCCACTTTTGCGAGAGGAGTGGTTTTTTCGCTAGACACCAGAATTTGATTTCAGAAACAAGATAGAATAAGATGATTTTTTTCAGTATGATTCTTTTTTTGATGGTTTATATTTACATACATCTCAACACATATTACATTGTAGTTCTGAGACATTCTTACAAACAAGGA
>JAXCLR010000050.1:48138513-48153561 GCA_035584095.1 Annona squamosa | reverse complement strand
AAAAAAAAAAAAAAATTGTATTGCGATGGTGAAAAGGTACATAGCAAATCCAAGAATACGGGACCTGTGGAAGCGAGTCATTTTGAGTGCCTGACGATGCAGTAATTGTGCAGGTGAAATGGCCAAGCGCAAGCGCGAGTACAACTCGTGCAGACAACAACATTGGCATTGCGTGACAATGTTGGAGGGAAACGATTGGAACCAGGAGTAGACAATTTCAACGGTTTGGAATTATGGCTGCCGGTGCCTGTCTTCTCTGTCACGCTTGTTCTTTTCTTTTTCGTTACTTGCAGTGGAAGCAATCAGTCTCCGCTCTGATATTTGCTTCTATAATTTTCCTTCTCGTTTAGGTGATTCGAAGAGTATCTTCGCCCTGATGCCATCCCAAACCCATTCCCCACCATCATCATATCCATTTTGATAGCAGAATCCTATATATCTGTCTGCCTTCGTTCGGTTGAGGAGGTTGGCGGCAAAGCAAACATCTTGCGTAAGTGCAGCAGCAGCAGCAGCAGCAGCGGAAGAAAGCAGAGATAGACAGGGATGGATACAGCAGATCTCATTGCTTTCTTCGATGTAGAAACGACCGTCCCGTCCCGGCCTGGTCAGGGTCACTGCCTGCTCGAGTTTGGCGCTATAATCGTCTGTCCTCGGAGCCTCGCGGAAGTCGATTCCTTTTCTACGCTTATCAGGCCTGCAAACCTCTCCTCCATCTCCTCCTCATCTGTCCGCTGCAACGGTATCACTGGAGCTGCAGTTGCTGCTGCTCCGCCCTTCGTCGAGGTTGCTGACAAAATCCACAGTCTCCTGCACGGTCAGCCACTACTCTCTCGCGCTTTCTCTCTTTCTCACTCTCACTTCCTCCGTCCGTCCATCTACAACTACAGCCTTTATGGATCGATTTGTAGGGCGAATTTGGGCCGGCCACAACATCATCAAGTTCGATTGTGTGCGAATTCGGGAGGCATTTGCAGCTATAGACCGCCAAGCACCCGAGCCGAAAGGCATAATTGACTCCTTGGCGCTGTTGACTCAAAGATTCGGAAGAAGAGCCGGAAACATGAAGGTCGATTATTATTATTATTATTTTTAATGCTCTTTTTGGTTGAGATGTTTTCGGTTTGGCCGTCTTTACTGAATCCCTTCAAGGAAGATGCTGACATTTCAAATTTCTTCTGCGTATCACAGATGGCGACTCTTGCAACTTACTTTGGGCTCGGAAAACAGAAGCATCGGTAATTTAATTTTTCTCTCTCTTCTTTGTGCTACCTTTTCTTCTCCCTTTTCTGAATTAATAGTTTCTTCACCGCCTCATATTCCTTGCAATTTCACCATAATCCTCATTACTTGCCTTCTCCTCCTCAAAGAATTTCACTCCTGGTCTGGCCTTTACGAATGATGCTGAATGTCAATTTCGTGAATATTGGGATTATGGATCCTTTGTTTCACTTGTTGTAGAATGCGGAGTGAACAATGGAATGTCTGCAGCGCTTTTGGTGATGAAAAAATCACGGTTAGCGACTTCCATTTTGAAATTTAGATATTTCACCACGATGAATGAGGGTCGCTGGGAAATAATTTCTCGTTGTTTCTTCTGTGGCCACATGCTAGAATTATTTGTTCCATTAGTCACAGGTAGACGTGATAAATGGTTGAAACTGAAGTAGAACTCATCTTTGATGGTAAATATGACTGAAAACTGGTATTCAATCCTAGGTTATCTGTCTTTAAAAAGTGTTTGAAAGTGATTTGTTCAAAACGTTTTTGTCATTTTTTGGAGTTGCAACCACATGCACTCTGAGTTGAAGATGAATCTCACTCCCAGGCAAATTTCTTTTGGGTGATACCTAGGCATGCATATGTCATGCTGTCTGGATCATGAACATCTTATTTTGAGTTCTCTTCCAGAATCAGAACAAGGTTTCTTTTCCTTGAAATCTGGTAGATTCTTTGGAAGGTTGATGGCTTATTTGTGATCAATATGTTCCTTTCATAGGCAAGGACAAGTTGCTTGCTTCCATAAATTACTCATTTTTCCTCATTAGTCTCTTTAGAATCATCTTCCTCAACTTTGGGGCAATTTGGCTCTAACCTTAGAAAAGAATGGTGTAGACATTTTTTAATTCAACTGTGGACTGCATATTGATCATGTTCAAGTTACAGGCTTTTGAGTATTATCTAACCATATTGCTCTGTATTATTGTTGGGAAGGCTAATGACATTCCTGAGAGTGCTGTTCAATTCTCTTTAACAGAAAGTGTATCCATCTGGTGTGGGACAGGACTCATGAAGCTGAACCCATTTTGTTCATATAGAGTGTTGACCATTATGCTGCCGATTTGAAGTTTCCTAAATTTGGCTGTTTTGTTTATTGTTTATAGCTGTAGCTGGTTCACAATGACCATGCCACCCTGTGGGTCTGATAACCAAGTATCTTTGGTTAATTGAATATGGCTTCTATAGTTTTCTTTATCCCTGCCAGCATGCAAATGCCTCATTATACTCAGTTTTAACTTGCATGGCAGAAGAGATATTGCATCATATGGATAATCTAATGAAGGAAAAACATTATCTATTATTAAATTATTTCGAGCTCTGAATCTCAGAATTTAAATTTACTCAAGATTTAGCACCTGGGGATAAATTTAATGACAATATATTTTGTTCCAATTGATTATTAAACGAGCTGAGATTTTTGAATGTTCAAGATGGGTCCGTGCTGGCAATAATTAATTAGCATGTTCCTTTCTAATAAAGTCTGTTATCACAATTTCTGTGAAAGATTTGCCATACACTATGTGATATAGGATGGGTAGAGAAGAAGAGAAAAGAGAGAGGAAGGAACTTGTAGAGATGAGAAGAGAAGAAAAAGGTAGAAAGAATAGATGAATCAGGAGAGAAGAATAAGAACAAGTAGAAAAAAAACTAAAGAACACTTATATATCTCAAAACTGATGCTCTTTAGAACTTACAAGGGTGGTACTTATTAGAGAACATGCCACCTTATTTTAGCGACATTTATTAAAGATTTAATCTTTTAGGAAAAGAAATTGTATATTTTTAGTAAACTTCTAGAAGAGGTAAACTTAAAATAGATACAAATTTATTTCAAACATATTCAAAGATATTCTAGGAGATCTTCTAAATATTCTAACAAATCCAAAATAGAAATAAACATCCTAAAATAATCTAAACCCCAATTTATGAAAATATCTTTACATCCCATATTATTCTTCCTAACTTGGAAAAAACTCATCCTTGATTTTTGCAGTGAATTTTCTTCAACTTCGACGAGTAAGTAACAATGTAATTCGACGCTTTGGAATGACATCTTGTTAGTCGACTAATGATTTGTCACCAAAGTTGCAACTTTTGTTCGAACGAACTTTCTGAAATTTTTGAAGTTACTATAATCTTTGTATTTTTCTAAAAATGACCCTTTTTGAAATTTCTAAAAATTGAGAGAGACTTGTAATTTCAAAAAAGTCAGAGGCCTTTTGTAATTACTGAAAGGTCTAGGACAGTTCTGCAATTTTTTTGGAAACTGAGGGGCAGTTTTGCAAAATTTCAGAAATTGTGAATAGATTTTCCAAATTTCAGCAAACTAAGGGGCTTCTAGAAATATTTGGTTTGTGCTTTTTGAAATTTTCTGAATCAATGATGTCTTAGCAAAAGCTTGCAAGTGGAAGGGCTAGTTTGAAAATATCCAAAAGTTAGATGACAATTTGTCCTTCTGGTGGCACTGGAAACAAACTAGAATTTCCATTAAGCTCTGGAATTTGTTTGCACAGAGTTGTAAAAGTGAAGAACAGGAACTCTATGAAAGAATCAATGTTGCTGCATCAATGAAGTTAATGAAGAGAATTGCACGAACTTGACATGTATGGAAATAAAAATTTATCAGCGTTTGCTCTGATATCAATTGATGTAGGATGAGTAGAGAAGAAGATAGAAGAAAGAGGAAAGAACATCTAGAGATGAAAAGGGAAGAAAAAGGTAGAAAAAATAGATGAATAAGGAGAGAAGAATAAGAACAAGTAGTAGAAGAACTAAAGAATATTTATAAATTTCAAAACTGATGCTCTTTAGAACTTACAAGGGTGGTACTTATTGGAGAACATGCCACCTTATTTTAGCAACATTTATTAAAGATCTAATCTTTTAGAAAAAGAAATTTAAGTAAACAACTCCAAAAAAGTAAACTTAAAATAGATACAAATTTATTTCAAACATATGCTAAGATATTCGAGGAGATCTTCTAAATATTCTAATAAATCCAAAATATAAATAAACATCCTAAAACAATCTAACCCCAATTTATGAAAATAACTTCACACCCCACATTATTATGCTTATCTCACACTGATTTTTTGTTTGCTTGTTCGTTGTAGCTCTCAAAATGATATGCTTTGGGTCATTTGAGTTAGGCTAATGTATCCTAGCATTTCTGATTACGAACTTTAGTTTACTGCTAGTTGACGGAGCCAAGGCCTTTTTGATCACTGCTTGAGATAAATTGCTGATGTTTCTTTTGATCATGTTTCAGGAGCTTGGATGATGTACGGATGAATATAGATGTTGTGAAGAACTGTGCAACAGTATTGTTTTTGGTAAGTTTACATTCAGGATTGACTATAGTGCTGGCATAAAGATTTTGGGTTTCTTATAAGGAGGACTGGTTTAATGGTGTCAATGGGTGATGTTGTTTCATTTTCAGCCTTTTTGATTATTAAATAAAAATCTGGTCCACCAATTATATTTAGAATTATTTTTTTTAAACTAAGAATTAAGTTTCTTGCAAATCAAAGATGTGCATGGTCCCCATCTAAATAAAGTATCACATCAACATAGGGTGTGTTTAACAATAAGCGAAAAATGTTAAGTTAAAACTTTTCAATTTCATAATTATTCTATTTTTTAATCATTTCTTTACATTTTTCTACGCAACTACCATATTTTTCAATTATTATTTTTACAGAACTATCTACACAAGCAACCTATCTATTTTAACTTTATTCTCTTTACTCTTTATCATTACCCTTATTATATTAAATCATTCTTTTCCACTTCAAAAACTTTTTTACCATATACTTTTTAAAGTTTTATCACTTCCCAAATACTCCCATAATAAAACGATTTGATCATGCATTAATTTTAGAGTTGTTAGTGCAACATCTAAATCATCTAGAACTTCATTTCTGTGTACATGAATGATTCTATGAAGTATCATGACATTCTAATGCATATATGAATAAATGTCAAGTGTTTTTCAAAAGTTTGCACATGATTATATTTATTTTAAGCAGGCTGTGCAACACTTTGATTGAAATAAGTCTTGGTAATATAATAAAAACGAATGAGATTAAACAAATGAGTGGATTGGGCTTTGATTTGATCATTAAATGGGGCCAAAAATGGAGCAACACCATTAAACCAGTCCTCTTTTTTGAATATACGGGCATAGTTTGCCTAATATTGCAAGTGTGTCCCAGAGTCTTGCAAAAAGTCAGATAATACCATGCTAATATTGTAAGCATATCCTTTCTCTGATGTTTCATGCAAGTGGCCAAAAACATTGTCAATCCGCTTGGTTAATGTTTTATAAAAATACCCTTTTAGGAAAAATAGATATGCAACCGTTAACAGGATGTGGGAATTGAAATTTCTTAGCTTTCCTGGGAGAGAAGTGTGGACAATATGGAAGGTAAATATCCTTTGTAGCTTGCTAGACATCCAAATGGAGTACAATATTTACATTTTTTGCCAGTTTTGGAAGATGCATATATGCAGACACATCAGACATATTCAAAATTCACATGCATTATTTTCCTGATCTAAGAATTGCACCATTCTCTGACATTCAAATGATTTTGGCCAATAGATGAGAGCAAATGCCTAATTAATTTTTGTTTTGCCCTAAACAAAGGGCAACATGGGCATTAAAAATTTTTAAACATTGCTACCATGGACTTGGACAGACCATCAGGCAAAAGGATACACTCGCATTATAGGTAGAATGTTGTGGGGATTAGTTGACATTTTCTGGAATGTGGGGAGATATTTGCAACATTGAGCAAACTATGTAACCCAGAGATATTAAAATTTAGATATTGTTGACAAAAGACTAGTCCATATATTTGTGTATTGGATGAAACAGGAGAACATCTGCAAATCGTGGCACATAATGAATTAAAGCTGGTGATCCGTTGATGTAGAGCTGTCCATGTTGCTAAATTTTACTGTCCCGTTTATTGTCTCTATCATCTGGCTTTTCACATATTTCTATTCCAAGAGTTCATTCAAGCTCAGGAATCTTGTTGACTCCTTCTAATGGAGTTTAATGACTTTTATCAGTTCATTCTAACACTACTCAAAATTTGGTTCCTTTTTTTTTTTTTTTTTTTTCCTGATCGGTATGTATTTCAAAAAATTAAGGAGGTTACAGGAAAATAAATGTTTGCAATTGAACTTAAATTCTGTTTTTTGACTGACCTGTTGTTGTACTTCCATGCAAGCTATTTGAAGTTAAATTGATTTGGATTTGGACCAATAGTATTGTGCAGGGGCGCAGATCTAACCCTCTTAAACTATCCAAAATAGTGGACTAGACCTCAGGTTTCAATACTCACAAATATAACCTTTTATCTTTCAAAACTTTGCAATTCTAAACTTGAGATGGTTGTGTTGATTGGAGCAATTGAACAACAGAAAAAGTTTTCTTATTTCCATACATACCCTTGCTGTCTTTGTTGGGTGTTGGCAAGCTATTGGTGGGTTGCCAGGTCACAATCAGTGCCTTTTCCAGACATACACTGAAGTAAAAGAGCAAACTATCCCTCTTTCTTTTCGGTTATTAGCATCCCAACATCTGTATTCTGTGGAAAGCTATGACAGTGATATTGAGGACTCTAATAACTGATAGAAAATCTCCACATGTGCAAGAATTGATATCTGCTAGTCATACTCTTCTGGAGGTTCACATGAGACGGATGCCTTATAATGCATAAAACAGTAAGTGTTCCAAATTCATCGGGCCTGTTTTGTTTTATTCACACCTACACATCTACGGCCATTATGTATATGATTTCAAGATGCATACATGCCTTGCTTCTTTCAACCAAATGGGATATTAACTATAGTCTATATCCTTATAATTATCCCCATTTTTATAATTAATTTTATCTTTTTAATCATTTATGCCAATATTTTTTCCCGAATCAATCAATATTTTCGAATGTTTTGTCTGGTATGCTTCACTGATTACATTATTTTATCTTTTCTATAATATGTTTTGTTATACACTCTATGGAAGCGAATGGTATGTCCTACTTCATTTTAACACAACTTTATTTTTATTCTAGTTTATAGAAGTAATAGGAAATAAGGATTTGTCTGTACCATTTGGTGCATATTCTACTTGAAATAATGAATATTCTAGGAAATTAGTGTTAGACACCTCTTCCACCTTGACTTTCATCATAAAGAATCTGCTTTGCTGCTGCTGCTTCTTCAGTCGACAATGATGATGAGGATGGTTTTGCCTGCTTAAACCCCAGATGGAAAACATGGAACTTGGTAGCAAATATAAGGAGAGACGGAATTGCTTCTCGGAAATATTGCCTCTCTGGGAAAATTTCCCGTATCCAACGGCAACATCTTCTCTAATTCTGGCATCCAAAATTTGATCACTGATCTGATGATATGCGTCTTCAAATTTGGTTCATCCCAACCAAATATGATTGTCATTGATATTACAGTCTACAGCGCGGATAGGCAGCATCTTCACCAAATACGATTGTCATTGATATTACAGGCTACAGCATGGATAGGCAGCATCTTCGGACTGGTTTGGGGGTGGGTGGGGTTGTTTGCTAGTTCTCATACTGAGGGCTAGATTTGCAAAAACCCCATGCCTTTATCTAAATCTCTTTAGGGTTGTTGTGTTTTCATTCTGCTTACAGGAATGCGTGAAATTAAGCTGCTTTGTTTTATCGAAGTTAGGTTACTCCCCTTCCTTCACCCAAATTTTCTTGGATTTAGCGGCTTGTAATGGATAACACAGTAATTCTCACTTGTTTCCAATTCTAAACCTCCTATGTGTGGCAACATGCTGTCTACTGTAGATAAGTCAGTTGTGTTCTTTGTGTATGTTTGTTGCAGGAATCCAGCCTCTCACAAGTGCTGATGCCAAACACCTCAGTTTCTGAAAGTTCTACTGCAAGAAATTGTTGTATAAAAACTTCTGCTGTAGGATCATACTCTAATCAGAAGAATCCATCTGTAATGGAACAGGAGAATTGCAAACATTTATTTCCCAAAACAAACTCTTCAGAGGGCACACCCACTGATGACACATCTGATACACCAAATTCAAGAGCTGGCCCTTTAAACTTAATGCCACTTATTGACCTAATGAGAATTGGTCCTTGTCAATCAGATCCCCCCCTTGACGAAAAATACAGGCAAGCCGCGCTGGACACAATCTCCAGTAGGGCTGCTTTGGCTGAGGTTTGCAGTGATTATGCTGGGTTTCTTGACAGTACTGAAGTTATGACCACTGCTATCACTGCCTCTTCAATACCAGCTTATGGGTCTTCAAAAGTTGTTCTTCTACATCAAAATATTCTTCTACAACTTTTCTGTGCAGAACTCAAAGTTCGATTTCGTTTGAATGCCAAATTTCAAGACCATGCTGGTCGACCACGATTGAGTATTGTAGTGGATGCGCCTCCAAGCCTTTGTCATGTGCTTGATGTCTGTGATAAGCTTGCTTGGAAGTTGACAGTGGAATCCGGAAGCAGCTCTGAATGGAGGCCTGTTGTTACAAGGAAAGGTGGCATCTCCAACTCGTCAACTATCCGGCTGAAGTAAGTTTATATCCTTAACACTTATTGGTTCCCTTTTGATTGTTGGTACTTAGCAGTTCAGTTGGATTGGGTAGAACATAGAGACGAGGAGTGCCATATCATCCATAGCTGTCATGTTTTTGTTCATTTTGTCAGCAATTTTTTCCACGAGAGAGAAGGTTGACAGTTATGGTCGGAGCTGATTTGCAATCATCATTCCTTTGTTCATTTTGCTGGGCAATTTTTTTTGTGAGATAAGAAGGTTTACAGTCAAAATGGCTGCTATATCGTGTGTGTGCACATCACATGCATGTGAAACTCTTGTGCTTTTGAACCTTTTGCTAGTTCATCAGAGTTCTTTTTAAAGAAATTTTTTATTTTTTTTTATTTTTTTATAAAGATGATTCTTTCATCTTGACTCGTTCAAAGTTTGGTGACCAGTGTAATTTCGTAGTGTAATGCATATGTCATGGTATCTCAAATGGAGGATCATTACCCTATGTATTCATATGTAACTATATTATTATTATCATCATCATCATAAATCATTTCCCACATAGGTGGGGTCGGCTGCATGGATTCTATTGCGCCATTCTTAGCAATTAGAGATTAAATTTTCAGTAATTTGTAATTTTTTCAAATCTTGTTTAATACTTTCATCCATTTTTTTTTTGGGTCTTCCTCTCATTCTCTTATCACCTTTTACTTGGATAGACTTTGCTCTCCTAACCGGTGTCATTTCAAGCTTTCATTTAATATGACAAAACCATCATAATCTATTTTCCCTCATTTTATCACATATTAGTTTCACTTCTAGATTTTCTTGAATTATTTTATTCCTAATTTTATCTTTTCTTATTTTACCACTCATCTACCTTAACGATCTCGTTTCCACTGCGTTCATTTTATATGTATGTTGTTTTTTAACTATTCAATATTCTGCCCCATAAAGCATAGCGGATCTTTTAGTCTTGACGATTGCATAAAATTCCTGACGTACATTGTCATTTCTTCTATCCTACTTGCATTATATATATTATATCTTTTTCAATTTCTCTGTTCTCTTGAACGATTGATCTTAAGTATTGGAAGTGATTAATTCTTGTTACTACTTGATCTAAAATCCTAATTTGTTCCTCATTCAGGTTCTTTCTATTATTAAAATTGCATTTTATATATTCAATTTTTGCTCGACTAATTCTAAAACCATTAGATTCTAAGGCATCTACCCACCTATTAAATTTCAAATTTAATTCTTCTTTAGTTTATTTATTAGAACAATGTTATTTGCAAGTAACATGCACTAAGGTACTTCTTCTTGTAGATGTCTAGTAACTTCATATATTACTAAAGTAGAAAACTAAAGACTCAAGCCTAAGCTTTGATGTAAACCTATTTTAACTGAAAAAATATTAGTATCTCCACTAATGGTCCTCACATTTGTTACAGCTCCCTCATACGTATCTTTAATAACGTCAATGTATATGTTATTAATTCTTTTTCTTTATTACTTGCTATATTGGCTTTCTTGGTACTTGATCATATGCTTTTTTTAAATCAATAAAAATCATGTATAAGTTCTTTTTTTCTCCCTGTACTTCTGAAATAATTGTTTAAGTAAGAAAATAGCCTCACTAGTTGATCTTCTTGACATAAAACCAAACTAATTTTCATATACATTAGTTTTCCGTCTTAGTCTATGTTCAATTACTCTTTCCCATAACTTTATAGTATGACTTATTAGTTTTATTCCCTGATAATTTGCGCAATTTTAAATATCTCCCTTATTTTTATAGATTGAGATTTTAGCGCTTTTTCTTTATTTACTTGACATTGACTTTGTTTTTATAATTTTATTAAAGAAATTGGTTAACCATGTTGCACCTACCTCTCCCATACACTTACATGCCTCAATGAGTACTTCTGCTTTCATTTTTTTAAAGCTTCATTTACTTCAGATGTTCGAATTTTTGGGAAATAACTGATATTTATATTTTCTTCTTTATTTAATGTTAAATGTTCGGGTGGAGTATCATTTAGTAGACTATAAAAATAAGTTTATCTTTCTTTAATATCATTATTTTTAATTAGAACTTTCTGGTCTTTATTTTAATATATCTAACATGTGCTAATTTGTTGCATTTATTTTCTCTTAATTTAGCCAACTTAAATATATCCTTTTCACGTTGTCTAGTTCCTAATCTATCATACAAGTTCATTAGCTTTGTGTTTAGCATCGTTAATTATCTTGTAGTGGCTTTTTTTGATAACTTGTTGTAAGCTTGTATTATTTTTGTTACTCTGCTATTTTTTAAAGTTTTCTTGTTTGTCATTTATAGCTTTTTGAACATCCTCGCTCCACCACAAAGTTTTCCTATAAGGATCTACGATTTTTATATATTGATACAATACTTTGTCTAACTTCTTTTATGCTAGTAGTAATTTTATCCTACACTGATTCCACTTCCTCTTCTTGTATGTCTCTTTTTTCTTCTTCTATCGTTCTTTTATTAAAAAGTTTTAAGTTGTTTCCCTTTAAATTCCACCATTTAATTTTTGGAATCATATTGTTTTTTGTTTTTGTGGACTTTTTTTGTGTATATATATCTATCACTAGTAATTTATATTGCATATCTAAATTTTCACATGAGATAATCTTACAATATATACAAAGAGATCTATTCAATTTTCTTACAAAGAAGAAATCTATTTGACTAGAATTGGTTATACTCTTGAAGGTTATCAAGTGTTTATCTTGTTTTTGAAATAAGGTATTTGCTGTTACCAAATAATATGCTATAGCAAAATCTAAAATGACATTCCGTATTTCATTATTTATTCTAAAGCCGAAACCTCCACGAATTCTCTCATATCCTACATTGTTCTTTCTTACATGTGTGTTTAAATCTCCACCTATCACAATCTTTTCTTGGTTAAGTATCCTTCTGCGTTATGCTATCTAATTCATCATAAAATGATTTTTTGATTCTGTTATCTAATCATACCTGTGGTGCATAAGCACTAATCACATTTATAACCTCTACATCTAATACAAGTTTTATTTGAATAATTTTATCATTTACTCTATTTATATCTACAACTTTATTTACGAATTTATTTTCTACTATTATCCCTACTATTTCTATTACCATCCTTTCCTATATACCATAATTTGAATCCATTTACCTTTTTAGCCTTCTCTTCTTTCCACCTAGTCTTTTGAAGGCATGCTATATTAATTCTCCTCCTCCTTATAACATCTGCTACTTCTATATTTTTCCCAAAGAGAGTCCCAACATTCCAAGAGGCAAAATAGATCTTGTGTTTTGCTATTGCCTTCTTCCCTAAATCATGTTCATAAAGGCATGAGAACCTTTGCCTACTTCTCACCACAATCGGACGTTGTTGCAACGTGTCACTTCTGGAGAAACGCCCAAGCAACCCTTGCTATTTTTTTACTACCTCCGGACTCTGATGTAGCGTGTCACTTTTGGGTAAATGACCTAGCAACCCTTGTTCATTTCTCACTACGGCCGAGCTCCGCTGCAGCGCGTTGCTTATAGGGAACACCTAAGCATTAACGACTTTTAGTATATTTTCAGAATCCATAAGAGATGTGGCGATGATTTTTATAGCACCGGTTGCCAATTTGACATGCCAACCCTAGCTTTTTATTCGGGCTTGGGACCGACAATAAGATAAAAATTCTTACAAGCAAGGTTATACATAACTATATGGAAGCATAAAATCATACATAGGCATGTGTAATACACAGGCAGCAATTCAATGTTATGATGAGCATTGAACTGTTTTATGTGCATGTTCCATCTGGAGCTACGATGATGTATGGGCAAGATTCATACTGACCATAATACTTGGTGCTATTTTAAGATTCTGTAGATCATCCCTAACAGGAATTTGGGATGTTACTGTAACAAAAGTAAACATTTATCCAATTAAAACAGTTGAAGAACTGTTGGATAATTATAAATCTAAATGATAAATTTAAGAGATTATCTACGCATTATTATTTTTATTTCCATTTCTCAGGTGTTAGCCAATGTAAGTTTCCGATAAGGATAATTATGTACATGTTATTATTTTTATTTTCATTTCTTAGATGCTAGCCGATGTAAGTTTCCAATAAGATAACTTGAGGACCTTATCAAAAGAAATGATCCTGCTATGGTTGTTTGGTGTGGATCCATTCATTGCAAATCATGATGGGCTTTCATGAAGAATGACTATGGTAACATTGGAGTATACATTAAGTACCTTGATTATGGTCCAAAGCTCCTGAAGCATGGCCTGTGGGAAATGTTACTCCATTGCATTCAAGATAAGTTGTCTCCCAAGGACCCAAAACATTCATGATTAAACTTTTTGCATGTCGAAATTGGACCATCTTTGTTCCTAAATGCCCAGGGCTTTGATGACACCTTCTCATAAGCAGTAGAAACGCTATATTCATGTGCTTGTCTGGCATTAGATATATTTGTTTCCAAGTGGGAAATGGCTATGCCTCTTTTGGTTGCTTCTGGGAATTGCAGACACTGTTATGTGAAGAGATCTTCGCTCTTTCTCAGATTACATTTCTTGAAGCTAATCTGTCTGGTTAAAGGATTCCTCTTGTTATCAGGGATTTATACTTAAGTCTAGGCTGGAAATTTCAGTTTCTTCCCTGTGCACTTTTCCATATTCTTCTTTGAATAGCAAGCAAAATTACCATGCTTCTTGGAATAGCAAGTTAAATTGCCATGGTTTCACCTTAGATGACACCCATATAGATGTTTCTTTATCAGCGAATTGACTGGAAAGTATTTCTCTTGAGCATTAACCTTTATCTTTCTCACGTTGCCTTTTCACAGCATACCAACCATTGGAAATGGGGATGAAACTATGTATGTAACGGAGATATCCAAGAAGGAAGCTTCGGGCAGCATCAAGAGGCATGTTTTTAACAGCGTAAATGTTGCAGAGCTTGATTCTTTATTTACTCCTGGAAAGTTTGTTGATGCTTGTTTCAAATTGGACACTTATGATTATCAGAAGAGCACAGGCATACGATTGGTGGCAAAGTGCTTGATTCTTCATTCTAATTAACTTGATAGGTGTTGACTTCAAAGCATGTAAATTGTGTACAATGATAATGAGTTGCATATTCATGTTGTTTTCTTTTCATCTCTTACCGCTGTGGTTTGCCTTCGCTATCTCTGCTGCTGGTGTATCAGGACCGGCTAAGGCAGGCAGCCTTTCTGAGATATGAGTTTGGATTTATGGTGATGATGCTTTGCCAAAAGATCAGCTTCATTGGCTAATTTTGAAACAAGTAATTGCAAATGGTCCGTGATGGATAGCCTGGTTCGTATATGCACTGAAAATCTTAGCTTTTTGCTGCTTACGTAACTCCAATTACAGTATTCTGACATACAAAAGAAGGGAAAAAAAAATAAAATTCGAAAAGCTCTTAAAATTTTCGGTTTTGCCAGTGTTTGTTGTTGTTGTTGTTTTTTTTTTTTTTTTGTGCATTTTTTGTTCCAGGAGTTCGAGTGTATGTCAATTCGGATAGGCTAAGGGCAAAAGTTTTTGAAATAAAAAATTATATGAAGTAATGATTAGGAGTAGATATGAAGTAATGATTAAGAGTAAAGATAATATTTTTAAAATAAATATATTAGTTATACAAGTATTGTACAGAAATGATTGAAAAGTATAATAATTGTATTGGAAAGTATGAAAAAAATAAAAATAAGGTAACGTGGAAAGCTAAAAGTTTTAAATTGAAAATTTTAGGGGGTGTTTGTTTACACAGAAAATATTTTAAGCAAAAATTTTTAGCTAAAATATTTCACTCTTCGTAATTATTTTTTCATTTATTCTTATATAGTTATTCTTTTTTCAATCATTTTTATATGACTAGTAAATTTAATATATCTATTTTAATTTTATTTTCTTTACTCATTATTATTTATATCACATCACATCATTTTCTCTGTTTTAAAATATTTTTACGCCAAAAATTTTCCATAAATTTTTTTTATCAATTTTCAAACATGCCCTTAAAAATCAAAAGTTTTCAAACAAAGACTCTTTAATGTAAACATTTTACTTTCTTTAACTAACTATTTTAATTTTTTTTTACATCTTCTTGTGTAACTATTTTACTTTTTAATTATTTCTACACAACAAAATATACAACTTT
>JAXCLR010000050.1:48127193-48138413 GCA_035584095.1 Annona squamosa | reverse complement strand
TTCATTTATTCTTATATAGTTATTCTTTTTTCAATCATTTTTATATAACTAGTACATTTAATATATCTATTTTAATTTTATTTTCTTTACTCATTATTATTTATATTATATCACATCATTTTCTTTGTTTTAAAATATTTTTACGCCAAAAATTTTCCATAAATTTTTTTTTATCAATTTTCAAACATGCCCTTAAAAATCAGAAGTTTTCAAACAAAAACTCTTTAATGTAAACTTTTTACTTTCTTTAACTAACTATTTTAATTTTTTTTACATCTTCTTGTGTAACTATTTTACTTTTAAATTATTTCTACACAACAAAATATACAACTTTCTATATTTTAATTTTATTTTCTTTACTTTTCATCATTATCTTTATTACAGTACATTATTTTCTCTCGTTTTGAAAAATTTTGCCGAAAATTTTTTTGTCCAAAAGTAATGCACTGTAAATTTGAATTTATATGGTTGCCTAGAAATGGGCAATTCCTAGGTGTCTGGAAAAGTTTTTAAGATTTTGTTTATAGATTGTGGGTTTTGCTTAGATCTTTTTACCTTATGAAGCTGGATAATTAAAATTTTTTTTTTTCGCTTTTTTATGTTGGAAAATTGACAAAGAGGACAACTTAAAAAATTTTACCATGGGCGATCGGCCAATGATTAAGGATCGCGCTTTTTTTTTTTTTTTTATCAAAGAAAGGATCGCACCTTTTAGAGTTTTAGTTTGGAGTGATTCGACAGTAATCAATTGGGCCCTTATCGGAGTCCAATTTGGGTTAGGTAGGATTTTTTAGGTGAATTTTATTTTTAAAAAACTTCTACATCAACTTATTTTTAGTCGGGTCAGTTGAATGCTCATCCTATCCTGTTTTTTCTAAAGTTGAGTTGGTTTTAGTTTTGGTTCCAAATCAGCTTTTTAAAACAATCTTTTATACTATATATAAACATTATAATTCTACTATAAATGTTATTTAATACCTATATAAATATAGCAGCAATATCGTTTTAAAATATTTCGATTAAATGCAATAAATGATAAAAAATTCAACAAATTTTTATATTTATAAAAAATATATGTTGTATCTTTAAATATATATAATATATTATATAAAAGATATATTAAACATATATTATTAAATTCAGGTCAATTCCTGGTTCCGCGTGCCTAGGCTTTGGAACCTAACCTACCTTATTTTAGCTGGATATTTGTTAGGATTGCTGGTGTGACAAGGGCGGGCCATGCATAGCAATGAGAGTGGATTTATGGTTGCAATTGAAGGTGAGCTGCGTTTCCATTATTTTGACGGAGGATGCGGAGGGGTGCCAAACTTCGAAGAATGGGAACATTGAGTATAAGGCGTCGGGCCATTGAAGTCATCACTTTGCTGAAATTACTTACCCTATGTTTTGTTTGCGAAAATGCCAAATGGAAGAACTTGGCTGTTTAAGTTTTCCACCGCTTGTTCACTAAGCTATGGGATCTCGGCAGATTGGCTTGCTTCGATTCTGTCCACGTTAGTAGTAACTGGTAGTGGAACGGAGGTAGTCCAACAAAATGTCCTTTATTGAAGCTCACGAAGCTACTTTGGGATCCAAGTGGTCCAAACCAATATCTGCTTCATTGGAGCTGTTTCTTTTCGTGATGCATCGGTTTCCAATCCTAGGTGTTTGTTTACCTTGAGAGCAAGATGTATCTAAAGGAACGCATAATGCATTTGATCGTGCATGTGTCTAATAACACACATGTGGAGAGTTGCACATGAATATACAACTGGCTACTTTCTCTTTCAGATGGGTCGTATGTTGGCTTATATATAAGAGAATTCCGCTCATTTGGGAGAAGAAGAAACTCATTATTATTGTCTTGTTCTCTGTTTTCTTTTCTGTTTTTAAATTTTTCTCAATTTTCTTAATTCCTTGTATATCATAGTGAGAGCTTCTCACTTCTGTCAATGAAATTTCATTGAAATTTTCATCAATTTAGTTGATACCCTACGCGTAGGAAAATAAAAAATTACCCTACCAATTTTAAGGTATCCCGCAGGTCATCCGAAGATACTATCCGATCTGATCCAGCCCTTATCCCAGGCCCAATCCCGACAGCGGTCTGTCTGGACTCTGGATAAAGTGGAGGGATGTCGGCCAATCGCGTTTTCTCACGCGGATCCCCTCCCATTCTGTTTCGTACTGTATTTTTCTTTTCCTATGAGACAGAGAGCGTGTGGGTTGTGTGGGTGTGTTAGGGAGAGAGAGGGGGGGAGGGGAGTTGAAGGAAGAGATGGGAGAAGTTGGCTCCAGTGCGTTCCTTGGATTTCGGCAAAGCGTCCTCTACGCTTCTTTGCCTGCCTCAGGCACAGGTAGGTAGGTAGCTGCAATTTATCATATTCCGTTTGTTAGGGAAAGCAAATTTTTTATTGAATTGGAGAAGGAAAGTGGCCAGCAGGTGCAAAGTTGAGATTGGGCAAGCCTTTTCAAGGTGTTGTAATGAGCGCATACAATCATCAGCGGCAGAAACCCTCCACATTCTCTGCCTCCATTTCCACCGACTTGCCACTGTACGAATCGCCTCCGGGAGTATGCCCTCACCTTATCAATTTTTCTATACATTAATACAGAAATTGAAAACAATAACTTTACGAAGATGCCTTCACTAACATCCCTCATGTCCATGCCATCTGGAAACACCATATCCGGCTGGGATTTACACGGCATTTCCTTCATATAATGTTAGATATTCTAAATTCCATATCATCGTGGCCAATCGAATTTGGAAAACAGTTCGTTGCCTGTATGCTTTATTTGCACAAAGGTATGTTTGGCAATTTGCAAAAGTTGTCTATTTACAACTTTTCAATCTAAAATTGTTCACTCTCCATAACTACTATTTTTTAATTATTTTTTACACATCTTTCTATACAACAACCTTACTTTTTAATCATTTCTATACAACTACCAATACAATTAACCTATTTATTTTAAATTTATTTTTTTTACTCCTCATCATTACCCCTACACTATTATATTATTTGACAACTTTTATTCTTCACAAGTTTTCATCAAAAATTTTATTGTTAACAAACACACCCACAAGAAGAAGAAGAATTCTACTCTTCTGCTGATTATTTCTATCATTGCTCTCTTTCACAGGCGTCCTTTGAGGAGTACCTTAGCAAACGAAACCGAGTCTTCCAAGCGATGTTTCCAGACAAACACAGAAGCCAGAGGTTGAATGACGTGAGGAGAAGATTATTTTTTTATGCCCACTTTATTTTAATATCTGATTGTCTGTCAGCCTTCCTCTTTTCCCCCATTCTTTATTTTCTGAAATTTCACAATGCAAGGTTTACAAGTGCTGAAACTGTGCCGGCCAAATCGATACCACTTTCACATGAGCCCCCACCACTTCCCTTAACACCTACTTTTCTTTATACTATTTAAAAACGAAAGAAAGAAAAAAAAAAAAACAAAAAAAGTTTTGGTCCACCAAGCTGTCTGGTAATAATAAGAAGAGTGACAATGGCAACAATTAAAAATAAAGTCAATAAGTGAATAAATAGGAAATATGCATTGTTTTAGTGGAGACTGCATATAATAGCTGTCTTATGCACCTATCCATGAAGAAGACTGAGAAGACATGATCTTTGCGTGCAGGGGGAATGGAGAATACAGATGCTCCCCCTTGATTTCCTCTTTCTGTCCGTTCGGCCCTTGATTGATGTGCGATTGCATTACAAAACCGGGGGGGAGGACTACCCACCCGGCATTCCTCTCAATGTTACAAGAGTCCTCGAGCTCAAAGCTGTAACTCCCCTCCTCTTCCAACTGTCATTCATACAATAGGCAATGTTGGAGTAAAGTATTAGAATCCAACTTCAGAAAATTTAATTATTCCATAAACCACTTGTGGGATGTTTGTTTGTCTTCCCTTTTGTAGACCAGATGGGAGCTTCAAGGCCTGGAGGATATGCTCAAGCCATCTCACTTTGCGTTGTGTGTGCATGGTGCCCTGTACACAGAGAGAAGAGGCGTCTGTAGTCGTCTGAGAGGTCAATTAGAGATGAGCATCAGCTGTATTCTCCCACCAGCACTTTCTTTGATTCCACAGGATGTTCTCAAGGGCGTATCCGAATCGGTTAGATTGCCATTCTATTGTCTGCTGACGAAAACATTTTTAAATCCCATATATTTTCCCTACGAGTGCTTAAATTTAAGCAATGTAGCTTGCCTTGGAACTTTCTTGTTCAACGACAGAACGTACATTTGGAAATCCACCAGATTTAAGATCCCATATCTTTTTTGCCAATAAATTTTAAACTGTGAGGTGGTCTTATTGTAATCTTCATTTGCTTCAATCAGCTCATACAGGGGTAGCAATGTTCCTTAGATTGATAACTAAGAATATCAACAAAATAGAAAGATTGAATTTATGCTCTCTATTTGCATGACCACAGGTGCTGAGGAGACTTGTACAGAACATGAAGCAGAAAGTGAATGAAAGCTTACTTTCAGACTTCAGGGAATTTAGAAAAGAATCTCTCAAGATCCAACAGGAGAAGATGAGAATCCAATCTCCACCTGTAGTCTCCTAATGGAATCCGAAGAACACAAGGTTAACAACATGAAGAGCTGAACCAGTGGGAGGGTAATTATTATGTCATCATGCACAGTTTGAGTGTAATTAAGTTTAGAGTTACCTCATTCCCACTTGTTTAAATTTTTTTCCTCTATGAATTCCCTGCTCTGTGCTTCACAACGATGATGTAAACAAGGATATTATTTTCTCGTGCAATAAGTTAAACATGGAAATTGCTAAGTCATGAGCTTCATCTAATCTGATCATGTTGACATGATGATATTCTTTTGATGGAATGGAGCTTCTTGTTTCACATAGATACCCTTTTGATGGAATCTAATCTGATCAGTATACTGTTTATATCTTATGTAATTGAGAAGCTTCTTGTTTCACATCGATATTCTTTAGGAAATTTGATATTCGAAGAGTGTAGACTGTTTTAAACATTGGAATTAGCTGCAGATTGTTTGTCAGTTATTGATGATTTATTGATGACAGTACAAGATTCATTTGTTATATGAGAATAGACAATAGTTAAAACATAGAACATTTTTGCCAACAACGCTAGAAGATTTTTACACTTTTTGCCAAAAACTTTTGAAGTAATTACACTTTTGCAGAATTAAAATTGGGCCCACACTGTTTATTAGATGAATTTTTAAGTCTATAAAATATTTTAATTATTTATTTAATATTAAAAATCAACATTTAAATGCAAGTTCTAAAACAACCATGTCAGAAAATTTTTAATATACGAAGGTTATGTTTGAGAAGTATTAAAACTTTTAGAAGAAAAGTTTTCGTGTAAAAGTTTATGACATGACATGGGTAATGATTAAGAGTAAAAAAAATAAATTTAAAATAGATAGTTTAGTTGTATGAGTAGTTATATGATGTAGACACCCTATTGTGTCCATTTTATTTTATTTTACCATTATCACGTTAATAATTTGCTAACTGCGTGGTGCATCTTGGGCATTTTTGAAAACCGAAGGTTGTTTTGGCATTTCAAAAGTTGGAGTTGTTATGCAATTTTGGAAAGCTGAAGCAATTGACAGTTCCAAATGAGATGGAAAGCTAGGATTAGTTGATTTCATCCATGGGGCCCACCATGGAAGTTTTCGCGCACTTTTCCTTACTGTTAGGATTAATATAAAAGCTAACAAGTTTTGCATGGAGGATTGGGTTTGGCTTAGGGACGGCTCTTCGTTTTCTTGGTCTTGTGATTTTCCATCTTCCTCTTCCTTAGCGAACAGTTGGTTTTATGGCGATTTTCCCTTCTTCGAATCGAGATTGCGCGGCCTTTGTTTTGAGAGCCTCGTTTTTCACCTCAGTCAGGTATGAAGTTGAATCTTTTCTGTTTTAATCATGCTGCAGCTATGTAATCTTGAGATTTTCATTTTAGTTTTGTGAATAAACCAGTGGAGAATAAGCCAACCTTCATTGGCTGGGAATAAAATTACTGGATCCTCCTTTGTTGGTTTTGGACTTTTAGTCGTCCAAATATGTTTGGGGTCAACACAGATGCGTTTTATCCATTTTGTAATCGTTTTTGAGCTCTATCTTCTGTTTTATTTATATTTTGCTTTGATCTGTTAAAGGATAGATATGCATGTCACTTTCTTGCCTCGAGCTGAAGTCCATGCTCTGATTTTTCAGTGGCAGTGGGTTGTGTTTAGCCCCTGATTTCCAAACGGATCTCAGATGGTCCATGTCCTTGTTTGTTTGTTTGTTTTTTTTTTTTAATTTTTTTTATAGCATGAAATAAAACCAGTTCTCATGGGCAGTGTCTATCCTTTTTCTGTTTTTGCTGGAACCTGTTAGTGGGCAGAAATATGTTCCACCTTCTGCCCTGGCATTGGAATCAATGATCTGATTTTCAGTGGCATCCAGTTATATTTAGCCCCATAGGTTTCGAATGAATTGCAAATGACCTGTATGCCCGATCCCTTTTTTCCGTTTTATATTTGGTTTATTCGGTACTTGGTCTGTTTGGGCCTGCTTTGGATGATTAATTTTTCTGTTTCAGCTCCATTTGAGTGAGTAGATGCATGGAATAGAAAGGCCGGGTATGCATGTATATACTGAGAGAATCTTTCCATGTGTAGTAGTGAAGCTGCATCATAAATAACGGTGCATTTGACCCAAAATGGGTCCATGTACAACCTTTATAGCAAATAATTTACATGTTGAAAAAATAAGTTTAAAATTGTTATTTATATTAAACTATTTTATCACGTTGAATTTGTACTATTTTCAGATGGAGTCCATACACATCTAATTAGAATGAAAATTGTTATGATAATAGAATATATAATTTTAAATACAATGAGTGGAGTAGATTATAATTTTATGATCATATGAAGCCTATTTTGAGATAACTGCACCATAATTGTGATGTAGTGAAACTGTACTTGAATAGTTCTCATATATATGTATTCTATTACCATACCAATTTTCATCCTAATTGGACATGTGTATGAACTCTATCTGAAAATGGTATAAATTCAACGTAATAAATAGTTTGATGTAAATAACAAATTTAAAGTTATTTTTTAAATGTGTAAATCATTTGCTATAAAATTTATGTATAGATAAATAATTGTATAAAATATCAATTCATTTAAGTACGTGAGGACCTATTTTGGGTCAAATGTACTATTAATTATGGTGTAGCTTAACTACATGGGAAAGATTCTCTCCATGCATACTCGACTTTTTATTCCTGGCATTGACTCACTCAAATGGAGCTGAAATAGAAAAATTATATATATGAGAACCTTTCTTGTGTAGTGAATCTCTACTATAATTAATGGTGTATTTGACCTAATATGGGCCCCACGTGTACTTAAATGTATTGATACTTTATATAATCATTTATCCATATTTGAATTTTATAGTAAATGATTTATATGTTGAAACAATAATTTTAAAGTTGTTATTTACATTAAACTATTTTATTACTTTGAGGTTATATCATTTTCAGATGGAATCTATACACATATTTAATTGGGATGAAAATTAGTAGGGTAATAAAATACATAATTCTAAATACAATGGTGTGTGTTTGTGTGTGTGTGTGTATATATATATAGGATTCTGTTCCGGTGCAGCGTCACTGCACCGGAACAGCAGTGCAGTGGGCCCAAAATGGGCCCCACATGATCATGAAAGCATGATCTACTCCACCCATTGTATTTAGAATAATGTATTCTATTACCATACCAATTTTCATCCTAATCAAATACTTTAAAGTTATTATTTACATCAAACTATTTTATTACGTTATTATTTATATCAAACTATTTTATTATGTTGAATTTATACTATTTTCAGATAGAGGCCATATACATATCTTATTAGGATGAAAATTGATATGGTAATAGAATATATTATTCTAAATACAATGAATGGAGTAGATCATTATTCCATGATCATGTGGGGCTCATTTTTGTGCCATTGCACCAGAACTACTCTCTCTATATCAAGATACAATTAGTTATAAACCACCACGCACGCTATGAATATATATCAGCCGAGGGAGAGAAGAGAGATTTGAAAGAAGAGCTTTGTATTATTTTAATTCATAATAAAACCACGTATCCTAGTAATAAGACCACAACAGATCAATCGAGAAGACCAAGAAAATCAAACCAGGGGAAATCAACTGAGGCCTTGTACGCATTTATTGGGCCAAATATTTTGGATAAAAAAAAAAATTGGGTCAAATATTCTCTTGCAAAGCTCCGAGAATTTTCTTGAGTGCAGCTTTATGACAAAATTCATCCATCTTCATCCATCTTGAAGAAATGTACGTGGATTTGTCTAGAATATAGATTAAGCACATCACATTTAATTATCCGATGATCATGAAGCCGTGTTACTGATATGTATGTAAGCGGTATTAGGGTGAACGGTGTGAAGGCACGTTGGGGTTGAGATTTTTCAACCTTCTAACTTGTTCATATGCTAGCAATCCTCATGAGAAAACAAGCTAGAAGTACAATTAAAATGCGTCTAGCGCACCAAATTATATCAGTAAACATAATAATATAGAGTCGAACTATATATTTTTAAAAAATATAATAATATAAAGAAGATGAATGATCTTGGTAGCTAAGATTAAACAAATATCTCACTTAACCTACCTCAAAAAAGTCATTTATAATAACTTTTCTTCTTCATATATTTGTTTATCTAAGTGTATTTAACATATAAACCAAATTTTACCATTTTTGAATCTATAAATGTTTGGAGAAAAAACAAAAAAATTATTATAAATGACAATATTGTGTTTAAAGGAGTCTTTCATGAACCAACTTAACTTGGCGATAACAAACATTATGAGTGGATCCATGTTCATAACTCAATTTAATTATTCCATATAAAATTGTCCTATCCGCAAATTCATAAGTTGACTTATAAATATAAGTAAACCCAAAAAAGCTATAACATTATTTTAGACTTTTTATTTATAAATAACAATAATTTACTGGGTGTTTTAACAGTATAGTTTAAAATGTCAAAATGAAAAATTTTTAAGGTTTAAAAAGTAAAGATATGAAACTCATGGATGTAAAAAATACACATAGCTAAAAGGACTAAAATGGAAAAGTATACAGATGAGAAAATGTTTTTCAGACTTTTTAAGGTTGGCCCATCATGCCGCTAGGAGTTTACCTTGGTGATAACACCGTACCCCATTTTGGTGAGGTTTGATATTCGATTCTTGACTTCTCCTCTTTGGTGAGAGTTTTATTGATGGAAAATTAGTCTTTTTTAGAAAATTATAAGAATGTCTTAAAATTTAAATATAATACAAATTAAGATGGTTGGAAATATATACATCAAAAAAATGTTTGGCCCTATCATATAATCATCAGAAAACGCTTTAAAAAACATTTGGCAATTGATCTCAAGTAACCCATTCTTGTGATTTTCTTCTTTATGCTACTTTTTTTTAATCATTTATCATTTTCCAATTTTATTCTTCTACATTAGTAATTTTTCTTAAAATTATCATATTTATTTTAACTTTTCTTATATCATATTATATTATTTACACAATTTTCATAATATTATCTTTCTTGCTTCTGCAATTTTCCCATCACCTCATTATATTGCATATTGCAGGACCCCACATTAGATGGGTTGGCCCCATCATACATATTTGAAAAAATAAATAAGTTTTCAACTAGTCATATCTTAGTTGGTCACAACTAATAACTCGTAATGGTGAGGTCATGGATATATTTCGTTAATAATAGGGATTGTTATATAGATACCCCATGCGGAAGTGGTATTTATAAAGATGCATATGACTTTTCACATTATCAATCCAACTTTTTTACATTAAGATGCATATGACTTTTCACATTATGAATCCAACTTTTTTACATTCGACCTTCCATATAACATTTTATATACAATCAACTTTATATATTTGTAAATTTTATATTATCCTTTTTTTGTGAAAATTTTTTTATTGTCTTTGATGAGATGAGCATTCCTTGTATCATAAAGCCGTCTCTTCTTAGCTTTTCTACTTGCACAACTTCATGATTCAGCTTCTATCATTGCATTTTATGTCGATTCTTTAATAATACGTTCGTATTTTTATTCAAATTTGGTAAAGCTAAACTAATAAACATAATGCAATATTAATTAGAGCTCTTCCTGCACAGTACCGTTGTAGTTTTATTTCAATTTCCCTTGCGATGTAGTTAGCGATGTAGTTGTGTAATGGCCTTTTTTTTTTATGAGTATTCATACATTACAATCTCAACTGGTATTACAATTAAATTTCGAGACATTCTTACAATTTGCTAACAATTATCTATTACTTCTAAACTTTCTTATCGGTGGACGGCTCCCACAAACTTAAGGAGACTTGCAACGCTACCACTTCAGAAATGCTTCCGGGGAGATTTGAACCCAGGACCACCTACTTGTGAGGCCATGTCCTGCACCACTGAAGCACGACCTCAGTGGTGTGTAATGGCCATTTGAATTTTTATTAAGTGTATCTTGTATTGTATTATGCATATTTTTAGAAGTACTGATTAGAGTTTTATACACAGGTGTATTAGTTAGAGAAAGATATGTGCGAGATATTAAGAGAATGAGCATGAGATATTGTTGTGTGTATTTCAGTAATCTGTTTATCTCAGTAAATTATTCGTTCTTCTATGTGAATTTTTAGAAGGATTTTTCGTATATATCTGAATATCTTTTAGATCTTTTCGTGTAAATCTTAGTGTGTATTATGTGCTGTTTATTTAATTCAATTTTATTATATGTGATGGCGTATAAACCCGAATCACCTTTTTTAACTGTTTTCTTTCCGTCCCCGTCCAATTGGGAACTATTTGGTCGGGCGCTATGGAAACAGAAACCGCAAAGGGATGTCCGATTCTCCCCTCCAGGTCGAAAAATTTTTATGGGTGAAAAAAACTTGAAAACCAAGCTTCTAGGGAAAAAAAAAAAAAAAAAAAAAGAGGCCAACCCATGGGAAGTGCTTCCCATGAGAAAAAAAAGGAAGCAGAGGTAATTTAGTAATTTTCCATCGTAAGTATGTTTGACTAAAAACGTGAGTATGTTTGATTTTTTGATAAATTTTATATTATATACATACAAAATCTCAATCT
>JAXCLR010000050.1:48091220-48117460 GCA_035584095.1 Annona squamosa | reverse complement strand
GACAGTTTTTCACGATTGAAGTCGATGCTGGAGTCGACTTCGTCTGCGACTTGACTACCCAAGTCGCAAGTGGAGTCAACTTGGCCTGCGACTTCACCTGTCATATTTCCATTTTCAACTCTGTCCACTTTTGGCTATTTTGAAGTCGCTAGTGAAGTCGAATCAAAACTCAAGCTTTGGTCAATTTGTTTTGTTTTGAACATTGTTTCCAACATGGTTGGTATTAGGGCTTCTAGGCATTAGCAGCTGATGCAATTTGGGTTTGAAATATATATTTTTTTTATCAAGAGCTGCCGATTGAAATTAGGGGCATGATTTTTGGTTCGTTAGGAAAAATGTAGTGCTACTGGAAATTTAAAGGAGTTGCTGCTGGTGGGTTTGATTTGGCTGTCGAGTGCGATCAGTTGCTAATGGTTAAGTTGGGTGCCAGATTGGAGTTGTGGTTCATTTGCAGCTCTAATTGTTGCTGTCATGGATTATTGTTCGGATAGTTGCCGATTGTAGGCAATAACGGAGGGCTACTTCAAGCGAGGTTACTTGGTATTACTTCTAAAGGGTTAAAATAGCTTAAATGGCTACTAGTTTGGGCATGGTTGAAGAGAATGATTTCTGTGCAAATGTTTTTACGGTTGGTTGAATCTATAAATGCCTTGTTTGCCTTTGAATTCAAATGTGCGGCCGAGATGAGTTATAGCAGACGGGGGCAAAATGGGAAGGTGAGAAATTAAAGTACAAGCGTGTAGATAGGTTTGTTGGTAGCTTGTTGTGGAAGCTTCGACACCTACCATGACCGACAGCTAAGGCATCGAACTCTCCCTCTTCCTTTCCAATAAAAAAAAGGTCCTCTTCCGATCGAAGATGAGTAGAGAAGAATTTCATCCACACACTATTGCATTACAGCGGCTACAACGAATTGGCAGATATCTTAGTGTATCTGGCATTTTTGGTGACGGAGATGGGAAAGTGTCTAAGGGCTACGTTCTCATCGTCTTGGCGCCCTGCGACGAGGCCATGGTGCAACTGACGACGGACCAGCTTTTGGATCTCGACGCACCAGAGCAGATCATTTACTACCACCTCATCTCGGATTATCAGACAGAAGAGAGTATGTACAATGTCGTGAGGAGGTTCGGGAAGGTCCATTAAGGTACCCTCTGGTAGCCTCATAAGGTGGTGGTGCAGGAGGCAGATGATTAGGTGAAATTTAGCCATGACTAGGGAGCTAGGTATCTGTTTGATCCCCACATTTACACCTACGGACGCATTTCCGTACATTGATAATTTGCTCTTTCCTCTTGTCAAAGAGGTGGCTGCTCCAGTGACAGTAGCAGTGGCTAAGAAGGTGGCGGAGCATAAGGTCGTTGCAGCTAAACTGAGGAGAGGTGTTTTGCCAATTATATTAATTTTATCTACTCGATTTCTTGCTTCATTTTGTTGAGCAAACGAATGATTATTTTCAGGTAGAGCTAAGTTCTAAGACTTGAGCAATGTTGGTTTTTCTCCGTCGTTCAAATGCTCTGTTTATTAGGGTAATATCTTGGTGTTTGATTACATGATTAAATGTTTATGCTCTGGCTAAGCAATTCATTTTCTGTGTTAGATGAATGATATGCAAAATTTAAAATTTACTGAATAAGGTAATTTGACAGGCATCATGAATGATGTTGAAGTGGATTTTGAGAAGAGACTATTTTCCATGAAAACGTTTGCACATTGGGTTGAACGTGAAGATGCTTAATCTGCCGGCCATTTAAAACTTGCAGCTGAAATTTGCAAGGGCAAAATTGAAATAGACTTTTTTCTTACACACGTGTAGATTTTGGTTGTTGGCTTCCTGAGGAAGCTTCCTACTGAAGCCATGGTCTTGCATCGAGAGGAAGACATGAGAACGGAAGAGGGTGAGAAAAGAAGGGAGACGACATAGCTAGTGAGGTCGGAGATCATTGATTGTCAATCAGCATACCTAGCAATTGCTCACACTTGTAATCATTGTGGCCGTTGCAGGAGAAGAGAAGAAGCTAGGGAAGACGTGGGTTCAATAGCTCTTTCTTCTAAAATCGTCATTGCTCTGCATCTGTTTGGGGACCTTCATTTTTTTCTTCTTGGTAAGGTATAAACACATAATCTTCTCTATTTTAATGAATTTGGCAGCCATGTAATATTGAGATTTTTGTTTCTGTTTGTGAATAACCAAGTGTAAAATAAGTTGAACTTGATCGGCCCAGAAAAACATTGCTGGATTTGTTTTTTTCTGTTGGTTTTAGATTATCTCTCATTTGAATGAGTTGATTTATCTCCGTTAATCACCTGAATGGGTTTTAGATAGTATGTGATTTATTTATTGTTTATTTTTGCTTTTTTGAAATAATGCTTTGATTCATCGAGTTTCTGTCTAACTCATTTTGGGGCAAATATGCATTTTTTTCCATGCTCTGAATCCAGATATGTAATTTGATCTTCATCTTCTGCATTTTATGCTTAGCCTCTAATTTTCGATTAGGTAAAGGGTGATTTCTAATTTTATTTTCATTTTTCAGTTTGTGTGGTTTCATCTTTGCTTTTGTTTCGTTTTTGAATAAACTATTTTCAATTTTTGTTGATTGGAATTTGTGCAAATGGAATTGGCGGCTTCCATTGATATTTATCTAGAGCCGCATTTTTCCAATTTTGTAGGAATTATGCAGTCCCATTAATATCTCCTTATTTTTTAATCTATTTCGATCTCTTAAATGTTTTTTTAAGTTTTTGCTTTCTTCCTACTATGTGTTTGATTGGATCTATGCGCAATAGAAATGCATCATACTTTTTTATATTGAGATCATATAGATGACCTGCTTTTCATCGGCAGCATTGTTTCATTTTCATAGGAAAAATGGCAGGCTTTGGTATTTTGTGGTTGAATTGGGCTGAAATCCTTTTGAAAACTTTGGAGAAGCTTTGGTAAATTTAGGAGAATTATTGCTTATAATGTGGTTCTTGATCCTAATAAAATTATGCAATCAATTGGGGAAACTAGGCTCGAGCTTGTTTCAAGATGCAGACTTTTCTTTGTTCGAAATTTATGACTGTTGGTTATTGGAAGCTAGATTTGGAGTTGTTTACATAATATTTTAAATGAATGAAAAATTAAAGCAAATGATTCATCAGTGATTGGCTTGGTTTTTCTCCTCTCTCTCATATATTTCAAACATGGCGTTGTTAAGAATTATGATTTCGATTTTTGAAGAAGTCGATTGGTAACTGGTATATTAAAGTTTGAGTTTGTCATGGGTAATATTGTTTCATAATAATTTATAGATTTGACAATTTGGTTGTTTGCAGAAATGGTTGTTCCATTGAGAAAATTGTGTATTTGGTGAAGGAACGAACTACTTGTTGTGCCAAAATTTGATGTCCTCTCTAGTTGGAGGAAGTGCAAGTTTTCTTTTGAAAGGGATTTCATTTAAAATAATGTTATCTAACCGTATTTTTTTGCTAGATGTGGAAATATGGAAGTTCAGTTTTCCAAGATTAAAAGATTAAGGAAAAGCTTGAATAGAGAAACCGAGCTTTTGGGTGGTCAAGTTGGATTTTTCTATTTGAGGGAAGAAAATTATATTTTTCCAATTAAGAGCATGTCCTTTCAATTAAAAACATTTTAGCAAATAAGATGGGTATACTTCTAAAGATTCATAAAAAAAATCTTTTTGATGAGGTCTTTAATTGGTATGGGTTAACTTTGTTTAGTTCAACTTGAATGGATGTTTTCATGTTGATAGCTCATTTGACCAATAGAAGAAGTGTTGGCACTTGTGGGACCCTGTATGATGTCTATGAAAAATACACTAGGGCCATGAACTACAATGCTCATTTAGGTTAAGATTAGCAAGATTGAAGGGATAACATTATTTGCTGTTAACTATTGAACCTATTGCGGGTTAAATTCGATAATGAATACACTATTTTATGCTAATTTGAGTAGAAATCACCCACCGAACTTGATAATGAATTGTGATTGTCAAGATCAATTATTTGGATATGTATTATAATAATTAAAAATTTCATAGGAATGTTCATCAAAAAATCTCAAGAATTGTCCATGGTTAATAACAATTGAAAAAGCCAAAAAGAAATTGAAATGAAAGAAAAACTTTATATAGAAACTTTATAACAACATACAAATTATTTATTAAAAGTTTTTACTGCATTTAGAAAATACAAAAGTTGGTTGTTGATTCTTTTGTACCAATACTAGTTCTATTAAAAAATAGAATAATTAACTAGTTTTATCAAATGCTTGCAATTTTCTAGTGATCTTCTTAATCTTTATTTCGAAATTAATGCAATATTCTTTATTTCTATGGTAGCACTACAAGTATTGGTGCAAATTGATTCAATTTAGCCTTCAAATGATGTAATTGACTTTTAGAAAGCAAGATGCATTTGATTTCATCTTTTTCAGTTCTATAGTGGATAAAAACAGAGCAGAAATAGAACCTAAAAGTATTAGTTAGGCCATCATTATGTTAGCTGATTAAGAAGTCTCCCTCATTGAAAGAATCCACTATTAGCAACATAAAAAAATAAAAATAAAAATCCAAGGGTGATGTAATTGATGGATAAGATGGTTTGTAGGCCCACTTAAGATCATCTTCCAATTGAATTTGACTATGTTTTTTACACTTTGTTTTTTACACCTTTACATATTGTCACTGTTGAAGGTTTTTATCTTATGACAGAAGTGCTTTATTATAGTGGTTAAGAAAATGTAGAATGCTGCTTTGTAAGCAACAAAACTAGTCTTATAGTTGTGAAGCTTAGTTAGGACCCTCTTGAATGATTATTGTACTTCGAATTAATGTAATTTTGGAGTTAACATAGTTTGAGAATGTCATTTTTGCTTATGATTATTGAAAAATTGTCTTTGTTTATTTGGGATTATGGGATTTGAATCAATGTAATATGTGAATTGAACACTTCAAATTAATATAATTTTAACAAGTGTGTGGAAATGTTGTTACTTTTTATGAAACCGTGTATATAGTAACATGTTGTAGATTTAGAAAAATTTTGAACTAATATTATTACTTGGGAGTTGATAATTCTGTAGCAGATGGTTATATTGAGTTCTTTTAACAAAATTCCAATCTGCAACATTTTTTCTTATTCATTACTCTAACATGTTCAAAACTAAAAATGCATGTGCATATGTAGAATTCATTACACCAACATGTTGGTCATGAAGATTGAAATATGAATGAAGTTTTAGTATACAAGAAATCTGCTGGCGAATAATATACCTGATCAAGAAAACCAAAAACAACTTTCTTTTATAAAATGAACTTGATGTCCCAAACTGAAAATACTTGTACTTAAATAAAGTATAACCTTTCAACATGTTTCTTTGGTGGAATGTGATGCGAGTGAAGCATCGAAATGAGAAAAGAATATAAAAATAGTAACTTCACCTAGCTAGTTTGAAAAATGACAAAAATTAATCATTTGAAATTTTAGTATTTCTCACCAACCTTTGCAACCAGCACATCCATTTGATGTACATAGCTTGTGAGATTGTTAGATTTTATTAATTAATTCAATTATATGAATTCACAATTTAACTAAAATCTGCCCATTTTGATTCAGCTCTACAATATTTATAAACTGTCGACTTTGTTATAAGTTCCTATTTTGAAATCTTGGCTTCTAATTCACTTATTTAATGCAAAGTAAGCATAGATCTCATGATAATATACTAAACTTAATGAATTAATTTTTTTCCTTGAGATAGGTGGAGAATGTGGAGGCATATTTGTCTATTGCATATAAAAAAATCAAAAAGGAGTTTCTAAGATAATTATCAAATTGCAATGTCGGTGATACTTCATGGGATAAAATATTTACAATATGATAAAACAGGAATATAATATATGGAATATTTGTTTGAAATGGAATGTTAAGATGAATGAGTGTTAGAAGGATTCATACAACTAGAATGGATAAATTTAAGAGGAATTTAGAATGAGTTAGAATACTATGTGTCCAACTTCTACTGTTCTCTCAGAGAATGAATAAAAAAAAGTTGTGGTTTTAGGTAGATTTTTTCTCTGCCTTCTAGCTTACATGATGTTGTTTTTTAGTTTTCATTCTGAAGGGCTTTGAAGTAACCTAATTCACACGTATTTTTTTGTTACTTTTCAATTTTTATTACTTGGATTTACCTTTAGTGGATTAGTTAATTTTCTCTATTCTTAGCATGAGCTTTGTAAACAATAATCCTGGATTGATGTCCATCATGTTTTCAATTTTTGTTACCAGAATTTGTGTTCTACTGGTCCTGATTATTGGTAATGGAGAATCCATTTTATAATTGCTGCTACACAAGAATGATAAATGGCAAACATGATTTTCAAACTATGGTAACTAGGCAAGTTTGTAATATTTATGAGGAAATGATGACTAAGCTGTGCGTTAATTTTTTTTTATGGTGGGAGGGGTTATGTCATTTAGGTCTTGCCATGTCATTTGACTAGCAGAAGTTAGAAGGAGGCAAAAGGGTTCTACATTTTGTATTGTAGGAAATTTTTTGTGCCTGCATAGATCCTTTCATATTCTAAAGTCTTCTTTTTGACCTGTCTTGATAATCCAATGTTTGCTTGAAAATTATTGGAGTTACAATAATGTATCATGCTTTACTTTGTTTGTAGATGCAGTATGATTTTATAGTGGAATTTACCATGAATGTGATACCCCCAATCTTGAGTGTTTTATTGATCAAATATTTTGAGAATAGAATAGCTAACTAGCTCCTGTTGCATCATTGTTTACAATCATGAACTATTTTTTCAGTTGAGAGAAGATGCATTGTTGCTATTCTTTGTCAGACCGTTTATCTTTGGATTTATTCTTTACACTTTTCATTGTAGTCTTAACATTTTAGTTGATTTATAAGATGACAAATGCAAAGTTTCACATGATAGTGTTCCATTAACAAAATTTCAGGTACTATCATTCAACTCTTTTCGTGCTGTTTTATTTAATATTAGTTACAAGGTAGGATAGCACATCAGTCTAGTCATATCGACTGGTTCATTAATAATTTTTTTCTTTCAAAGTACTTGACATGTAGGTGGGTGTGTTGATTGCATCTGATTAAAAAATTATTCTTTCTTGATATATTTTTGGTCAATTGTTATGAATGTTATGTTGCGCACTTGCTTAGGATTAGTCTGAAGTTAGATGTGCAACTTCATGCAATTCTGTTCATAATTTTAAAAGGTTTGTTACGGCTCGTGTTTTATAAGTCTTAGATTGAGTGTTCCTACAAATATGCAGACAATGAAAAATCACAAATCAGCTCTAGATCGGAAGCTTCTTGTAAGGGTTGTTCTAATTAGGAGGAAGCCAAAATATGATAGGTGGTATTCATCGTGTGTTTGATATAGTCCTCAAAGAGCATCAAATTATCTCTCTTGTTGGCATTAACTTGGACCTTTAAAAATTCATATTCTAAATTCTTATTGTATTATTTTAACCATAGATTATTACCTTACATATAACATTTTAAATTATTGATTAATTTTGGTCAAGTTGGTGTTCACTTGGCTATATTGAAGCAGCTTTAAACAAGCTTGGTAACTAGATTCCTCACAGTTACTGCTAGTTGATAGGTATTGCAAGATTTTGCAATTTGGTTCATTAGAATTGGTTTCAAGTCAAGAATCCAACATGTTGTCATGAATAGCCAAATTGCCGCAAGTTTCGCTTTGTTTGCTGCAGCAATCTGGCTGCCAATTTTAATTTGCTTTTTATTTTTATTTTTATAATAGATCAATTACAATTTCTTTTTGCTATGTTAAAATTAGTACCTCTAAGGTTTCATAAATTCTTATGAAGGTTTAAAGGTTCTTTCGTATATCAAAAGTTTAATAAAATTTCTGCTTTATTTCAGTTGAATTGATCTGTTTGTAAGGATTCTTGTTAATTCTTTTTTTATTCACTTTAACATCTTCCACATCTTTGATAAGGCATGAATAGCATGCTCCCACAGTTCCTTTTAAAGGTTTTTTAAGATTTTCAAGTCTTTCATATATATATATATATATATATATATTAAATTTTACTGAAATATAAAACTCTGGTATTGAAATTTATGTTTACTCTCTTTCTCTCCACTTTCATACTTCACCCGCATCATATTATCTAAATAGAAATTTAGAATGACAAATTTTACGCTTGTAACCCTATTTTTAGTTTTAGGTGATGATTTGCATTGAACACACACATCTATTAACATGAATAGCTATTAAACCATTTGGAAACTGCTGAAATGTCTCAAGTGTTAAAGTTAAATTACAACTAGATCTACCCACTACACTTAGAATTGTGGAATTTTGTTGTTTGTATTTTGTTTAAAGGTTATGGAAGATGCATGACTTAATATGATGGCATTCGGGAAGCTATTTTAGTGGGCAAACATTGCTATAAAATTTGTACATTTGCTGATTTGAATGAAATGAATGCATTGTGTGTGTACAAAAACTAGTTCAATGATTGGGAGAATTATGTGATGATATGCCATGGATAATTCTGGCTTAAGTCCTTCATCTACATGTCATAAATTATATCGTTGATCTGTAGGGTGCCTGCTTATGCTTCGGTTTTCATATGCATTTTTTAATTTACTAAGGCAATAATCTTTGATATTTTTGTCAAACAATTCAACAAACTTTTGAAATCTGCTTGTTGTTTGTTTCAAAGGCATTGCTTCTTCCGTTAGCTTCCCATGAATTTATAATCTTCATCCCAAAGCACAGCTTCCACCTGGGGTCTTGAAGAACGAGAGAGGGATAAGTAGAGGAAGATCAACAAAGAGTTGATTATTTCTCATCTACAATCCATATATTCAGTGATGATGAGGTAAGGGATTTCAGTTTTATATTTTTCTCTACCGTTGTCCATTTGCCTGTTCAAATTTCAGATTTTTCATGTTCCTTATTTTTTGCAGCTTTTAAGTAGGAGATTTCCATTTTAAAGTTCTATCTTACATACGCCTTCCTATTTTAATCTTATCTTCATTATTTTTGGTGGGATAGCTTAATCTCCTATGTGACAGTTGATGCAGCCGCTATGTTAAGAGTATCTCTATCGTTTGAGCATTCACCTTCCGAAATTAAGTATTGATAAGGCTATTAGAGTTATCAATGCCCTTAATCCTGTTTTGAGGTTGAGTATTGTTGTTGAAATCTTTTAAAATTTTCATGGTGTAAGGAACCAATCTAATCTACAGAAGTTCTAATTATTTCAAAAGAATTTAGTTATAATTTTTAAGAAATATTATGTTAAAACTCTTTTGATTCAGTTGAAGTGTGAACATGGATGTTGAATTGAATATGGTTTGGAGTGTTGTCTTCGAGTCGTTGTATAAATTTTGCGAATGAAAGTGATCTGAATTTGCTGGACATGCTTGAGCAATGACTTCAGCATTCAAAATAGGCCATTACAATTCACTGGGTCCATTACCATGTTCTACAGACAACATATTTATATATTTTCTTCACATGATTGGGATGATGATTAAAAATGCTGAAATTTAGATAACTCATTCTGAATATGTTGTAATGCAAGGGTCTTCTCATTATACTGTTGAATTTTGAAAATTCCATGGTAATTGGGAGTTAAGAAGTTTAAATCAAATGCATTATTGATGGATGTTTTCAATTCTAAAATTGTGGTCTTTGCGAAAATGGTATGAAAATTGTTAAGTTTGGATGCAGATTGTTGGTTTTTGTATGCATATTGCTGAATTGGGGATTTCTTTATGGATGTATATGTTATTTTCATCGTGTAAATGGAATTTCAATAGACAATTGAAATGGATAGCAATTTTGTAGACAGATGACAAACAAAACTAGGGATTCCCTCGACCTGGCTGTGAAACCCCAACTTAAGGAGGATTTAATGTGTACATCGAAATGTACATGTAACTTATATGTGAATTAAATAGAAATTTTGGATGATTTTAGAATTTTATGGTATTTTTAATTAGGGTTTCCATTGGAAATAGTGATTAAAAATTTAATCGCCGGGGCTCAAAGTGAGTTGGTATGACCCGAGGGGCTTAATGAGGACTTAAGGGTGACAAGGTGTCATGAATAATCATGTTAATAATCATGATTTAATTTGTAAAGATTAAAATGTAATTATAGAATTAAGGTGAAAAATGATGAAAAATTCATAACTTGACGCCTAGAAGGCGGATTTCGATGAAATTTGAAAGGTAAGCTCAAGACGGTTGGCCCAATATTATGAATGGATTGGATTAAGGGAATCATGATGAGATTAGGATGATAATTAATTATTTTTATTCCCAAATCCAAAAGGTAAATTCAAGTGGTCATAACTCGACGTAGAAACATCGGTTTAAGATGAGATGAATGGAATGGATTAAGTTAATTATGATGGAAAGTTGGTTTCTTAGAGAGCAAGTAACAAGTTGCTTAAGAGCTAAGTAAAAAAGGGCAATTATGAACAAGTGGATGGTCAAGATGTGAGCTGATTTTTGGATTTTCAAAAGTGGTGAAAATGTATTTCATTTGACTGTAAAATATCCAACACATCGAGGGGGATAGTTGTGTTGAACATGTTTGTGCTATGATGTCCATTGTGTATATGACCCCAAAGATTTCAAGTAGTGTATTTCTCATTGGTCTTGCTAGTTTCGGGACTTAGTACAGTTATATGAATGGTGTTTTAGAATTTCATCCTTTTTGTGTTTTGTAGTCGGCTGTATAATTTCATAACTAAGTCTCAATCCTTTCCTACTACTATTATAAATATATATTATCAAACAAGTATAATTTGTATGTTTTGAAAATTTGAGAATGTATTGTGAATGCCAAATTACAAGAAAGGAGTGCACTATTGGGTGGGAGAAAAGATGACCTTCGAGAAACATCAATTACTTAAAAGGTAAACATCAATGGCCCTATATTGTAGTTAATATGAATCTTCGTGGCCGAATGTGATGATCTTGCATTGATTCAATTAACCTATATACAATCTACCATCCGTCTCAACAATGCAAAATGGGCTTTTTATTATCCTAAATGTTGTAATCCTAAATGTCCATTATATTTAGAATGATCATTTTTCTTCTAATTATTGCAAAATTGCTTTTGAACCACATTTCATTTGTGTCCCAATTTGTTTAAAAGATGGATGCAATAAATAATTATTGTCAACATTCACATATCGCTTGAATATGTTCAACTCTTGGGTTGTTGTAAACAATATTGATAATGGATTCATATATTTTTCTATTTTTACAACTATTATCTTAATGTATGTATTTTGTTGATTGGGACTAGCTTCATAAAATCCTAACATCTCAATATAAAGGAAGCCCATATGAGGATCAGATGGAAATATATGGACCAAAGAACGGTTTGGGTGGTGGACATGAAGGACATGACCAAAATGAAGCTAAGAATATCAAACCATGTGTAGGCAAAGAATTTGAATGTGAAGATCGGGCATGAGATTGCTACAATTTATATGGCAAATAGATGGGATTTAGCATTCGCAAGCGTTAGTGTCGTATTCTCTCATCTACCGGTGATGTGGTTTGGATACGGTTTGTATGCTCCATGGAGGGTTATTCTAGAAGTGTATATTGCAACGACTCTAGTGAACAGTAAGTGAATAAAGCAGGCAAACGAAGCCAATCGAATCGAGTAGGATGTGCTGCAGAGATAGTCGTGTTGCATAATAGGGAAGGGTCCTGGCTGGTCGTCCATTTTGTTGATCAACACTGTCATCCTTTAACGACTGCGAAGGAATGTTTATATCTTAGATCACACGGAAAGGTTGACCAAGACACCCGTCGTCTCATAGATGACTGTAAGACTATTGGCATCGGTCCTTTTAAAGCACATGACTTGGCTGCTACTATCGAACGACGTGGTGTTGGAGAAAACTTCACTCGTACTGACGTCAAAAACTACATGTGTCGGTCCTGGAAAAGAATCATTGAGCGTGATACACAATGCATGTTGGACTATTTACTAGCGAAGCAACATGCAGATCCTACTTTGTTTGTTGCTGATATGAGGAATGAAAAGGGTCAACTAATGCATATCTTCTAGGCTGATAGAAGATCTAGAGTTGATTTTAAAATATTCAATGTCATTCTTTGCTTCAATGCAATGTACAGAACGAATCGGTACAAGATGTTGTTTGCACCATTCGTTGGAATGAATCACTATAAAAAAAACCATTATCTTCAGTTGTGCACTCACGAGCAATGAGTCTTTTGAACCATATACATCGTTATTCAATCAATTCAAGGTTGCAGTCGGAATGGATAGCCCGGTGGCAATTATCACAGATCAAGATGCATCCGTTACATCAGCAATTGTTGCTGTCTTTCCCAAAGCAGTCCATAAATTCTGTTTGTGGCATATCTTACAGAAGATCCTTGAAAAGTTAGGAGGTGTCTACAATGGACAGTCCAAGTTGAAAGTTCAATTTGAGCAGCTAATATACGAGATAAGTAGCATGGATGAATTTGAAGTACGGTGGCCATGATTCTTTCAATCACATGGACTACAAAGCAATATTTGGTTATCCTTTTTGTATAACATATGAGAAAAGTGGGTTCCTCTGTTTCAGAGTGGTACTTGATTCATGGGCATGTGCACTAATCAAAGAAGCAAGGCCTTTTATTCAATTTTGGATAGATATATAACTCGACATACTTGTCTACTGGATTTTATGAAATAATTTGACAAACTTTTGACCAGGCATCATCAAGAGGAGGTGTTGGAAGATAAAAGAACTCGTGAGTCACCTTTTGTGCCTAAGATATCAATGACTATGAAAAAGAGCATTTTCGAATAATACGCATATGAATTTTACAAAGACACACATGTTCAGATGTGGGAAAGTAATGCATATAATACAACGGAGCTCGGTGTGGATGAGGAGAACATCATTTATGAAGTGAATAATTCAACAAAACATCATGAAGGCCGCATAATTGAGTTCAATATTCTTCTCAACTTTGGGACATGAATGTGTTTGATGTGGGAGTCAACTGGAATTGTTTGTCGACATTTATTCTCTTTGATGTAGACACTGCATATGCAAGAGATACCTCCTAGGTTCATTTTGCATCGTATATGTAAAGACCCTAAAAGAGGCATTGTGTTACCTAAATTGCAACCACATAGTTTGACTATAGTTGAGGACCAGCTCATGACATGTTTCTGTCACATTCATATGTTTGTAGTTGGCAAAAGACATATTCTTCATTATGCTTATCATCGGGCAGAATAATTGTTGAATGAAGTTCAATATATGATTAAGGTGTATGATGGTAATCCTGTTATTACTCTTAACAAAGGTGTAAACGATACTATGGATATGAATGAATATCATTCAAGTGAAGACCTCAAGAACCCCCCTCTTCGGCGAGGAAAAGGCCAACTAGAAGGGATCACGATGCAACGTCGTCTGAAGCAAAAGATACATAATGAATGAATGAACGAACCAACCTTCGTATCAATGCTTGAATTTATTTTTTGAATGTTGTTTTTCGGTGAAATAGACTAACATCGATATTATGTAAGTAGGTTAATATAAATGATTGACTACGTAAACTGCCTGTTCTTTATGGATACTGTTATACATATGCTGACATCGTAATATCATTTACTAGTTTGCATAAATGATGTAGTCAGGCATTTAACTGTGATGTATGCTATATCACCTTACTCATTTGCCTAATCTTATTCTTGTCTGCCTAGTGTTTGACTACACCTTCATATTTTCATTACATCATTTTGTTTTTTTATTTTACACAGGTAGAAGATTTCGGATCAGGTTGAATATGGAAGAAGATGGTGGGACCCCACCTAAGCCTAGGGAGAAAAGATTAGAGTCATCTTGTAGCCTGAAAGTGATACATACTATAGTATATGAGTTGTCAAAAGATCAACGTATTATTATGAAAACTCTCGGATTTGGAGGACTTTTATCTTTGGAGTGTAGTAAATATTGCCCTCAATTGATTCGATGGCTCGAGGATAAATATGATATCGACACATGCATGTTCAAGTTCTATGATGGTGTCTTCTCCATGACTGACCATGACGTGGAGCTAATTCTAGGACTTTCTACCCGTGGCAAATCAGTGGAGCCCCTCAAATCTCATACGAGTATTCAAGCTTTTCGCGATAAATATGAATTAACAAACAGGACAAGCATACTGTATGTCAATTGCTTCCTTTCTGTAATACGAGAGGGTCGATGCGACGATGAATTTCGATAAGTCTTTACTCTGTGGGTGCTCGGCACATTTTTATGTCCCATTTCAAATGGCCAAACTTGAGATTTTTATTTACATCATGTCATAGATTCAACTGGCATTCATAGATTTGCTTGGGGCCGTCATGTACTAGATATCATGAACAAGGCGCTTAAGTCCTACATTAACAAAAGCAAGCAAACTGTTGGATGTTATGTTGCGCTCTTACAGATTGGTGCATATTGAATTCTTATAAAAGTTGTAATATAAATCTTTTCTGGATTCACTTGATCATTGACCTTTGTCAGTGTGTTTACAGGCATGGTTCTTTGCACATGATGTGCTATCACTAGCTGAGATGCATATTGCCCTACCTCTGATTAATTATTGGGATGATGAATAAACCTCTGAGATGGATGAAAACTTGAGGTCCATAGGACATGAAAATGCTCAGGTATGTGATTTTTAAACTTATCAAACCAAATCCATATGAATGTCCTTGCCGAATATTTAGGCATTTAAATCCGGAGAATGAAAAGTTGAAATGTATTACTTTAATAGGTGATGCCGAAATAATGTTGAATGTTACGAATGCACAACTTTACCAACTCATGGATTCTTCCATGCCTGTGAAAGAAGTTTTCAAAGGAAAAACACTACTAGTTGATGAGGGATCGGATCCCTTTGAAAGCGAGGATCGTATGCAATGTGAATGAGAGGATGCTGCTCATTTCCAGTCAATGGTTGAGTCTTCCAGCTACGAGCATGCTAATTGTCCATTGCTGGGTCGACATACTCTTCACCAACCAAGGGATCCTACAGTTGACGCAAAGGGGACTAAACGTACTTTATTTAACAATAAAAAGGAAAAAACTAAGCTCCAACCAAAGAAGATGAGTGCCTTGATTATGATTGGTCTACCCTTTATGAGGAATCACTTATCTAGGAACAGACAGGTAGTATTGATGCTATGACTACTACACTAGAAGGAACATGCAAGGTCGACCTCTGAACAGACATGAAGCGGTTAAGTGCAAAGTTTGATGAGTTATCAAACATTGTTATGATATGAACCTAGTTTATAACTTGTCATTACCATGCGAATAGCTATTATTGTGGGTCATCTCTCTTATAAGTTTACTATGAATATTGGAATGGAAAGAAGACACATGCCTCTGCATATGTTGTTGATCTAAGCGGTGATACCACTCGCACTGCTATAAAGGTAAGTGGTGATACCACTCACACTGTTGTTGATGTTATGTGTAGCTTCTTTTGGTCATATTGTTCATCTACCTAAGGTAAATGTATATATTACATGAAAAGTTAATACTTTAAATTTCTTGATAGACATTGAAAGAATTATTCCTCTGAATGGACTGGTTGTGGGCAACTCTCATGATGCTATATCCAGCTCGATCATGGTAAGTATGAGAACAACATACTCAAGATGGTAGTATAGTGTCAGGATTATTATAAAAAAAAATTCTTTAATTGTATCTACATGCAGGAGGACTTGGTCGAGGCTGAGCAGACTATCCTACAAGGCTCTGGAACAAAGGATACACCATTTGTGCCCTCTAGTGTTTTGTCGGGAGCTGGAGAGCATTTTACATCTCAACCCAAGAAGGAAAAGGTGCAGTCGTGTAGTCTGTTCGACTAAAAGGAGGCATGTTTTGCTTCCATGGTGCAAAGCCAGAGGTTATAATAGTCGAGGAGGAAAATAAAAGCCCGGGGATAGCTGAGTATAAGGGAAACCAATTGCAGACATTGGGTCGTGGGCAACGAACAAAGAAGAAGTTCAACCAGTTGACCAGTCCCTACACCTTGATTGGTGCACGCAAGCGGTCACGTACAGTAGAAGATCGCATCGGCGTAGGAAACTAGGTTCAGTCATTGTTTAGTACTTCAAAATCTACATACTTGAATATGTGATATCCGTTTTATTTTGTGCCAACCTCTATATTTTCAGATGAAATAATTTTCACTGCAATAGTGTTTTAATGTCCATTTATATTTCATTTAATTACTCGAAGTGTATTTTTGCAGCTTGTTACCAGAGAGACAAATCGCTATGCCTCATGGATACGAAATTTGACTAACACTGAGAATAGGCTTGTAAATTTTGCATTTGACTGCGGCGAGGAAAAGAGGTTTTAACTAATGCTCGTATCGCATACCTATCCTTTTTTCTCATGTCTTACATTATCAATGTATAAATACTTACAAACGTTATTCATCTACCAATGAATATGTCTTTTCCATGGGTCCATTTCTTGTTACTCATAGTACCTTCTGCAGTTTAGCACATTCACAAAAGGTGTCCACTCATGTTAGTTATTTATATATATTTATTTATTTGACTACATTCTTCATACAACATCCTTCTGAATTGGGTGTTGATTTCTGTAAACATGATTGAGAGTTTGCATTGTTTTTTGTGGTTGAAGGTTTTTGATGCATACACCAACCTCCCAATGCGACAACAGGTAGAAAAAAGGGCTAGTCCACCGGGTCGATATTATATGGACTCTAAATTTGCGGTATATCAATTTTAACTGAGATAAAATATCTATTTATTTGTACATTCCCATGCATTATCAATATTGCTGACTCAATATAATGCTTGGCACGATCATGCTCATTTTTGGTAGAGTTACATGTTTCGAGAGGATGATGTTCGAATCGGCATATTAAAGGATGAAGTAAACATTTTGTATCTCTCAACTGCTAATTGGGTTAGGATATTGAAGAATTTTAATACACTTACTCTTTTTTGCCATTGCCGATGACATATCATGTTTATGATATTCAGTTAGAAATTTTTCTTCAATAGGTCCTCATCCCAATTTGCCATGAAGATTATTAGATCGCATATGCAGTTAACATGAAACAAAAGTGTATATATTACATGGACTCGCTAAAGCTTTCTAATTGCGTACGGGATGACTTTATGGCTCCTCGACTGGTATGATTACAATACTCTTTATTTATTATTTTTTATTTCTTAATCACCACAATATAAGCTGAAAAATGCATCTGGATATGTATTTAGTGCTTCTCCAAATCCCTATGTCACCTACGTATATATTTTCTTAGTAGTATGTTGATTAGAATAAAATCATGAAAATAGTGTGAGACTCTTAACTCACAAGTTATGTGACATTAATATATCTATTATTGCAGTTTTGACTGTGGCATATTCTGCATGTGCAACATATCGTATTTTAATGGACCAGGAACGCTACGTTATAGTCAGGTAAGATGGACTGTATATTTACACATGTTTTGGTATTAGTAATAATAGCTTATATTCATGTGCAAGATTGATACACCCTATTCACAACATATGTTGTTTGGCATATTGGCAACAAAGCCTCAGGAACAAGGTAAAATTATTGTTGTTATTCACAAAAGGTGGGCCATATATTTCCATTTCAACTTAAATTTTCCTGGAGTACTCAATATTGTTGTGATTGTTTTTGCTCTTCTCATCAATGCAGGCAGATATTGATGTGACACGGCGGGTGATTAGCGCTCGAATGTTAGTAGCCCACATAACAAAGTAAGGAACCAAGTTATGCAAATGACATATCGCTTCAACAGACGGACGTTGTCAAGGATTAATACTTAATTTTGTATATGAACATGTTCACCTCCTGGATTTGAATGTATAGATGTTTGTCTTCATCGTATTAAGCATACTTAAATACGTTGTGGCATGTTTGAGAGAGTTGGACTCGAAAGTTTATCACCTAAAATAGATTATGCTGACATGTTTGCATACAGTTGACCATGTACCACATACTGTACACATGAACTATTTAGCGCATTTCACACAATGTATGCCTTTATGATCGATAAATTAAGCAAATACGCAACTGGAGTACCCTCCTGATGATCAGTCAGATATAGGCGTCGCCCCATTTATTGCAAGTCTTGATAATGCTTATTAATTTCTATCAATAATTACGGTTTCTTCACACGCTAAATTCTTATAAATTTTCACTGTGAGCAATAATGATGATTCGTACAGACACCATAAGTATCATTTTTTATTGTGCACAATGAAGATATTATACGTTGAGAAGTTTTGTTTGTGCGGGTTAAGCACATACCTCACCTTGTAAACTTTAAAAAATCCATTGATGACGCTTATTTTTTTCTTTTTTTGGTATATACTTATTTCATCAACGTGTATTTAATACTTAAATCAAGTTGTACCAATTTAGTAATAGGCATATTAATTGTATTGAAATTTGTAAACATCTATGTGTATATGCATTTAAAATGCCATTACCTTTAAAACCTAAAAAAAAATACATGCCTTAAAAAATAGTAAAAGTTGTACTACGTATATAATTTGTTTAGATGTTATGTACAGAGCTACAGTAGGAAATTAGATTGACAAATTAAAATAGCTTCACTTGACACTAGTATTAGTACATATATTCATTTGTAAATATCAGTCATTTCTTCCTCAAAAGACATCCAAAAAGTGTATATGTTGTCTAGATGACACCTCCTCGAGACCAAGTATCACTAGCCATCCTTATGGATATTGCGTGCATGTTGTATTTGTTAGTTAAAATTGTCTTCGCAATGTGATGCCAAAAGAGAGAAGTTATACGCTGGAGAAAAGCAAAAGACATTAAAATATCATTGATTTAAGAATTACAGGGTTTCTAATATGTACATATTTGCTGACCGGATCGAGAGGCACTGAATACTCGCCTATATATCTCTCCATAAGCATAAGAATAAGACTATGACAATCACAATTGCATAGTTCAAATATGCACATTTGTGGATGGTAGTTAATAAGAAATGTGAAAGTAAAAAATTATCCTAAATGTACACCTAGGGGCACAAGTGGTTCCTGTGACACGAACTTTTTTAAAGAACAGAGGGTTGCGACGATCATTGTACATAATTTTAAATTTCTTAGCATATCTACCTAAGAGATAAAGTGGGTCACCAGAAAAGGAATCTCATGTATAGTGCTACATTTACTGAAATATACTCTAGCAAAATAATTTGACAAACACTGACCGTAGGTCCATATACCGCCTTGAAGCGATCTGTCATTTCTTTAGAGCATGGATCTAGGAAATCCGCCTCAGCACAGCGCATGTCGTAAGCCATTGCAACCCAATGATCATCGTCACACAAAATAGGTATAAATAACTACATAAGCATGACATGAAATCTCATTAAAATGAGATAAGCAGGCAAGGCTATTGTTAGCCATTGAAAGTTAGTATAAGTGCGGCTACTAACCCATGAACAATCAAGGAGATGATATCCACGAAGGGACATTGAGAATTTCAGCTCCAAGTGCTCCTAAAATCCTGAAAAATACAGCCTCTAAAAATTTAAAATTAATATCTATTCCAACATACATACCACATTAATAGAAAATACATATCTGCCTACGATACTCACTGCGAGAGATGTGTTAAAGTAGTGTCTCCGTCCAGGATAGTCAAATTTTCATTGCCGATAATTCAAGACCAACATACAAGCATCCAGTAGCTAATGTTCGAAGAATGTGTTAGGCCATCTTGCACTCAAATCATTATGCAAAGAAAAAAGAGTAGATCACATACGTAACTCGCATTTGGATGGACGCATGGGGTTTCAATTGTACGAAATTTCACTCTTGTCACTGTCACAAATCCTAACTCAAATAGCTTTTTGTCATCAGGGCCGGCACCCAATGTGAGAGCCCATTGCTCGATTATGGATTCCTCAACCATCGGACAAGATACAAGTATTCTCATAGGTTTTTAGTGGATGCAGAATTTTGCATTTCTTTTCTGTACACATCATATACTAGGTCCAATGTTATGACTAAGGTATATAATAATGTTAATGGAGCACTGAAGTATGCATGCATATACCTTATCAAGAATTCTCTGAATGTTTGCAATAGTATCTTTATCACGACCTGACGATGTCAAAACCAAAAGTGAGTCACCTACATTAGGTGAGTTCTTCCATGCAGGAGTTAATTTGCTGCTTGATTCGGGCCATATGTCAAGGATGTCGTAAGAAGCCAGAGGATTTCCTAAGCGGAGTCCTTAACTGGACACTATTCTTATGTGTGCAACTCATCCAATTACTTAACTTCTAGATTTGAACTAGAGCTAATCTGAATAATTGTTGTTACTAAGATAATAATTGAAATACTAAACTTAGTTCTATAGCAGAGACAATATAATCGGGAACAATATGAACATATTTTGTAAGCTGTGGTGCACTACATTTAATTCTTTTCTGGCTGCCGCGTCCCTTCAAATGCTTTCCTCCAACTACACTTGTTGTACCTGATTCATTTTAAATTGTAAAGTATTAATATGGTGAATATGATGCCGCAATCTCAACAAGCTTATTCTTTGTATAAACTAATTACCATAGTTGGGGTGTATTTGGTTAGAGGTAAAACTTTTGATAAAAGGTTTTGGGGGTAGAAGTTGTCAAATTGATAGAAAATGATGTGATAAAATAGGGGTAATGATGAAAAGTAAAGAGAATAAAGTAAAAATAGATAGGTTAGTTGTATGGGTAGTTGTGTAGAAATAATTAAAAAGCAGAGTAGTTTGTATAGAAAAATATGAAAAAATAATTAAAAAATAGAGTAGTTATGGATAATGAAAAGTTTTGGATTGAAAAGTTTTGGTTGACATGTTTTGGCCCCAAACAAACACACCCTTGATGTAGTAAAAAAATAACATAATTAATACATTCCAGCTATAATTGCAATGCATGATCTTTCACCATATTCATTTATAATTCAAATTTCATTTTATTCTATTGAGGCTAAGATTTTATAATTCACAGTATATGCAATCAAAAAATTGTTGGTAATCTAAACATTGAAATAACCAACATGAAACCTTCAAAGAAATATAAACTTGCACCTTTACTTTCCTTGTAACTAGTGCTTATTGAGAAAGGTGCAAAATCCGACGAACATGTGGTTACTTGGACAGCCCGCTGAATATATGACACTTCTTCTTCAAGTAGGTGGATGTCTTCACGTTTTATTCTTTATCTTCAATTTCAGCTCTACACTAGCGTAGGTATTGCTTAAATGCCCCTACCTTATCGCGTTTGATATTAGTAAGCAAAAGTATAGTATGATTACTCATCTGTCAGCTATGCTTCGGAATCACGCCCTTTTACTCCACATTCGGATCCATTTGGGCAACAGATGCAACAGTAGTTATTTTCCATTATTGATGATCTAATCTTTTTGAGCTACAAGATAAAGAAAGACTAAGATCAGCTTACTGACAGAGGGAATCGAGGATTAATTGTTAGATGGAGATGCTTGGCTGGCGAGGTAGCAATATTCCTAAGACCTGTCAGACAGGGAGATAGCAAGGGAGACTTTTTAGATCACCATGGACTGCTTTCTCATGCTGCCTTGGATGAAAAGAAGGGGATTCTCTAGTCGAAGCGACCCGAGAAACTGGATCAAATGCATGAAAACCCAAATCCTGGGGTAAGCGTGCGTAACAATGAAAATGTAAGGCATCAAGTGAAATGTGTGAAAATTGGAAGACGCAAAGACAATCAACCCACTCATTAATTACTTGTAAGCCTTACCCCCACATTTGTAATAGGAAATGCAAATTAACTAATGAAACTACTCATGTCAGTATAATTAAAGAAAAGTGATGTCGAGAATTCTAGATATAAAGATATCTCACGTACACTACTTCAAATTGTTGGAAACAATAGTTGAATCGAAAAACAAATTGACCAAAATACAAGTTTTGATGATTAACAAATACAAATTTGAGTATGTTATGATTATTAATGAGTTTTGTGAATATCTTTAAGGAATGAAAAATCAGACCAAGTTGATCATCAAGTCGACTCCAACTTCGACTTAGGTGAAGTTGATCCCAAAGTCGACTCCACAAGTGACTTCAACAGGCATTTTTTGGACAGCGTTGAAATTAGAGAGTTGAACAACTGAAGTCGCAGATGAAGTCGACCCCAAAATCAACTTGAAGTAGCATCTTCCTTTCAGAGTTAAAATTGGACAGCAAAACTTCTGAAGTTGCAACTGAAGTCAACTCCACATGCGACTTGGGCGAAGTCGCAGGCAAAGTCGACTCTAGCATCAACTTCAACATGATAAAACAGATTTTCAAGCTTAAGTTAAAGCACAAGTTCACTTCAAGATAGACTTGAGTCAAATAAAAGATGAAGACAACTCAAGTTTCTCAAACTTGAATATACGAAGACTAATTCAAGCTTTAAAGTAAGCAAGACTCATGGATTCATTCTAAATTGGATTTATTCATACACGATTCTAGTTCTTCAAGTTCTTGAGACTTAAAGCTAAAGTAATTCTGTACAAATAAGCTCCTAGTATTGAAAGACAAAAGAAGAAGCACTTCAACAAAGATCAAACTAACTTGGCAAAAGAAAGTAGCCAAGTCGCACCCCAAGTCAACTCCAAGATCAACTTGACGCCAAGTCTCAAACCACAGAACATAGACTTGAAAACTGAAGAATAGCTGAAGTCGCACACGAAGTCGACTCCACCTGCGACTTGGAGACATAACGTTCAAATTTTTGAACGTTGGAACATTTATTACGCGCCAACCAACTCGATGACGTTCAAAATTTTCTCTCCTCTATATATAGATACTCAAGCAAACGTGAATATATACAAGAAAGAGCTGAAAAAGAGGAAAGAAGTGCTACTAAGAGTTTTTATCTACTTTTCTCTACAATTGAGCGATTTATACACTTTCAAAGGAAGAACAAGCTTCATAGTTACAGTTTGCTTCAACGCAATACAATTCATTGCCTCTATAGATTCTTCCTCGAGCTGAAATTTGTTACAAAAATTTATAAAGTGTAGATTTCTTCTATTTCATCTTGTTATTTGATTATGGTGCTTCGTTTGAGTTTGGTGGTTCAAACCAAGATATAACAAGTAGAGTTGTGATTGGAGTGTAACTCATCACCTACTTGTGTTGATTGTATATGCCCCATAGAGCTAGAATCTAGAAGAGAGCCGAGACTCTAGTTGTATTCGCGGAATACATAGTGGAACCTAAGTCACAAGGGTGCGTGAACTTGAAAGAGTAGAGTAGGGAAAGGTTGTTCGAACCACTATAAATCTTGTCTACTGTTTTTCATTTTCTCTTTCATTATTTTATTGCTTCCTATTTGTTTCATTAAAGGGGTTTAAATTAAATCGGGGTAAAATCTCTAATTAAAGTTTTAAATTTTTTAAATATCCAATTCACCCCTCCCCTTTTAGGTAATTGCCATAAACTCGGGACCAACACAAATAACTCATTAACAACAATTCTCATCTTTTCTTCTCGTACAACTATTCTAGCTAATTATATTTAACATTCAAATCATGCATTATAATTTTTTAACATATATATATTTCTTTAAAGGGTTAATTTGAAATATACCCACTACGCTTGCCCTTAATTACAAATATACCTACTAAGTTTGATCACTTTTACATATACCCACTAAGTATGAGTGAAATTTCAAATATACCTATATCATCACACATAATTAAAAATCGTCGTTATTCATTATATGAAATGTTCGAAATGCCTCTTATTATTTAATAATAATAGTCATTCAACTATGAGAGAAGTTAAATAATATAATGGAAACATATCTAATGTGAACAGAATGAGAATCAACAGTTTGGATATTGCACAAAACACAATAAATGTTAGACTAATAAGGATATTTTGGAATTTTATAATTATTAAATGTTTATAATTGTTATAATGAGTATATTTGAAATTTTACTTGTACTTAGTGGGTATATGTTGAAGTTTTCAAACTTAGTAGGTATATTTTTAATTAAAGGCAAATGTCATGGATATATTTGAACTAATCCTTTATTAAATTACTATATTCATTATTGGACTTCATTAAGTAATATGAAACTACTCTATGTTTTAGAAACTACACCCAAGAATGAAGCTGTCAATTATGAGTGCTATTAACAAATGTAAGTCTTTAGCATCTAGCATAGTATTGGACCATGCATGCACTATAACCTCTTTTTAAAGCATTTTAGCATACCCGATATCAATGACGGCTTCACAGTTGATCTCATATTTGGAAAGCAATCAAAGTAGAATATTATAAAGACATAAATCCCTCGAGCAAAATTAATGTCCAATGTGGCCACATGGATGAGAAAAAAAGGAAGCGGGGCATTGTGATAATTTTACAGCGTGAGTATATTTGTTTAAAAACGTGAGTATATTTAGTTTTTTGATAAAATTTGTACTATATATATATATATAAAATCTCAATCTATTCCATCCATTTGCTAGATCAAGTTTTAAAATGTATGTAAATATAATTTTTCATTATTTGAAAATTTCTAAAAATATTTGTGTATAAAAAATTATTTTTAATAAGATTTCATTATAATTGGTAAAGTTAGAAAATATAATTTTTATTAGGAGTTATTTTATATTATTTAAAGTTAATGTAATTAAGGTATTCTAAAAAATAACAACTTCTTTTATTTTTCTTGATTTTTTGAAAATTTATTAATATTTTTTATTTTCTAAATATAAACACATCTAACCGCACATAATTTTTGAAATTAATAAGTTAATCTTAATTTAATACCTGTAATATGATCTTAGGCCCCTTATAAAGTCATTTAGACCTTAATTAAGGAATTTGAAACCTTGATAATACGATTTAATAAAATCACCATAATCTAACAGCGTCTTACCGCATCTAACAGCATCTAACTGCATCTAACAGCATCTAATCGTGTCTAACCGCATCTAATTTTTGAAATTAATCAATTAATCCTAGTTTAACACCTGTAATATGATCCTAGACCTTATAAGGTTATTTACACCTTAATTATGGAATTTGAAACCCAGTCAATACAATTTAATAAAATCATCATAATCTAACAGTGTCTAACCGCATTTAACTGCATTTAACCGTACCTAACCGCGTCTAACCGTATCTAACAGCATCTAACCGCATTTAACCGTATCTAATTTTTAAAATTAATAAGTTAATCCTAATTTAACACCTATGATATGATCCTAGGCCCCTTATAAGGTCATTTACAACTTAATTACATAATTTGAAACCCAGATAATACGATTTAATGAAATCCACCTTAATATAACAGCGTCTAACCATATCTAACCGCATTTAACAGCATCTAACCGCATCTAACCACATCTAACAACATCAAACCACATTTAACTGCATCTAATCGCATCTAATTTTTGAAATTAATTAGTTAATCCTAATTTAATACATGTAATATAATCCTAGTCCCCTTATAAGGTCAATTACACCTTAATTACAGAATTTGAAACCCAGATAATACAATTTAATGAAATTCACCTTAATCTAACAGCTTCTAACTGCATCTAACCGCATCTAACTGCATCTAATCGCATCTAATTTTTGAAATTAATAAGTTAAACCAAATTTAACACTTATAATATGATCCTACGCCCCTTAGAATATCAGTTACACCTTATTACAAAATTTACAACCCAGATAACATAATTTGATGTAATCCACCTTAATCTAACAGTGTTTAACCGCATCTAATGACATATAACTACATCTAACCGAATCTAATCGCATCTAATTTTTGAAATTAATAAGTTAATCCTCAATTAACACCTGTAATAGGATCCTAGGCCACTTATAAGGTTATTTACACCTTAATTATGGAGTTTGAAACCCAGATAATATGATTTAATGAAATCCACCTTAATCTAATAGCGTCTAACCACATCTAATCGCATCTAACAGCATCTATACGCATCTAATTTTTGATCTTTTATAAATATTTTACTTAATTTGTGCATTTTGCCAAAGATATATAATTAATAATTCATTTCATAACTACGCAAACCTTTAAATAATTTTAAAACTAAATAAATATATGAAT
>JAXCLR010000050.1:48053418-48076058 GCA_035584095.1 Annona squamosa | reverse complement strand
GATTGATGTGGAAAGTGAAAAGTTTTAAATTGAAAAGTTTTAATGTGACAACTTTTAACCATTGCCAAACATACCCTACATTTGACTGTAATCCTAAATACATGTACAACATTTTCAAAACCCCAAATATACTTTGTATTTGGATCACTGACCAGTAGGTAAGTTAATAATGGTCTAATTAATTGCTAATTAAATTTTCATAAACATCAAAAATATTTCTGTTATAAAAAAAAAAAAGACAAAACAAAATAAAAAGAAAAAAATTAGGGTATTATGGACTTAGACTCTTGTACAATTAGGGAAGTATTGAGTTATGATGTTAAACCCGACCCCCCGCCCACAGTTTGAAAAGGGTTCGAGATAGAGTAATCCGTAAAGTTCATTGCCAAAAAATTGTCTGTACAAATTTTCTCAACAATAGCTTATGGAGGGTTTCCCCACCAGGACATATGTTCCATAGCGGAAACAGAAATCAGGTCCGCAAAGGCGTGAGCAACCGTGTTTTCCTGTCTCAAAACATGGTGGACCGAGAGATGAGCATTAGCTTTGAGAGTTAATCTAATCTCAGAGATAATGTGACCCACAGGTGAGAAGATCTGACTGTCGTTGGTCAAGTATGTGCACAGAATAAAAGAGTCGGACTCAATCTGGACAATGTGGAGCTTGAGGTGAGAGCCCACAAAATACCTAGACGAAAAGCATTTGCTTCCATTATAAAAGGCTCTCCCCTGCCCATCTGTCTCCAGCCACAGGTAGCAATGAAGTGTCAATGAGAATCTCTGATAATGGCGGCAAGGCCCGAGACTCCCTGATTCGCTAAACATCGGGCATCCACATTGATCTTAAAGATTCCGTCTGGTGGTTTGGTCCATCTGGGTACAAGGGGAATATCCAGAGCATTCGCCTGATCAAGAAGCTTGACTCGCCTCAATTGCTCAATATAATCCCGGCACCACGGGAGGATGTCAGCAAGCACAGGTTGAGTCCCCTCAGCCTTCAGTTTGTTTCGCAAAAACCAGATTCGCCAGCAATACACGATGAAGAGGGCCAGCTCATCACACCTATTTTTTGATGCTAAGAAACAGAAAATTTCCAGCACCGAGGTCTCCGAAGATCATGTAGGAACAACTTGCTGAGATATACTTGCAATACTAGCACAATTCAAAAATAGGTGATGAGCGTCCTCAACCTCCCCCAAGCAGAAAACACAGTGGGGATCCACTTCAATACCCTTATTAGAGAGGTTGCACAGAGTTGGGAGGGCATCCTTGAATAATCGCCACCTAAAAATTAGGATCTTGCTGGGAAGCTTTGTCCTCCAAATGGCCCTATAACAACTTGAAAGCAGAGGGGTTTCAATCACCGCCTTGAGTCATCTATGAACCGACTTAACAGAAAATTGGCCATTCACCTCGTGCTTCTAGAAGATACAATCCACTTTAGGATGGAGAGGGAGGGGAACAAGGCTGATAGCCTGCCACCCCTCCTCCTCGATAGCAGCCATAACCTTGTCTTTGTTCCATCTGTTGGTCCCATCATCAATAAAATGACTTGCCGTTACGTCCTCCGGGATGGATAGTGGAAGTGGTCCCGCCTTACTCACTCCAGCCTCCAACCAAACATCCTTGAAGAAACGAACCCTCCTCCCATCACCAATCCTCCACTTACAACCAGAATGAATCATATCACGCGCCTTAAGGATACTTTTCCAAGTATACGAATCAGACTGCTTCAACGCACAATCCCAAATGTCAGAGTTGGGGAAATATTTGGCTTTTAAAACCTTGTAGCAAAAGGATGCGGTGCACAATGATAATCTCCAAACCTATTTGGCGAGAATGGCATAATTGAACGTGTGGATGTCTCTGAACCCCATCCCTCCCGCACATTTGGTCATATACATATCCTTCCAGGCCACCTAGCTCATCTTACGCTTATCCCCCTGTTCCCCCCACCAAAATTTGCTCAACATCCCATTGATACCCTGACAGAACGACCGTGGGAGCAGAAAAATACTCATAGCATAGGATGGGATTGCTTGTGTCACTGCTTTGATTAATACCTCTTTCCCTCTCCAAGGCAGTAGTCGCCCCTTCCACCCTTGGATTTTGTGCCAAATGCGGTCTTTAATATCCTTGAACATCCCGCCCTTAGATTTCCAAACCATGCCAAGAGGCCAAGATAGTGATGGACTTCCTGCCCCGAAGACCCCAGCCAGTTAGACCACGCCTCCCTTTCACTTCCATTCATATTTGAACTAAAGAATAATGATGTTTTATCCACATTCACCATCTGGCCAAAGGAAGCAAAATAGATCCTAATAATTTCCATGAATTGCTTGATATCCTTGTCGTCCGCCCTGAGAAAGATAAGAGCATCATCTGCAAACAAAAGGTGAGTAAGCTGAGGCCCCTAAGGATTTATTCTGATCTCATGCAATGATCCTTGGGCCACTGCAAAAGAGATAAGTGTCGAAAGTTCCTCCGCACAAAGAAGGAATAGATAAGGAGACAACAGGTCCCCCTGTCGTAGCCCCCTCTGAGGTTGGAAGAGCCTGGATTTGAAATCATTAACGTTTATGCGATAGCTGACAGTGGTTATACAGCTCAACATCCAGTTGATCCACACCGGAAAGAAATTCATGGCCTCCATAATCTGTTTCAAGAAACTCCACTCAACACGATCATAGGCCTTGGACATGTCTAACTTAATAGTCATCTCACGTCTTCTACCCCCCTTGAGCCTCCTTAGAGAGTGAATTACTTCATATGCAATCAACATGTTGTCCGTGATAAGCTAACCCGGGATAAAGGCGTTTTGTTCCACCCTGATGACCTCATTGAGAGTGGCTTTTAGCCTATTTGCCAGAACCTTTGCCACGATTTTATAAACAACATTGCATAGACTGATTGGCCGAAACTGCGACAATTCCTGGGCACCCTCCTTCTTCGGAATCAACACCAAGGTGGTAGCGTTTGCCTCTTGAATATGTCTTGCCATGTGAACATGGTCTCTCTCCTCCATAAACGATTTGCACCACTAGAAAATGTCCCGGCCAACGATATTCTAATGCTTCTGAAAGAACGCTGGAGACATCCTATCTGGCCCTGGAGCTTTTGAGGGTCACATACTCTTTATGGCTTTCTCCACTTCAGCCATACACAGTGGCTTAATCAAACCCCCCCCCCTTGGATATCAGAGATTTTCCTTCGAATGAGGCTTGAAACCTAGTTTGCATCATGTGGGTTAGAGGATGTGTATATTTCAGAAAAATGTGAAACTGTCAAATTTAGCAAATCATCTTGGTCCCTGACCCAATTCTTGTCCTTGTCTTTGAGCACCACGATGAAATTTGTCTATCTTCGATTAGAGGCTATCCGATGGAAGAAACCCGTGTTTCTGTCTCCCTCCATAAGCCAATGAGCTTTAGCCCGGATACTCCATAGCTGCTCTTCATCCTCCAATAAGAGATTAATTTGATATTTGAGTTTCCGCATTGCGTCGTCACGCACATCGGTTGGGAGTTGATCCTTCAATGTGAAGAGCTCCCTCTGTTTCTGTTCAATAGCATGTCTAAGGTTTCCCTTCTTCAATCTGTTCCATTTGGATAGCTCCGTACCGCATCTCCAGATTTTCCAGCTCAATAGATCATAAACAGCTACTCCCCTATGAAGATTGGACTCCCAAACATTTTTGATGATTTTCGTTGCCTCAAAATCACGTGCCTAGAATAACTCGTATCTGAATTCTTTTGGGGGCCTCCTCTTGCCATTCTTGGAATTCAGCAATAAAAATAGAGGGCAATGATCGGACGAGGCCACCGAGAGCTGGATAATCTAGCGTAGGGAAACAAATTGATCCATGAAGGGGTTGAAAGCCCTCTATCAAGCCTTGATTCCACCCTTTGAGAATCTCTCCTATTATTGCTCCATGTCATAGACGCACCGGCAAAACCGAGATCCTGGAAATTGCACCTGTCAATAGTATTACAAAATAGGTCCATTTGGGTTTGATTGCGGGTCCTTTAACTGATATAATCATTTGGACTAGTCACTTCGTTGAAGTCGCCCATAACAAGCCAAGGAGAATCATTATTGTTCGCTAGCTGATTGAGGGTGTGCCCGGAAAGGTGGCGACAATGAGTTTCGGGGTGACCATAGAACCCCGTTAAGTGCCAACCCAAAAAATCGACGTCCATATGATGTGCCAAGAAACTCCGAACCGACGCAGAATGGTCATTATTCCAAAACATGGCCAAACAGCCACTCCTAGCCACGGACTCCACCACAAAACATGAATCAAACCGTAGCCTCCGCCTAATCCGCTCCATCTCCTTCTTATTGCATTTAGTTTCGCATAAGAAAACTAACTTGGGCGCTTGTTTCTCGACGAGGTCAAAAAGATTTTGAATTGCACATGGGTTCCCAAGCCCACGGCAATTCCACGCCAAAATGGCCATATCACTTGAGGTGGGGCTTGGGAAACCCCATAGCCTCCACCTCCCCATACAAAACCTTACCCATCTCCTTCGCCCGCTTCCTCTTGATCAGCTGTTCATCCGACTCCCCCTCCCGCCCTCTTTTAGCCCTTCCTAATGCCAACTTTGTATCAGTTTTAATCAACTCTATACCCTCCACTTGTCTGGCTCTCCTTTTCCATCCGCCTTTACCGCCCAATGTTTGTTTGAGCTCAAGTTCAGAAGTCGTCCCACGATCCCCCCAACCTTCTAGGTTGTTGTGGGAAAGCCACCTCATTCCACCCCCCCCCCCCTTCAACTTGCACCTGAACCTCCACCAGCACCCTATCCTCCTCCTCCCTTCGATTCTCATCATACCCAATCCCCCTCTTGGTGTTCCACCCCAATACTTCAATATGGCCAGCCTGTGCTTGATCCAGCTTCCACTTGCATGACCTGAGCTTCATCAGGCTGTCCTCAGCGTCGCCATTAGCATTCCTTCCCTTGCCAAAACTAGAGCCGCCTTACTCCCACCCGCCGCTGGAATCCCCATCGCTCCCAACCCCCGTGCTTGCTGAAGATAGCAGATTTTGGATGGCCTTTCCTTGGGAAGAATTTGGAACAGCAGGTTGATTATGAGAACACTTGGTTTGCCCCTCCTAACTGCCATATTCTAACCCCCACTCCCTCTGCATCCCCCTGTTCTGCTCCCTCTTCATGATTTCTGCATTGTTTGCCCCCTATTTCCGAGAACCCCATTTGGTCGTTGGCCACCCAAAGCTTAGCTCTCATAGTACCCAAGTTCCTTAACCCAGATTCTTCCTCCTCCTGATACCATTGCTTTCCTAGATATTTGATTGGCGCTGATCTAAATTTAGAACCCACCTCACCTCTCATTCTCATCGGCCTAGCTCCCGCCCTCAACCAACTGCCATAAGGCATATCCGCCTCTACAGAACACTTTTTCTCCTTCAGAATTGACTGGCATTCTTTATGGGTGTGCCCCATGATGCCACACAAGTAGCAAAAGATGGGTAACTTCTCATATTGGAAGCTTATCCATCTCCTATGTTGAGCCCCCACTCTGATGAACATGCCTCGATGGAGTGGTTCTCTACAATCCGGCACCACCCTTAGTTTTACTTTTGCCTCCGTAGCTTTAATCTCGACCACTTCCTCAAACGTGTTGGCTACATACTAGCCCAAACAGCTCTTGTCGACAATATAAGGGATGCCTTGTATCTGTATCCACAGAGGCATTTTGACAAGTAGGATCTGGGCATATTCCAATTCCTCTCACAGTTCTTCTAAAATGACAAGGTTCTGATCAAACAACCATGGACGCCCCTCAAATACCCGGTTTCTGTCATCGTAGTCAAAGAACGAAACCTTCAGCAGTTTCTCCCCGACCTCAGTGAAGTAAAGACTCCCTTTAGTTCTCCAGAGCCAACGCATCATCCCTTTGAAGTATTCTTTGTTGTACGACTTCGCCGACCAGAGTGTGCATAGGAGTGCTGGATCCTCGCTTGGTTGGACCTTCTTGATCGCATTACCCTCAATGGACAACGTCTGAAGTTCAGCCTCCAGCAGCTCCGTGGTATTGAGATTCATTTACTTCTGTCCGTTCGTCCGGCTTCTCCTCAAGTGTGTGGTTCCATTCCACTGTAATGCCGATCCTAATACCTGAGCCTGTCCTGGCCAATTCCTCTTGTCTTCCCTTCCTCCAACACCCTCACCCAGACCCGAGCGCGAGTACTTCGCCTATCGAGGCTTATAGGGGAGAGACTTTCCAAGCAAAGTAATATTGGATTGGCCGTAATGTTAAACTCTTTTGATTCAACCTTAAATGTAATGCACATATGCTTGATGTAACAAATGCATCTTGATCTGTAATAATTTCCGCCGGATTATCCCATCCAACTACAACCTTGAATTGATTGAATAACCATTTATATGATTTAAAAGACTCATTGCCCATGAGTGCACAACCAAAGACAATGGTTTGTTTATGATGATTCATTCTGATGAATGGTGCGAACGACATCTTGTACCAGTTCGTTCTATACGTCGTATCGAAGCAAAGAATGTCATTGAATACTTCAAAGTCAACTTTAGATCTTCCATCAGCTTAGAAGATACGCATTAGTTGACCCTTTTCATTCTTCATATCAGCAACAAACAATGTAGGATCTACATGTTGCTTCACCAGTAAATAGTCCAACATGCATTGTGCATCATGCTCGATGATTCTTTTATGGGACCGACACATGTAGTTCTTGATGTCAGTACGAGTGAAGTTTTACCCGACACTACGCCGTTCGATAGCAGCAGCCAAGTCATATGCTTTAAAAGGACCAATGCCAACAGTCCTACAGTCATCTAAGAGACGATGGGTGTCTTGGTTGACCTTTCTGTGTGATCTAAGATACAAACATTCCTCCGTAGTTGCTAGAGGATGACAGTGTTGATCGACAAAATGGAGACCAGCCAAGACCCTTCCCTCTTACGCAACACAACCATCTCTGCAGCACATCCTACTCGATTCAATTGGCGTCGTTTGTTTGCTTTATTCACTGACTATTCATTGGAGTCGTTGCAATGTACACTTCTAGAATAACCCTCCCTAGAGCATACAAATCGTCTCCAAATCACATCACCGGTAGACGAGAGAATATGACGCTGACCCTTGCAAATGCTAAATCTCATTTGTTTGCCACATAAATTGTAGCATTTCCATGCCCGGTCTTCACACTCAAATTCTTGGCCTACACATGGTTTGATATTCTTAGCTTCATTTTGGTCATGTCCTTCATATCCACCACCCAAACCATTTTTTGATCCATATGTTTCCATTTGATCCTCAAATGGGCTTCCTTTATATTGAGATGTTGGGATTTTATGAAGCTAGTCCCAATCAATGAAATACATATGTTAAGACAATGGTTGTAAATACAAAAATATATAAATCCATTATCAATATTGTTTACAACAACCTAAGAGTTGGACATATTCAAGCGATATGTGTTAACAATAATTATTTATTGCATCCATCTCTTAAATCCATTGGGACACAAGTGAAATGTGGTTGAAATGCAATTTTGCAATAATTAGAAGAAAAATGGTCATTTTAAATGCAACAGACATTTAGGATTACAACATTTCGAATAATACAAAACCTACTTTGCATTGTTGAGATGGACAGTTGATTATATATAGGTTAATTGATCAAAGCAAAATCATTACATTCGGCAAGAAAGATTCAGATTAACTACAATACATGGCCATTGATGTTTACCTTTTAAGTAACTGAAGTTTCTCGAAGGTCATCTTTTCTCTCACCTAATAGTGCACTCCTTTCCTGTAATCTGGCATTTACAACACATTCTCAAATTTTCAAAACATACGAATTATACTTGTTTAATAATATATATTTATAATAGCAGTAGGAAAGAATTGAGACTTGTTATGAAAGTTTATAGCCGACTACAGAAGACAAAAAGAACGAAATTCTAAAATATCATTCGTATACTTGTACTAAGGCCCAGAACTAGCAAGACCAATGAGAAATACATTACTTGTAAGCACGGTCTGTAAAGAAATCTTTAGGGTCATATACACAGTGGACATTATAGCACAAACATCTTTAACACAACAATTCTTGACATTTTCTTGAAATATAGAACATAAACAGGCTGTCTCCATCATATTGAAAATACAACACCAAAAAACGTGAATGGAGGATTGGCAATTAGTATGTTGCCACGTGTTTTTGAGGTAAAAACTTGACGATAGTTACACGTGTATAATGACTAATCCATCTTTACTGATTCCTATTAGGTTGCTTAGTCATGCACCATGTACAACATTTAGGCACCATTTGCACCCCAGAATCGGCTTGCATTACATGTTTGCTGCTGATCCTTTCATCAAATCCATGAACTTTCATTTTAATATTGCTAGGTCGAAGTGAATCTCTAGTTGTGTTTGTCATCTGTCTATAAAATTGCTATCCATTTCAATTGTCTACCGAAATTCCATTTACACTATGAAAATAACACATACATCCGTAAAGAAATCCCTAATTCAGCAGTATGCATACAAAAATCAACAATCTGCATCCAAACTATTTTAACAATTTTATACCATTTTCTCAAAGACTACCAATTTTAGAATTCTCATTTGAGATTCAAACTCTTCATTCATATATAGAACATGACCATTTCAGAATTGAAATACATCCAGTAACAATGCATTTAATTTAAACTGTCCCAACTCCCAATTACCATGGAATTTCTCAAATTCAACAATATAATGAGAAGACACTTGCATTACAATATATTCAAATGAGTTATCTGAATTTCAGCATTTTCGATCATCATCCCAATCATGTGCACAAAATACATAAATCTGTTGTCTGTAGAACATGGTAATGGATCCAGTGAATTGTAACGACCATGAAGAATTAATGGCCTATTTTGAATGCTTAAGCCATTACCCAAGCACATCCAGCAAATTCAAATCACTTTCATTCTCAAAATTTGTACGATGACCCGAAGACAATACTCCCAACCATAATGAATTCAACATCCATGTTCACATTTCAACCAATTTAAAAGAGTTTTAACACAATCTTTCTTAAAAATTACAACTAAATTTTTTTGAAGCAATCAGAATTTTCTTAGATCATATTAGTTCCTTACACCATGAATTCTTTAAAAAAATTTCAACAACAGTACTGAACCTCAAAACAAGATTAGAGGCATTGATAACTCCAGCAGCCTTATCAATACTTACTCGATTTTGGAAGGTGAATGCTTAAACGATAGAGATACTCTTAACATAGTGGCTGCATCAATTGTCACGTAGGAGATTGAGTTGTCCCACCAGAAATAATGAAGATAAGATCAAAATAGAAAGATGTATGTAGGATAGAACTTTAAAATGGAAATCTACTACTTAAACACTGCTAAAAATAAGGAAGGGACATGACAAATCTGAAATTTGAATAGAAAAATGGACAACGGTAGAGAAAAATATAAAACTGAAATCTCTCACCTCGTCGTCACCAAAAATATGGATTGTAGACAAGAATAATCAATTCCTTCCTGATCTTCCTCTACTTCTCCCTCTCTCGTTTTTCAAGACCATGGGTTGAAGTTGCACTTTGGAATGAAGATTACAAATACATGGAAGCTAACGGAAGAAGTAACGTCTTCAAAACAAACAACATGCAAATTTCAAAAGTTTGTTGAATTATTTTACAAAGACATTAAAGCTTGTTACCTTAATAAATTAACAAATGCACATGAAAACCAAAACATCAGTAGACACCCTACAGATCAATGATATATTTATGACAAGCAGACGAAGGACTTAACCCAGAATTAGCCACAAAATATCATCACATAAATCTCCTAACCATTGAACTAGTTTTTGTTAGGGGTGCAACTTGGTATCGGGTCGGTCCGAACCCGCCCGAGCCGACTCTGTACCAAAACTAAAAATGAGTTTTATTTTTTAGATTTTTTCAAAATAGACTTGATTTCAACCCAACCCGTAGAAACCTGAAACCAAAACTGAGTTTGCACCAACCTAGTACCAAAACCCAACTCGGTTCGAATCCGATGTAATTTATATAATTTTTTCATAAATTATACATATTTTTTTGTAATATTAATTTATAGGTGACTAGTGTATCAGTAGATCGTGTAAGTGTGACCGAGTAACAAACATGGTGATGCATCTTTGGTTAGCCTTTTTAGAATGTATCAACAACTTCTTGGTATGTCATCATCTGAAGAAAGCAGTTTTATAAGGGTGGCATCCCAATCTAATGCCTTCTTTGATGAGTTTAAACTATGGAAACAATCTGAGGAAAATGTTGATGAGTGGAAAAACGAAGTGGAAAGATATTTGGAAGAAGCTTTTGAAGAGAATGAACCAAGTTTTGATGTGTTGGGATGGTAGAAAAATTGTTCAAAGTATAAAAAAACAGTTTATTGGTAACCCAAATTCTAACCCAAAACCAATGCAAATCCGGTCCGAACCCGGATTAATTCTTAGGGTTAGGGTTTGGGTTCACTCCAACCCGATATAACCTGACCCGAGTTGCACTCCTAGTTTGTGTATACGCACACAATGCATTCATTTTATTCAAATTAGCAAATATACAAAATTTATAGCAATGCTTGCCCAGTAAAACAACTTCCCAAATGCCATCATATTAAGCCATGCATCTTCCATAACTTTTAAACAAAATCCAAACAACAAAATTCCACAATTCCAAGTGTAGTGGGTAGATCTAGCTGTAATCTAACTTTAACACTTGAGACATTTTAATAGTTTCCAAACGGTTTAATAGCTATTCATGTTAATGCATGTGTGTAAGGACTATTGGAATGCAAAATTGCATAAAACAAAAAAGTTTCTACTAAGCAGTTATTTTAATGAAGTTCAATGTAAATCATCACCTAAAACTAAAAATAGGGTTACAAGCATAAAATTTGTCATTCTAAATTCTTATTTAGATACAATATGATGTGTGTGAAGTATGAAAGTGGAGAGAACAAGAGTAAATAGAAATTTCAATACCAGAGTTTCATATTTTAGTAAAATATAATATATATATATATATATATATATGAAAGACTTGAAAATATTAAAAAACCTTTAAAAGGAACTGTGGGAGCATGCCCTTCATGCCTTATCAAAGAAGTGGAAGATGTTGAAGTGAATAAAAAAAGAAATTAACAAGAATCCTCACAAACGGATCAATTCAACTGAAATACAGTAGAAATTTTATTAAACTTTTGATATACAAAAGAACCTTTAAACCTTCACAAGAATTTATGAAACCTTTGAGGTACTAATTTTAACATAACAAAAAAAATTGTAATTGATCTATTATAAAAATAAAAATCAAAAGAAAATTAAAATTGGCAGCCAGATTGCTATAGCAAACAAAGCGAAACCTGCGGCAGTTTGGCCATTCATGACAACATGTTGGATTCTTGACTTGAAACCAATTCTACTGAACCAAATTGCAAAATCTTATAATACCTATCAACTAGCAATAATTGTGAGGAATCCAGTTACCAAGCTTGTTTAAAGCTGCTTCAGCATAGCCAAGTGAACACCAACTTGACCAAAGTTGATCTATAATTAAAAATGTTATATGTAAGGTAATAATCTATGGTTAAAATAATACAATAAGCATTTAGAATATGAATTTTTAAAGGCTCAAGTTAATGCCAACAAGAGAGATTATTTGATGCTCTTTGAGAACTATATCAAACACATGATGAATACCACCCATCATATCTCGGCTTCCTCCTAATTAGAACAAGCCTTACAAGAAGCTTCCGATCTAGAATTGATTTGTGATTTTTCATTATCTGCATATTTGTAAGAATACTTGATCTAAAACTTATGAAACACAAGCCCTAACAAACATTTCAAAATTATGAACAAAATTGTATGAAGTTGCACATCTAACTTTAGACTAATCCTAAGCAAGTACGCAACATAACATTCATAATATTCAACCAAAAGAAAACATATCAAGAAAGAATTTTTTTTTAATAAAGATGCAATCAACATACCCACCTACACGTCAAGTACTTTGAGAGAAAAAATTATTAATGAACTAGTCAATATGACTAGACTGATGTGCTATCCTACCTTGTAAGTGATATTAAATAAAATAGAAAGAAAAGAGTTGAATGATAGTACCTGTGATTTTGTTAATGGATCACTATCATGTGAAAATTTGCATTTCTCATATTGTAAATCAACTAAAAACTTTAATACTACAACAAAAAGTGTAAAGAATAAATGCAAAGATAAATGATCTAACAAAGAATAGCAACAATGCATCTTCTCTCAACTGAAAAAATTGTGCATGATTGTAAAGAATGATGCAATAGGAGCTAGTTAGCTATTCTATTATCAAAATATTTAATCAATAAAACACTCAAGCATGGGGAAATCATATTCAAGATAAATTCTACTATAAAATTAGACTGCATCTACAAACAAAGTGAAACATGATATATTATTGGAACTCCAATAATTTTCAAGCAAACATCAGATTTAGCAAGTCAAGTCAAAAAGAAGACTTTAGAATATGAAAGGATCTATGCAAGCATGAAAAGTTTCCTATAATACAAAATGTAGAACCCTTTTGCCTCCTTCTAACTTCTGCTAGTGAAATGAAAGGATTTGTCATCTAGTACGAATGCTGGCTTATTTATAATTTGCCCAAAACCATCAATAGTCCAAAATGAATATAGACCCAAACAAATCTCATACCCATACAAATCAATCAATGGAAATCAACTCACATCTCTGGATGACAAAAATCAATTCATCAAATAACAAGGGCGGAAATACAAAACGAAGATTGAGCTTCGCATGTTGAAAGTGACAACAAGGAATGAAATAATTTGCAATCCGTCCAAAACTTAAAAACAACCAAGATGGATCTAAGCCTTCAACAGACTTAAATATACTCATGCTGGTTCGAATAATTAGCGAGAATGACTCAAATCACTCCAATCATTCGAATTGGGTTTAGCATCAAATAGGAATTATCTAAAAAGGTCGAGAAATCACTTCAAGCAGATGTAATATGGAACAGAAAGTAATCTGATAAGATTTGAAGTCATCCAAGATGAAAACAGATTCTATATTGTTTTCGCCAATAAAGATTGGCTTATTACATCTTCAAAAAAAACAAAAACAAACACAAATCATTCAAACTTAATATCAAAATATCCACATAAAATGAAACAGATAATCTGGAATATCTAGAAGGAAGGAATGAAAACAAGTCATAACTTGCCAATCGGTTCTACACAACTACTCCTACAAGTAACCTATCTATTTTGACTTCATCCTCTTTATTGTTCATTATTACCCCTATTAAATTACATTATTTGACAATTTTTACTCACCAAAATTTTTCATCAACATTTTTATCCATTCCTCAACACATCATTTATCTAGCAAAACCTCAAGCTCCTCAATAAATAGAGCTAGATATGAAATGATGTCATCCATCTATTCCGATTTTCAACATGTCAATATGGTTTCTAATAATAGGTATGTGATGGAATTTCAAATATAACATATTCATCAACTTAACACATTAACTTTAATTGAACAAGACTCAGTTTATAGTCGTATCAACATCTTCATTCTAGCAACAAATTTAACATGCAATTTTACAGCCAACTATGTACTCAGTTCAGTAAAGAATTAATAAATTAAAACCAACTGCATATCTAAGTTTTTGCGTGAACAATAGCACGCACTAGACTTGGGTTCATAATAGCAACATCGACTAAAGTTCAGCAGCTCCAAACCCATAAAATATGAAGCAGGTTGCACAAATTCAATGCAACCAACATATAATCCAAATACAGATTGATCAGGGAGAAAATGAATGTATAAGCTGATTTGAAAATGCTTTCACATAAAATTTATGACCCATAGAAAAAATCCACTAATATATGCAAACATATGTGGAGAACAAGATAGAGAATTGACATTACAACCTCATATTTTTCAAATTGCACACTATGGACTCTTGCCAAAATCATTTATTTCATATAATCACATCATTGATCAAGATTAAAGTAGGATAAAGTCACTTCCTTTACCAATGACTGAAAGAACATACTAACTAAAAACATACAATAATCCCACGATAAAGAACACAAATGTAAAATTGTAGTTATCCTGTAACTAAACTTGTGAACCACATGCATTTTGTGCATTCATATAATAATTTGGTATCATAGAATCTACTCATACATGGGTAATCTTACATTCCTCAAAAATTCCTTTTTTAAGAAATAATGATAAGACCCCAAACAATGGATAATTTTAATTATTCATTCATGAAACCAATACCTATTATTGTGTGAATGAAGTTAAAGAACAACATATACAAAAAATGAGTCTAGCGGAAATGAGAATGTTAAGGCGGATAAGTGGTAAAATAAGAAAAGATAAAATAGGAATAAAATAATTTGAGAAAACTTAAAAGTGAGACCAATTTATGATAAAATAAGAGAAAATAGATTAAGATGGTTTGGTCATGTCAAAAGGAAGTCTGAAGTAGCATCGGCTAGGAAAATAGAGTATATCCAAGTAGAAGTTAGTAGGCGAACGAGAGGAAGACCCAAAAAAACATAGATAGAAGTAATTTAAAAAATTTAAAAATATTACAAATTACAAAGAATTTAGTCTTAAATCGCCAACAATGGCATAACAGAATCCATGCAGCTGACCCCACCTATGTGGAAAATAGCTTATGATGATGATGATGATGATGAAACCAATACCTAATATAGAAGCATTTCTGCAATAGTTTCTATTTTTCACAATTGCATTTAGTTTTGATGGTGCAAATGATGGTAAATGATATTGCAAAGTAATTACATATAAAAATAAGAAATGAAGCATCTATCTTTAGAAAGCGCATATGCAACATATTTGATTAAGCACAAAGATAGATGTGAATTCTCATACTCATTTACGTTGAAAAATAGAAAACTGCTTATTTGCATAACAAGAATTTAATCCAAGAAAACTACTTATTTCTGATGCATGCACTAGTTTTATACCATAAAATTGGAATGCAGTATTTAAGTCAAGTAGATTTCAAAAACCAATATCAAATCGAACTATAGTCATATACTAAAATAAATAGGAATGACCAAGATTTGGTTTTCATTTCTTTTTTAATATCAATCTTAAAAGTGTAATAAAATCATTTCAAACTTAAAAACATTTTAAGAGATGATTTGGGTTTCTAAGTAAATACATTACTCGACAGATATCCCGATGCATTACTAATAACATCTACTGCTTCCAAATAAGCAATTAGTGAGAAAATAGAACAGATGGAGCTCAATATGGATTCAAATCAAAGGGAGGCCAACCTATTAATCAATTAGTATGAGTTTTATGTTTTAATTTTCAAACAAAATCAATATCCCAAAAAAGACCATAAATTTATTTAAATTAAGTAGATGATACCATCTTGTTGAAACAATTTCAATAAATACACGATCACAACACTTTCCATTCAGAAATTCCAAATATTTAAAATAATAAAAATTTGCGTCATTGTCAGTATTCTAACAAATTTTGAACTGTAATGACTTCGCTGATTCAAATATTTCATTTCCAAGCAGTGAACAGATTATTTCGCATTTTTTTTGCATATTTATTGGTAGAAACTACAAAATGCAATAAAAGATAGAAACAATACTTGTAATACTTTGTAAAAAGATATTTAAATGGTTATTTATAACTTAATTGCAAGGGTTGTAGTATTTTCTCTAGTACACCAAGTAAGCCAATATGTGCATCCATGATATCATATTGCTTATTACACGCACTAACATTTAGATATCTAAATTCAAAAATCATGTTGAAATGTGAATATACAGGAGTTCCATTGAAAATATCATGAGAATAGCAATGACTGCACTCATTTAACAACTTATCTAATAAATTATTCAAACTGAAAAATAGAAAAAATGCAATATAATTAGAAATATAAGATCGGGAATCACATGCTTCGGATTGCCAAAAAAAAACTCTTAGCACCAGCACCACAACACCACCAATGCATAAATCAAATCAAATAAAGCGCAGGATCTAAAAATATTGGATTCATTAATTCCACACATGAATCAAATGACTAGATAATACATTATTTCAAAGAAAGAACTGAAGTAAACATGAAATTAGGTATACCAAAAAGATATAAAAACCAACATAATGAGTCATACATCTCAATTCTCAAAAAATGGTTTCATTTTGTCCACTACATTTAGTCACTCCAACTGAAACAATTCCTTTAAGATACAGAAAATAACATATACAATTAATAGAAGGAAACCATCTTATGTTTATTCTAAACGCAATATCATGATGAAAACAACAATCGATAATGGACATGTCAGATGGCAAACTATTCAAACCAATCCAAATCAATATTATGTAATTGGTTTTAAATTATAATGAATTCATAGAGACGAAACTAAAGATCTCATTGTCTACAGCAAACCCAAATAGGCAAAGTACCAACGGAATCAACAAATCCTAGCTCTCGATTTCCTCTCAAATAACTAGCATGAGAAAAATAACAAATCATCGGTTTATCACTCTCCAAAATTGAATAATAATAATAAATGCCAAAGCAGCTTTTAGTCTTCTAAAATGGCTATAATGTTCTATATAGTTCATAAATTATTTAAGTATAATAAAAAGATTAAATAAAGGTATGACAAAATACAAAAATGAACACAATTGGGCGTCTACATATGTACATTAATCCATTGACTTAAGTGTTTAGATATATGATTTTGGGATGTTAACCATGTGTTGTAAATAATCGTGTGTATGAAAATAGAGCACATTCAATAAGGCCTAGATAATCTTATATTATGCCTTATCATCTCTCATGACAAACAAAATCATAGCTGTTGAAAATTTGAGGCATTTTTCTGCAATCGAGAAGGTGTTTAATGGCTGTTGAAATTATTTTTCTTTCTTGAGTAAGTTCTTAAATGACTTTTAATTTATAGCAAATTTAGATGAGAATAAGTAAAGATAAAATGCAGCCAATAGATGATAATGCATTTGTAGAGGTATAGTAAACCATTTATGATGATGACAACTTTCAGCTACAAATGAAAAAATCAAAATCCCATCACTACAATTCTGGAAGCCTTGGGTTTTTTTCTTTTTCGCACGTGAATATAAATTTGCAAGCATCTAAGAAGATTTTTTGTAACTTGCTTAGAGGGAAATGCCTTTTTCTATTTTCATCGATGAGAGAGAAATTCCTCTTTTTTGTGCCGACTATTTTGGGTCTATCTGGGGTGAAATTTAAGCGTGAGTTGGGGGGTTAAATCTATAAGAGTGGATGAGTTGGATTAGCAGATGGAGGGCACATACACAATGACACATTAAATCAAGACTGTTTAAATGGAGAATGAAAAAAATCAAAAAAATATATCTGAGTTCACCTGCGTCCACGTCAAGATCCGGCGCCTCTCCCTCGCCTCTCCTCTCCTCTTCTCCAGTGATAGTCAGATGACCCACGTTTATACCTGCAGGTGACGGTGACAATGGGAGCAACAAGCGGACGGTCGGCTGCTCCTCCTCTCAAGTTCTCCTCTTCTTGATCTCCCTCTCCCTCTTCTGCTCTCCTCCTGTCAGTTACTCTCTCTCTCGTCTAAACACGCAGGTGGAAGGGAAATGCACAAAGTCATTCCAATTGAAATTATTTACATGCAAAATGAAATAAATTCGAAAAAATAATCTAGCATTTTTTACCTCACCTTTGTCGACAACGAGATTCGATGCCCCTTTCTAGGTTCTCCTCTTCTCTAGGGAGAGTACGACAGCAACTATCAGTGATGGCAACGGTGAAAGCGACGGTAACAATAGGGACGGTCGGCGCCTCCTCCTTTCGGCAAGTCCTCTTCTGCAATCTCCCTTTGTAATCTCCCTCTGCGATCTCTCTTCCTCTACATCGATAACTGGCAGTGACAGCGACGGTGAAAGCGATGGCAACAGCGGGGACGGTCGGTGCCTCCTCTTTCTGGCAAATCATCTTCTCGATCTCCCTCTGCGATCTCTCTGTCCTCTCTCCTGTCAATGCAAGTCCTCTCTCTCTATCCTATCGGCAAGTCCCTCACGGGGGAAGCTAACTCTCGCATTTTATTACACGCAAGTCTTACACGCAAAAGTAATTTTCATCTTCAAATTTTACACCAACAAATCTCAACCGCCCATCTTAGATCGACGGCAGATGTGGCGTTTGCATTTTCACTAAACGTAAAAACGTTTGCAGTGAAACTGTCCTCTTTTTTGAAATGCATTACTACACTCCAGCCAAGCTTGGAATTTTTTCAAGTGTTTTAACATGCCACTTCATGGAAATCGAAGATGGCTGTGCCTTTCCGGCAATTTTCAACTTTGGCATGATATGAACTTGCCTACATAATGACAAATTCACAAGAATTATTATTTGATTTCTGATGATCTCTTCAACCGATCAAAGCAGGGTTCCTCTTATGGGAGGGAACATCTCCAATGACTCTTGATTACAAGAATGAGAAATAAAAACACATACCCACCGACTCTTATATACATTCTTTTTTATCTGCATCGTATAGCTACCTCATGTGCCTCATTAAACTGACTTATGCTTATGTGTAATCACAATTGTTACTCCGGCTGCTTTGCTGCTCCAGTCCTAACACTCACCACTCACCCAAGCATATTAGTCCGGTCGGGCTAAAGAACTTGGTCCTCTAGGTTCAAAGCTACACCTACTATATCATGCACCCACAATTTGTCAAAAGCACTCACATGGAAGCTATAGATGTGATTTTCTGCACAAGCTGTTATTTTGCTTGCACCAAAATCCTAAACAATCAGGCATCACATTCCAGGTAACCACAGCCAACTCTCAAACTTGGGATTCGTCTCTACCTCCCCTGTAGATACAAATGCAACCACCATACTTTGATCTTGAAACTGGTGAGCGACAAGCATGAGACAAGGCAACAAGGGATGTTAATGGTCATGGTTAACTCGTCAACTCGCTCGTTCAACCAATTTATAAATGAGTTTGGGTTAGGATTTTTGAATAAATGAGTTATGATTTACCAACCCGTTTAACTATTTAATTAAATAAATGAATTAGGGTTGAGATTTTATAACTTGTCAACCTGTCTAGTAATTCATTTAACCCGTTTAACTTATTTAACCCATTTAATTCGTTCAATTTATTTGACTCTCTTAACTCATTAAAGTTTTATAATTATTCATATAAACCTCTCGGTTATTTTCCATATCTAAGTTTTCCTCGAGTCACTTAATTTTCATTTTTCTACTATTGCTGTAATTTTATTTTTTTGTTACTGTCCTATTTTCATTTTTCATACGCCGAAAACACTTTTTTGTCTCTCCTTGTGAGATCATCATTGACTACAGTTTAGGCTTTCAGGTTATTTGCTAAATAATCCGTTAACAATCCACCAATCTGTTTGTTAAATAGGTTGTAAATGGATTAGAGTTGAGATATTTTAAATAGATTATGATGAAAATTAGACTCCAACCCGATCTGTTAACACCTCCAGTGGCGATTATCTTGCAGTAGCAGCAACTGGCCCTAGTTGACCTCCGGTTGCATGAACTCCTCTCGATTTGCGCCATTAGGGTCCACACCAATGGTGCTCCAACATACTCCACAAGTTGTATTTTCTCGCTCAAGTCCTACAAAAACAAGTCACTAGCACCTCAAACCCAGCACTTTCCGCATGGGTTCCACGTTTGTCGATTTTCGCCATTCTCCGACTGCAGCAGCCCCCCGCCCAGTTCCCATTTACCAACGTTGATTCGAAGCAATAAAACTTCTATAAGCTTCTTCCCGTCTCCCCATGCACCACAAGCTCTGCCGTTTTAGCAATAAAAGCCTCGGAATGGTCGATCTAGACCTTTAGGGATTTTCCCATGAAATTTTCCTTTGTGAGACCAAGCAATTTCAGAAAGACATCATCATCACCTCCTTTTCTGACGCACAAAGCTTCTTCGTCATGAACGCTGGATTTGTTGTCAGCTCTTCAGCGGGCACCGCCTTAATCAACGATGATTGTTCTGTTGCTGGTTTCCCTACGTCAGTGTGCAGCGTCTTCATTGTCATAAGCGGTAGATTTGGTTCAGCTGTAATCCTGACATTGCTTCCTTGCGACTTGCCATCCTTATTTTGGTTCTTATCACCTTTTTTTCCTGACTCGAGCTTGAGTGTTAACATCGTCTCCCCAGTTATCGATGGCAATGTTGCCTTTTCAGGCTGCTTTCCACAGCTCTATCTACTACCCTCGTCAAGATTTGCATCTAACGAGCCAAAAACCTGGTTTTTCCTTCCTAATTGGAACAAGATAGCTTTGCAAAACCTCCTCCATGAAATTACCTTCCCATTTCTGTGAACCTCATAAAACCACTCAAGTGCCTCTCCTTCCAAGTGGTCGTAGGTGATATCTTCACCATTAAATCCTCCGGAGTACTTGCGAGATCAAAATAAATCCGAGCTTTGAAGAATCATGAATTCGGTTCACCCGATGAAAACATTAAAAAATCCAATCGGCCATGTTGGATTGCATATGGCTGGGTCAGTGGCACTTTGGACGACTCTGTTTTAAGCCACCCTTGCCGATAATGATGCGTGGGAGGTGGTGCTACCAACCTGTCTTGCCTGGATCCGCCCGTTAGTGTGAGTGCCAACGCATCTTCTTACAAGAATCGAGAAGAAGGGTCACACATTGATGCAATTCTTCGCTCTGCTCAACAACACTGGCCATTTCCTGTTGCAATGATGACGCACGTTGTTGCAACGCCACGAATTGGAGGTCTGACCGTCATCCCCGCCTGCCGCCAGATGATCCAGAGCTCGTGTCCGATGGCGGTTGAGATCCGTTCGCTGCTGATGACACTGATGTTATTTCTGGAAGTTGTGCTATTTTGCGCGTTCTACATCCTCTTCTCACCAGATCTTCCAAACTGTGCTCTGCTACAATTGGTACGACATACCCAACGACAAATTCGCAAGAATTATTGATCGCTTCGACCGATCAAAGCAGGTTTCTTCTTAGGGAAGGGAACGTCTCCAACGATTCTTGATTACAAAAATGAGAAAACGAAAATGCATACCCAATCAACTCTCACATGCTGCATCGTACAGTTGCCTCACGTGCCTCATCAAGCCAACTTATGCTCACGTGTAATCACAATTGGTACTCCGGTTGCTCTGCTGCTCTAGTCCTGACACACACCACTCACCTAGGCGTATCACGACGACTCAAATTTCGATACCAGCGGCATTCTTCTAGCTTCCTTGGCCCAATGGCATCACCTTCTTCCGTAGGCGGGCTGGGCGATACTCTGATGGCAGATTGATTATTGATTATTGATTTTTTTGGGTATGTTCGTCTCTTTTTGTCTTCTTCGTATAAGTCTTCCCATTTTCATGTGATGTAATTTTGTTAAGCTGGATTGAAGGAAAATAATTTTCAAAAAGATTTTTTTGAAAAAAATGGAAATAATTTTTGAAAAGATTTTTTTTTTTAAAAAGAAATGGTTGCATTTATAATCTATAATTGTTTTGACTTTTTTGATTGGTTTGTATAATATTATATCTTATTATCTAATATTACAATCAAGCAAAATCCTATCTATTTATAGAAGAGACTGCACGTTCGCTGTTATTACGAGGAAGGCCAAATGCTCTTGGAGATGGAAATCGAACCCCTATCTCCATGAGTAATGCTAACTTCCCCATGATGCTACCCGTGTGACATAGATGTTTTAACTTTTACATGTTGCAATTATACACGTGAATATATTAGAGCTCTGGCGACTCCGTCGAACTTCGTAGTTTTGTCAAACAGCTTATTTAAGTGCACCCGGGTGTAAATATTTATTTTTTAATTATTTTTACGATATTTTTAATCTAAATATATTTAACATGTGTATCAATTTTTACTATTTTTGGAGATTTTTAGATATTTGTTTTGAAATTTTAAAATCGTTGGCAATGATTTTAAAAAAATCAAAACAAATATCTAAAAATCTCCAAAAATGGTAAAAATCGATACACATGTTAAATATACTTAGATTAACATTTGTGTACATTTTTAAAAAAAAATACAAAAAATAAGTTTTACACTCGCATGCACAGAAACTAAGTACACATGGTTGTATGAAATCATGTTCATGGTTTCAATATGTGCAAAGTAATCGTTTAAGTTGATTTTCCAAATTGAATGCTCCCATTGAAAAATGAGCTATTTGTAATTTTGTTGTGGATAAAGGTCAGGAATTGGCTTGTAGTGCGCAAGTCTGCTTGAGTCCTCATGTGGGAGCTATGCTTCTCGGGGATCTGTGGTCTTCCAGGTGAGGAGTTTTATCATCATCTCTGATAATATTGTTGGAAATATGTGGAAAACTAGCTAAATCCATGTTTTGATGATTAACAAATGAATTTGAGTAAGTTTTGGTTACTAACATGTTTGTGAAAATGTTTAAGGCATATACATTTGAAGAATACAAAGCATGGAAGGCCAAGTCGTAGTCCAAGTCGACTCCAACATCG
>JAXCLR010000050.1:48029873-48043631 GCA_035584095.1 Annona squamosa | reverse complement strand
AATTATAAAACCACCTAATTAGAAAAATCATACATACAGTTATAAATATAATCTAAAATATGGTTATAAAATAAATTGTCAAAACATTTTAAGATAAAATAATAATAATAATAATAATAAATTCAAAAAGGGATAAAAATAAAAGTAAATTAAAAATCTCTGCAAGCTTATTAAAATCATGTTGACAAAAATTAAATATTTAAATCTGTTTTTGTTTGCAGCATGAATACACGAAACCTTGCACCACCGGAGCACCATTTACGGTGCTCCATCTTCCCCAAATCCGACCAGCCATGGAAAACCCATCGAATAGCAGCGTAGATATTCCATAAAATTTCAAGCACCAGCCATGGCCTCTCCCTATTTCTGAAAATTCTAGCCACCATTACTCAACGCCCTTGCTTAGCCCGTTCCAAATCCTAAAAGGAAAACGCAAAAAATTTCCTAATCAATAGTTGTTCAACCGACAGCAAAACATCCGGTTGTGATTTGAAAGCATCTGCCCCTAAAATCTGGTTCGACCATATCTAATTCGAGACAACAGCAAATACCGGCAGCAATGAAAATCTGGCTCCAATTGGAGAACCCAAATTCCGGCTGCCATGGATTTTGAAATCCGGCTGCCCAAGCTAAATCCAATCTTCCACCCAAGTTGACCGTAACCCTTCCAATCGAGCAATCCATGAACCGAAAATCCAAGCAGGGAAGACGACTAGAATGACGCAACCCGTCCTCCATCTCCCCTAAAACGAATTCCAGCTTTCTTCCTCATTTTTAACTATGGTCTCTCTAATCATCACCAGTCTCTCTCTGTAAGCTTCGCTCTCCCATTTTATCTTCTTCGTCGCAGTACTGAGTAGCTCCAGATCCAATCCTTTTTTCTAGCCATTTCCATGGAAGCAATCTGCCGATTTTAGTGGATGCAGGGTTAGAGTTTTCATTAGTTGTCTTATTATTTGATTTTGAATCTTTTGTGAAGTGTTGGGTGTGTGTTTCTGTTTAATCCATTGTGGATTTGAGAATTCTATGTTGAAATTTCTGACCGAGTTATGCTTTCGAAGTCTTGAATTCCGGGATCCTTGCGGTTTTAGCACCCATCGGCGGTTGCTCTCTTGATAAGGTGCGGCCGGACGCGGAGCAGCTGCCCCCGGGCTGCGTGAGAATCTCATGAGATGCCGCCTACCGGCCTCCTTTCCGACTGAGCAGATGGAGAAGGCGGCCGAAAGGAAAAAAAATAATAAATAAAATAAAATAAAATAATAAAAATAAAATAAAAATAAAATAAAAATCCCCCTTCCCGCTGCTGCCTCTTGACATCGCTGGCGATCTTTTTCTGGTTCTTACTGTTTTACTTCGATTTCACCGTGCTTGGTCGCGGCTCTTATCCTGTTCTGGACTAGGCCGTTGCTTTTCGCGCCGAAGCCCAAACCCTCGTTCCTCCTACAGTGGTGAAAACCTACCCCTTCATGAGGGCATTGAGGACTGTCCAGAACAAGAGCGATCCATGTGGCGGGAGGTACATCTATGTCTATGATCTTCCCTCCCAAGTTCAATGAGGAGATGCTCCGAGAATGCAAGAACCTCAGCCTCTGGACCAACATGTGTAAGTTCACCAGCAATGCAGGACTCGGCCCGCCGCTTGAGAATGTCGATGGGGTTTTCTCAGATACTAGATGGTATGCTCCAAATCAATTTGCCATCGATGTCATCTTCAGCAACCGAATGAAGCAGTATGAGTGCCTGACCCATGATTTGTCCATAGCTGCCGCTATTTTTGTTCCCTTCTATGCCGGATTCGACATTGCACGCTATCCCTGGGGGGGTTATAATACATCAGTCAGGGATGCTGCTTCTTTTGCTTTGGTGGATTGGCTGGTTAAGAGACCTGAATGGAAGGTTATGCGTGGGAAAGATCATTTCCTTGTGGCGGGAAGGATTTCATGGGATTTCAGGAGGTTGACTGACAGCGATTCAGATTGGGGCAGTTACAGTGTGGGAAACAAAATGAATCCCACATCGGATTGCACAATGGAGGGAAGGCCCCTCACACATCTATAAAAGAGACCTCCACTCATCCCAAGACACACTCTACCTCTCCTATCACTTGAAGTGGGGCCCATTTAGGTGGAACCTTTGCCAAGTGGGAAAAACTCCAAAGGCTCGGATTGCTTATAAAAAAGAGTGGTTTTTCAAGAATTGGGGTAAATAAATTTTCTGTTAATTATAGTTTTTTTTTCTTTAATGCTTTGTAGTTGTTAATTTTAGCTTTGTAATGTTTAGCTGAGATTTAAAATTTTATGCATTGTAATTTTCAAATTAAATTTAATGCAATTTTCATTCCTGTTTTCATAGATTAAATTTTGCTTCTATAGTCTTTTAATTACTATCTTAGTTTAGATTTAATTTTTAGTTAATTGCAATTTCTCCTTTTCTTTCTCTTTCTCTTTCTCTCTCTTATTTATCTGCTTTCTCTCTTTTTTCCAAAAATGGTAAAAATTTATATATATATATATATATTAAATATATCTAGATTAACAATCGTATAAAATTTTTTAAAAAAACATTAAAAAATGGATAAAATGTTTTCTGGTGTACTAAGGCTGAATACACCTGGGTGCATTCGGTCAAAGCCTCAAAACTTAATTTGTATAAAAATTAGTATGCTATTAAAATAAATAATTCTAAATATAGTGTATGGATTAGATATTAAACTTATGATCACGTGGGGTTCACTTGCAGTGGACTTCACCTTTAGTTATAGTACAGTCGATCACAATTGATTATTTTTCTACATATATACATACCCAAATTTTTGTACATGTCATAACAGCATGGGAAATTAGGAACGCCTGATTAGGACAGTTCGCCCGCTGTTGGTCTTGAGCCGCGTACGCAGCTAAGCAGCTCCCCGGCTGCTTCCGTTGCGCTGCCTGCATTTGCAACGCCAGATCCACCACGTCTGCCTGGCTGCATCTCTGCCCTGCCTTTGCCATTCCGTTTTTTTTTTTTTTGGAATCTAGTCGATTGCAGCGCTGGCGGCAGCAGAAGCAGCAGTCGTCCTTCAAATATGGGCGATTGAGGAGGAGTAGGATTATTATGGATATGAAGAGATTCAGGAGACAGCAATCTCCTCAGTCGTCTACAGATCTGGAGAACGATGGGTTTTTGGCTAGAGGAGGAGTTGCCGACAGGAAATCTGGCCCTAACGCCTTCAGATTCGCCGGGATTCTTGTCATCTCACTCACGGTTTTACCCCTTCTTATCACCGTTGCCGTCATGTATAGACCGTCGTCGTCGGTATCGTCTTTATCATCAGCTGCTGCAGACCGTTTGGTGGATTTTCAAACGAATATTCAACAGACGACGACACAAGGTACAGCTGAGATTCACTTCTTTGCTGTCCCGTGCATTTCTTTTCTTGTCCTCTTCTTTCTTTTTCCTTTCCTTCTTTCCTTCTTTCCTTGCCCCGTCCGTCCGTCCCTGCTATACACGTCTCGCTGCTGGTGAGTGTCGCAACATACCGGAAAGAAAAAAGCTAAGAAATGTCTCTTCTTCTCAGCCTCTTTTGTCGTCCTGTACCAGTTGTCATCTACGTGGGGGAGATTGATTTGGTAGGACATGTTCTTTTGTTTTTAAAGAATTTTTTAGGGGAGATTATCTTAGGTAACAGGGTAAGAGTAAAAATGGAGAAGTCGTAATAAGAAAAAATATGAAAATGTAAGAGGGTGATGTTGCATGATAAGAATAATGATTAATAGCAAAAAGACTAAAGTTAAAATAGATGGGATAGTTACCGAAAAAAAATGTGAAAAACTGATCAAAATGCTAAAGGGGTTCACATTTTCCCAAGGACCCTTATGCCAAAGGGGGGTTAAAATTTTGCCTTTTACTCAGTTTTGTGTCCCACTGAAACTTTTATCAATGAGAACCTAAATAAACATTTTAAAATACAGTGAACCGATTAGACTTAACCTAAATGCCTTAATGGATGACCGCGGAACCTGATTCCCTGGAATCGCTGCAGTTTGTCCCTCTGTCCTTTGTACTGCTGTTACTTCAGCACATCATGTTGGAGCTATTACCAAATGCAGGTAGGTGGAATACAAGGAGTGAGCTGTGAGCATGATTCGATGCCAAGTTGTTACCTGCATAATAAAACTAGTCAATGAATGTGAGGGAGGGAATGCCTTGCTTCCGCCGGTTGATTGCTCTTTTGCTTATCTGTTCAGTAAGGAACCCTATACAAGGATTTGCATGGAAAATGAAGTTTGCTTGTTTTTCATGATTTTGGATTCTCGTAGAGGTATGATTATATATAATATATTGTATATATGCTTACGTTATAATATTTTTATTTCATTTTTTGATTTTTTATTTATAAACTTGTTTTGCTGAGTGTATTTAATCTATAAACCAAAATTTGCCATTTTACAATACTTTTACATATTTATTTTTTGATTTTTAAAAAATCGAGATTTAAGTGGTGAATACTGGCCTACATGCCCTTAAAATTAATGATTTTCAAAAATAAAAAATAAAAAAATGAAAATATTGTAAAATGGCAAAACTTGGTATATAGATTGAATACACTTAGCAAAATAAGTTTATGGAGAAAAAATCGAAAAATATATAAAATAAAATAAAAAATGAATATTGGAACTTGAGCATACAATATTGTATATAATCATGTTTCGATTCTCGTATGTTGCTGCTTTTGCATTGAATAATTCTGTGTTGATCCGTGGATCATGCATGGTTCAAACTGATTGACCTCTCAAGTGACACGTTCTGTTATTCATTGGACTCCAGGTGTGGAAGATGATGGCTTCTCTCATCCACCTGACATGCTTAGGGACAAGCTTCTTGGTGGCCTGCTTGCTGCTGGATTTGACGAAGAATCCTGCCTGAGCAGGTACCAGTCTGTCTTGTACCACAAACCATCAAATTTTAGGCCCTCTTCTGCTCTTACGGCACAGCTGCGCAAGTATGAAGCTCTCCATAAAAAGTGTGGTCCAAATACCAGTTCGTACAACTTAACAGTCCAGGCACTCAATTCTGGGCACCCTACTGGAACTTCAGATTGTAGCTATGTGGTATGGATATCGTACAGTGGCTTAGGGAATAGAATCCTGACTCTGGCTGCTACATTCATGTATGCTCTCCTCACGGACAGAGTTTTACTTGTTGACAGAGGCAAGGACATTGGTGACCTTTTTTGTGAACCTTTTCCTGAGAGTTCATGGCTACTTCCACTCGATTTCCCTCTGAGTAAGTTCCAGAGCTTCAATCAAAAATCACCTGAGAGTTACGGCAATATGCTAAGAAGCAAGGTTATCAATAACAGTATAGAAAACATTTCAGCTGGATCCTTACCAGCCTTTACTTATCTTCATTTGGCTCATGATTATGATGATTATGATAAGCTTTTCTTCTGTGAGCAAGATCAACTCCACCTCGACAAAATCCCATGGTTGATTGTAAGGACTGATAACTACTTTGTGCCATCTCTTTTTCTGATCCCCAAGTTTGAGCAAGTACTTGGTAGACTTTTTCCCAAGAAAGATACACTCTTCCACCATTTGAGTCGTTATCTGTTCCAACCATCAAACCAGGTATGGGGATTGATCACTCGGTTTTATCAGGCTTATTTAGCTCAAGCAGAAGAACTAATTGGCATACAGATTAGAATTTTTGATACTGGAACTGGCCCTTTCCAGTATGTAATGGATCAGATCCTTGCCTGCACCTTGAACGAGAAATTGCTGCCAGAGGTTTCCCTCAAAGACCCACCATCCTTTGCTGCTAATGGAAGGCGGAAGGCTGTTCTCATGACTTCTTTAGTCTCTGGGTACTTCGAGAAGGTAAGGACCATGTATTGGGAACACTCTGCTGTCAGTGGTGATATCATGAGTGTTCATCAGCCAAGTCATGAGGAGTTCCAGCAGACAGAAAAGCAGACGCATAATATGAAGGCATGGGCAGAGATGTATCTTCTCAGCTTAACAGATGTGTTGGTCACAAGTTCATGGTCGACTTTCGGCTACGTCGCGCAGGGCCTTGGAGGCAAAAAGCCGTGGATTTTATACAAGCCCGAGAACAGAACTGCACCAGACCCTCCTTGTGGCAGAGCCATGTCGATGGAGCCTTGCTTTCATGCGCCTCCCTTCTATGACTGCAAAGCTAAGACAGGCATTGACACAGGGAAGGTTGTGCCTTATGTGAGGCACTGTGAGGATGTGAGCTGGGGTCTTAAGATCGTCGGGGCAGATGAGTTATAGCTGTTGGATGTAGTTGTATTGGGGGTAAAGAAAATCAATTTTTCCTTAGCCTACATCTATGATGATGGAAGGTGTTTTTGTTTCAGTTTAGATGTCTAGTGCTCTTGCATGATGAATTGCTATTTTACTTTAATACAAGTGCTCTTTAACTTGGATCCTCAGAACTAAGGGTGCAACTTGACCTGAACCCCGGCCTGCAGAACTTGATTTTCTGATAATTTTCTGATAGTGTTAAAATTTGGTTTTTCGCAGCCTGAGCTCAAAGAGCCCAACCGAGAAACCCGATTTATAAATATAATAAGATTAGAGTTCAAGTAAACTCGAATTTAATTTTTCATTTTATATTTGTTATAAAATATTTATATATATAATATTTAAACAATATTTCTTTATATTTTATGTATTTATATTATTTATATTTATATTTGAATACATGTTTGGCATATTGTAATTATATTGTAAATAAAATCTATTATTTTCATTTATATTTATCTTTTATTTCTATAGTTTACTTTAACGTTTAGAAATTTTATTCCTTCATTTTTTTATGTTAAAATTTTCTAAAAATATTCTTTATATGTTTTTTTTTTAAATTGTAGTTTGATTATATTTTATTATGTTTACTTATATGATTTGTTACTATTATATATTCATATAAAAATTTAAACTTATCACTCTTAAATAAAATATAAATTCATGAATATAGATTCAAATATGAAACTCAACCTGAACTTGATTTTCAAAAATAAAATTAGAATTTAAGTTTTACAAATAGGATTAGGGTTAAGAGCTATAGTTAATATTTTATAAATAAAGTTAGGGTTAAGGTCGAAGGGAACTTGAGTTTTATGAGCATGAGTTGCATTCCTATTGAGAAAGAATTGGCAGTGAAATCAAGCGTTCTTTCATGAATATTGAGATGTTGCATGAACGTTTGAAAGTCACCCAAGTACAAAATTCTTCCATATGAATTAGCTCTAGAGTCTTGCTTCTTGCCCGTCCAAAGTTTTCTTCGTTGATATCAACGGCAGGCTACTAGAGTTTACAACCGATGGATTGGCTCAGACTTCCTAAACCCCTCGCGATTAAGCATCCTAACGCTGCCTTCATTTTTATTAGTGATCTTTGCCTCAGTACCTACAACTCTTTTTAAAATGACGATGGATTTAAATAAAATTATAAAATGCAAGAAAACAATCTTAAAATGTAAAAATCATATCATTTCTCTTTTTGAAAATATTGCTCACATTACATAGATCTATTTCATGTGTAGAAGTTTTTTAAAAAATAAATTGTTTTTATATTTTACAGGCATTTTTCTTCACATAATTTTATTTAAATACGGGCATTTTCATTTATTGTCATGAAGGTTTAGGGTTTTTAAGAGTGCTTAAAATTTTAGGCAAACTTTTTAGTGGAAGTTTGAACTTTGCTAAAGTTACGACCCACCTGCAATTTCCACCAAACCCAATTTTTTCGACTTGAGGCAGTGGAGTTGCATGGTATGCGTATTGGCTGCTAGATTTTGAACGCCCTTTACATATTCCGCATTTTGTTTCAAGTAATACTGGAGCTGTCAAATTCTCAGGAGTGCAACTTGAGCCAGGTTAAGCCAAACTCAATTTTAAACGGTGCTCAAACTTGTTTTTGGTAACCCAAGCCCAAAGAATCTTAACCCGGATTAGGGATCAAGTGAACCCAAGCCCAATTTTTCATTTTATATTTATTATAAAATATATTATATACATACTATTTAAATAATATTTTTTTATATTCTTCCTATGTTATGTTATTATACCTATATTTGAATACATATTTGACATATTGTAATTCTATATAAATAAAGTATATTATTTTTATTTATATCGTTTACTTTTACGTCCATTAATTTTCTTCCTTTATCTTGTTTTTTATGTTAAATTTTTTTTAGAAATATTCTTTATATTACTATTTTTAAAAAAATATAGTTTAATTATATATTATTATGTTTACTTACATGATTTATTATTATTATTATTTACTCATATGAAATTATAAACTTATCACTTTTATCCGAAACTCAATCCAAACTCAACTTTTCAAAAATGAGATTATGATTTAAATTTTACAAATAGGATTAAGATTAGAGTTTATGTTTCATAATTAGAATTAAAATTAGAGTCAAAGTGAACTTTAGTTTCATAAGTACGTTTGGACAGAAACACCCGTCCAACCCAAAACCACCCAACAAAAAAAAAAACATAATAAAAAAATTGTATGCAAAAGTATGTTTGGACAGAAGCCATTCTATTAAAATTGTACGCAGCCGTTTTGCACAAAGCCATTCTCCAACGTGGAAAAAACCAACTGGAGCCCACGAAACCTTAGCCCTAAGGCTGTTTAACCATTAGAAGCTTAGTGATGGGCAATCAGAGGGGAGTGACGCAGGAAGGCTACAATGACTTCGAATAACATGATAATGGTCGCTAACACTTCTCTCATTGGATGTGTTTTTATGCCTGAGGCAAATAACCCCAAGTTTTGCGATGGCTGTCTTATGACATTTCTACGTAGCAGATTAAAGAACGGAAACTCCTACGTAGATAATCTATTCCTTTCTGTTTTTATGAGTGTCAGCAAGGAACTGTTTCTTGCAAGCAGAATTTCATCTGCTGAGGAGCCCCAATCAAAGGTATGTATCAACCAACTCGCCATGTAAACTAAAGGTGTGTTTGGTAATGAATAAAACTTTTAACGAAAAGTTTTACAGAGTAAAAGTTGTCAAATGATATGATATGATAGGAGTAATGATGAGTAGTAAAGAAGATAAAGTTAAAATAAATTGATTAGTTGTATAGAAATGATTGAAAAATGAAGTAGTTGTATAGGAAAATATGAAAAAATAATTAAAAAGTATGATAGTTGTAGAGAATGAAAAATTTTAACTTGACATTTTTTATTAATTGCCAAACACACCCTAAATTTTATCATCTAAATTTTGAAATAAAAAGTTTTCCACCGACAGACTGATTGTTGGCTCACATATGTGGCAAGAATAATAAAGATGGCAAAAGCATAAGCCTCAAGAAGCAGACAACTGAACACTGCATTCTCCTTCAGCTGCCAAGCCACATGGCAAGTTGGTATCTATTTGGAATTGCTCACGCTTAAACGAATTCTTAAAAGAAAATTCTACTTACAGTGAGAAAACAATATACATCAGTTCCAAACATTATGACCATTAGTCTGGTTCATGAAACTCAAAAAGTCGAGTTGCATCGTCTGGCTCCCCAAAGATCCAACAATAGATTTCTTTCCTCACTACCATCAAGCCCAAAAGTGACTGCAGGTTCCATCAGTTTTTCCTACCTTCACATAGGATTATGTGATACCCATGCCTGACCGCACAAAGGAAAAATTAGAAAAGCATATTACGCAAATCTCAGAATATGCCAAATAGTCAATCTTGCATTGCATGCGGATATCCACCTCCATCAAGTGTCAGATGTGAAACTCCAGAAAAATCAGCTTATGGGGGTTAATTTTATCATCCATATTCCATGCTAAAATAATAATAGCATGGAATTACCATTGTTTAGTTTCTCTCTAAATAATAGATCCTTCGTACAATAGCCATTAAAATTACAGGAATTACCATGGTTTAGTTTCATCTTTAATTGGTGTCAATCACGCTGCCTCTTCAAGAGAACGGGTGGACAGTAGGGTGTAACTGGGTCAGGTTATTCAGGTTGGACACTAAACCTAACACCAAACTATTTTTTTTAAAAAAAAAACATTAATCTGTTTAGAACACATTTATAAAAACCCCAACCCTCATCCTAATCGACTTAACAGAACTGAGTTGGTTCTTGGGTTGGCCATGGGCTGAACAAACAGATTATTAACAGGTAAATAAAGTGCAATAAATTTATGTATGTATGTTTAAGGCTATAAAAGCCTATCAACCTTTTATATGATCAATCTTTTATATGAAAATAATAATAATAATAATAATAATAATAATTATTATTATTATTATTAGCCTATGATTGACAAGGCATAAATTAACACTGGTAGCTCTGTAGGAATAAATACACAATCCATACAAATTCAAGTTGGTAGCATTGTAGGAATAAATGTATAACAGATTATTATTTATGTAATGAGTTAAATGAGTTGGCAGGTCATATTATCGGACAGGTGAACAACGACCCCAAACCAAACAGGTAAACAAGTAGCAGTCAACATGATTATCAAATTTCTACGACCTGAATCCTTGAAAATTCAGGTTGACCTGGACCTGGTTACACTCCTAGCAAACCGTTTCTCAAATGCGAACAGGGCAGCATATATTTTGTAGGTAGACTCTGCATTTGGCACCGTGATGTGATTTTTTTCCCTGATAATTTCTTGGTGAAATTTCAAATCTGTACACTAGAGATTGGAACACGAGATGCATCATACTCCAGGCTTCATTATCATGCAAACTGCTTTTTGTTTATGTATTTGGCTCTGTTATGAGATCCAACATTTCTTAGCAAATTTTGATCCTCTCTGCACAAGAAATTGGAACAGTATATGCATGCTAGAACTAGCTTCATTATTTCGCAACTCTTCTTTCTATTTTCTAGAATGTATTGAGAGATGCAGGAATCCTGGTGAAAAGCCAAATGTATAAACAAAAGAATCAAAGTATCTTATTCATATCTTAACAAATTTGAAAGGAGCTTTCACAATATTCTACAAAAAGGAAAAGATAAAAATGTAGTATCATATTTTATTAGATCTGTGAATTTCATCTTGAAATGTTGACTGGGTAACTACATAAACTTTATTTTACTTTTTCAAAAGACTAGTTCCATAAGCGTTGCTAAAGCAAAGAACTCTACTTTTCCACACACAATTTTCCACCCTCGTCTCATTTGAACTCCATCCATGAAGGCAATTTGCGATAGTCTAGATTTCGATTGCACTCCTTTTATATATTTAGGATTCATCCAAACTACCTATGCTGCGTTCAGAGTCCTTGGACCACTGCATTTTATATGCAGATCCACTTGATCTAACAGGTGCAAAACATTGTCCGATGCAACATGGTAGAAAAGAAGTTCAATAAATGACAGGCCTAATGCCAAACTTTATTTGACAACTCCATTTTTAACTTACCATCGAGCACTCCACCTACTTTGTCCTCTAGCAGCCATCCATACCAGGGGATTTCAAGATAAAACATCATGGACAAAGTGAATTTCAGCCATGAGGTGTACATGAGTGTGATAAAATGTTGAGATAATATCAAAAAGTCCAGGGAGGGTGAGAATGCTTACGTGGACTTGAATGGTGCACTGGTAGCTCCAATTGGTGTGCTGAAAGCAACATCTTGAAATGGCCCAGCCATCTTCCCTCTCGGAAACCATCCAAGGTCTCCACCTTTTTTCCCTGACGGGCACTCAGAATACTCTGAAGCTATCTGAAAACAAGGATGGTGCACATTTATCACACAGACTCCGTCCAGAAGAAACACTCTTTTAGCTAGCTGCTTTTCAATCATATAGTTTCAAATTTCATATCGATTACTAATAATTGCATGAGCTCTAGACAGAACTTTTTGCATCATACCAGCACAGGAACAATCCTGGAATATAAGTGGCTGCACCGGTCCAGCTAAGAGCACATTATTATCAGAATGAATAGAATTCCAGGATTTTAGCCCATGAAAAAGTCACCACAGGGAAATTATCAAATACCTCCTCACATTTTCAATAATCACAGATAAATCTCTGATATTAGAATGTCATCTTCATTGTTTCTTAGGATCCATGAATGCCCCCTATGAGGTCAAATTTACCCGAAAAGATTCCACAGTCACATGAAAATTACGTGTTCAAAGGTCCAAAAAAGCCCAAAAAAAATTTCAGCAAATTCAGTACATTCCAGCATTAATGTTAGAGGTAACAAAATATACTCTTGTTCCATTTAGGCATAAGATGAAATTCATGCACTCTTGTTCCATTTAGGTTACCATCTGCAATTCAAATTTTTTAAATTTAAGTGTGTTTCAATGCAGAATGTTCCTTCCTAAACATATTTTAAAATTTTCGAGTCAGTAACAACGAAGTATCCTGCAGTTTCAAAATTTGTGGACGAGAAATATCCATATCAAATTGCACAAATAGTCTTCTGCAAATTTCAAAACAACGTAAATATGCTGTGTTATCCTAAGAAATTTACCTTTGCAAACTCTGCAGGGGGAACCTTGTCACCATTGCTAAGCCAACCATCTTGCAGCTTCTTGTATGCTTCATTAATCTTTCCTTGCTTCTCACACAAGACATGCCTTGCTGAGTTAAATTCAAAGAATGAATATCAGAAGCAGAAGAGGCAAGCAAATAATGAAATGTAGGATGCAAAATTGAAAGATTTCATATGAGAATTTATAGAGAGCATAATAGGAAATAATGAATTCTAGCAAGCCTGTTGCAAGACAAAAATTATCAAAAAGAGTGGATACCACCGTCTGATTATTCATGCCTAAGAATTGGAAAAGCTTAATTTCATTGAAGTAACAGCATTAACAAGAACATTAAACACATTTCCCCCTTTCTTTTGTGCGTAGGTTTTCTTCCCATTTCAATTTTCAAGTGGCAGAGGAGTAAGGGAACAGACGAGTATACCTACTACTAATTAATTAGGCAGTCAAATATTAGGAAAAAAGAGCGGTAGCAGAGGCAGTATGGTTGAGAGGAGAAATAAAAAGACCTTTCACATAAGTGCAAGTTCCAAGGCCATCGGCAGATTTCCCGCCGCCCTTGCCCTTTCCCTTGGATGCACTCTCGTCGCTCGCACTGCTGGATTGCTTTCCCTTGCCTTTTCCTCCTGAATCCTTTGGCTTAGAGTCCTTCCCCATCACCTCACAATCTGCAACCCTTCATCACAAGAAATTCAAAGACCGGAAAGAAGAAACATAAGAGGATAGAAATTTAATTACAAAAAAAAGATTAAAAAAAAAAAAAGCAAAACAGGTGTTGACAATCGTCACTAGGGATTATGCAGCTATTGCAATGACAATGACCGATCAGCGGAGCAGCGCCTACACGATTGAAATCATTCAACAGTGATAAATGATTAAAGAAGAAGAAAACATTGCTCTTACTTGTCTCGCTTAAGGGTTCCTCGTCACGGAAAAAAGGAACAGCAAGAAAACCCTCGGAAAATAGAGTGAGTCGATCCTGATAAAGCACAGCAGAAAGCAACAAACGTGAAAACTGATAGGAACGCAACCGCTTTCGCGATCGTGTACGTAGCGTTTCGTTTTGTAGAGGGTGAATAGGTCCACTCGTAGGGGTGCAACTTGGTACCGGGTCGGTCCGAACCCACCCGACCCGACCCGACCCGGTATCAAAACCAAAAATGGATTTTATTTTAAAGATTTTTTCCCAAATAGACCCGGTTTCGACCCGACCCGTAGAAACCCGAAACCAAAACCGGGTTCGCACCAACC
>JAXCLR010000050.1:48002312-48029773 GCA_035584095.1 Annona squamosa | reverse complement strand
TGGGTTTACTCCAACCCGGTTGGTTTAGGATTTGGGTTCACTCCAACCCGGTATAACCCGACCCGAGTTGCACCCCTGTCCACTCGTCCCTCTTTCAAGTTTCAATACGAAAAGTCCTCCATCAAGCAAATGGGCCGTCCAAATTGATTGCCCTCGTTACAGTCTCTACTCGATCTAAAAGCTCCCAAATTCCAAGCCAATTTATGTTTGCGATTAACAAAATATAATAGCATAAAAAGAGCATTGGGATTTCATTATAATCACAACGACGACGACAACGACAACAATATTAGACAACGGTAACGGAAATGATGACTCTCTGCATTTTAATTTCACAGATTCTTATAATCATCCATTTTGAGCTTAATGCGTTAAGGTTTTAGACTCGATTGTGTGCCATGTCAAGTTGTCATCCATTCGAGGAATCTGGAAACTGTCTAGAAAGCTTTGTTCTTCAAGTCATGAGGGAGGGATTTGCACACCATTGCCATTTCTAAAATCAAAAAAACATAACTGAATCTGCTGAATGAGTTAGGGTAGGTGACCCGTAAATAATAGTAAAAGATTCTTCAAATGCAGGCAGCGATATAGATATGAACGCGGCTTTTATTCAACCAACCTTCCAAAGATGATGAAGCCAAAATACAAATAAGCTCTGCAAAATGCCATTTTTCAGTACAGGTGTAGATCGTCCATTCAAATTGTTGATTCTCATCCAAATTGAAAGTGAAATCCATGATTTCTTTCTTTTTATTTTGATTCCACTCACTCCAGTGAAAATGGATTGCTACAGAATTACACGTTAGTACGGACTCACCAATCTCTATCATTCACAAGATAACATCTAACTACTTCAACTATGAAAAAGCCTCCCGATAAGTTAAACATGTGCCACTCCAAATTGATGGCTTTCCGCGATCCTGTTGAAAGCTCAATGGAACTTCCACAGATTGCTATGTATAGGTGTACTTTCTTGGTCATTAAATGGTCAGACCCATCATCTCCTTGCTATTCCGAATCAGAATCTGATGGCAACAGCATCTGGTATGCATTTTTGGGTTCATCGTCAGTTATTGAAAATGGCTGGTCATGGTTTGAAGACCTTGCTCTACTTCTCCTTGGACGAGCTCTACCTGCTCCATCATTTACCTGAAAAAGGAGGGAAGGACACCAGCATTACTGAAATGATTACATCTACAAAAATAACACTCAAGGACACGTGACAAAATAACAATTGCATCAGCACATTGAATGGATTACTTGAAAACTCTCTCAGGTATCTGGGAAGAAGCACAAAGAAGTTAGGATTATTATGGCAATTTAAGTCAGGCTGGAAAACTCATCCATATCAGTCAATCTAAAAACAGATGACGGATCATCACTAATGACTAATTCATTGTCCTCTGACCTGTCTTACCAGTGAATCACTTAATGAGATTTTATATGCTACCATGCACCACCTTACCTCTGTATTTGATTGTGTTGCTTGGCTCCTTTTCAACCACATACTGCCAAAAGATATGCATGCTCCTAAAAGAAAAAATGACCCAAGCCTGGGATCTTTCATTCGATCAAAGACACTTGAAAGTATTCTCTTAACATTCTGTTTCAGTCCTCTGCTTGAGGAAAGGACACCTTGAGCACCCTTCAACCAGACTGGATTTGAATCTTCTGGTAAAAGTTCAGGAGTCTTTGTTGTCTGCCGCAAAATTTTACAAGCCATCAAAAAGAAAGCATGGCAGAGGAAAAGGTATTTCAAGTGTTGTAATAAGTCAAGTATTTAGTAAAAAAAAAAAAAAAAGACAACAACTTAGGAAATATAACCATTTTTACTATTTATGTGGGTGTGGTTGGTAATAAGGACGGGATGGAAAACTTTTCCAACTCTATTCTTGCTCATCATTACTCATATTTTCAAGCATCATTCTCCATTTTTCATACAAAAGCCTGCTTATTTTGTCTTTATTCATTTTTCCCTAGTCATTACTGCTTATTATATGACATCATTTTCTCTGCTTTCCACTTTTTCCATATTCTTTTGTTTTCATACTATTTCCTCATCCCCAACAAAAACCAAAAACAGGAGCATATACAATTCATCGAGAATTATGAAAAATCTGAAACATAGCTTCATCTGGGATATCCGGATTTCCACAGCCACAACCAGGCATAGGCTAGACGCTATTCTCAATTAAGCTTGAAACATCAAATAAACAATTTTTCTACTCATGAAGCAAATGATGACCTCAAGAGCATGTTTTTGTACTTGTGGATGTGCCAACTTACAAAAAAGGGGAGATCCCTAGAGTCACCATCCTTGATAATCCGTGAAATCCACTCAATTATCTGCCATTAAAATTGATACATTGACATATAATGAGAGCCATAACAAGAACTGAAAAACACAGAAAATAACAAAGGAGAAGGACAACACTTAAAAAAGTTCCAGAATGTAGCTTTAGTTCAAAGGTTCAGATCATGACAACTTAAAAAGGGGTTATCCCAATAAAAAGAAAGGGCGGATTATCCACAGTAAGGACTTCAACAGCTTATCGCTATGAGCCATTGGATCTTAAGCTACTTCAACCAAGGCCTCTGTTTAATTCTGCTTATCAAAATGAGCTTTCTAGGATTACTGGTTCCTATGAAAGATTTCACAAAAAGAAACCTTTGCTAGACAATTTTCCTAATAAAGGTCATCATAGTTTATTGCCAAAATGCTTCCCTGTATAAGAGTGTGTTTGGTAATGTAAAAGGGGAAAGTAGAAAGTGTGAAAGTAAGAAAAATTTTGACAATTGTCGGTGTGATGTGAAATGATAGGATAAAGTGGGAATAGATAGGGTAGTTGTGTGAAAAAATGATTGGAATATAAGGGCAAAAATGAAAAAAATAAGATAGTTAAAGTAGGTAAAATGATTGGAAAACATGGAAAAACAAGTTTTCCATTCCCACTATCCTAATCATATTACCAAACACACCCTCAGAAACAATTGGGATATAAGGGGGTTTAATTAACTTCTACTTCAGAGTACTTGATCTTTCCAGTTTTGATGAATTTTTGGGAAGTTGCTTTTTGTTGCGTGTGGTGATGTGGGAAGATGCTAGACAACTTGACACAGTAAAAACATGAACAAGTGGCTTCCTAGAACAACGAAGCTACCCAAATAGGAAAAGAAAAAAGGGGGTATATTTGGACAATAAATGTGTAAACAATGTCATCAGCACAAGATAATGTGAGCTATAGAGGAGGAAAAGGCCAAATAGCCGAGGGTCAATGATGAAAATTATAGATAATAATGAAGAAAAAGTATCATGGCCAGGGGTGAATAGAAGTAGGTAAATGTCACATGAAATAAATTGATATACATGTGAAGAGTTTAAATATGCCCAAACAGAGTCTAAATGCTTATAAATGGAACATGTTAGAAGGATATACTTGGCATCTATTCCCCATTGAAAATGAATTTTTCTATATTAGCAATGCAGACTAGTCTCCATGAAGCCATGATATGTAATGAGGTGGGAACTCAATTGTTGGTAGTGATTATGGGAAGAATGGCTGCTCCTGCAACCATTAAAGCAATGCATTTACTATGTAGTGAACAGAAAAAAAAAAAAAAACACACACACACACACACACACATACACACATCTGAGATGTAGCTAAAACAGTTAACAAACAAAATCATTCAAAGCTTTGTTATTTTAGTCACTTAAGCCCTGATGGGAATAATATTCTACAACTCTTTGATTTTCAAACCAACTCATTTGCTATCTAATATTTTTGCACTGAGGAACTGGAAACGAATGGCAAAACAAAGATTTGATGCACCCCCTTCTGTATTCTGTATAAATATAATAGTACAAATGTATTACTGGTTCCTTAGACACCAATAGTACAAAGCTATGAGCTGGATAATTTCTATAGTTAAGATCCATCAACATAATTTACTAAATAGAGAAGAAAAGACAAACACAAAGTTCACGGGTAGTTAAACAGTTAACAACCAATCTATCAGACAATAAGAAGCTAAGCACATGAAATAAAGAAAAATTTCTACCTCTTGAATGTCCATTGAACCGTTAAACCTTGCCACGAGCTGGGATGCAAGATCAGCATCATCTTCTTGAAATGAATCCCAGATGGTTTTAGGGTATTTCTTGTAGTTTGTATCATCCCTTGTTAAATTCCTTTTGTAACGCACAATAAACAACCTAGGAACGTCAGTAGGATCTCCATACCTCCGAGGTCCACATGTTTCGTAGCTGGTCTCAGAGAAGAGATAGAAAAAACAATACTTCTGGATGATGGAAGGCAAAAGTCAGTGCATGAATAGTAACCCTATATTACAAAATATCACGTCAGGCATATTCTATCATTTTTGACCTTCAAAACTAGAGAAATAGGCAGACATGACGTGCTGGATTAATGAAAATTCTAAAAGTATTGTTCTAAAAGCTCCACAGCTGATAGCAATGCAAGAATAAGCACTTAAATGTGGATTCAATGATGAGTTACCCAAGTCTCTCTTAAGATGTAGCATGTATCTTATGTACCAAACTTCCAATTGATATTATAACATGTGCGCATCTGTACAACATATATAATGTATGAAATCAAATTTGCCATGACTGGCCACACATCAGAAAATTGTAGCCCCACTGTCAGTATCACCTTCCACACACTGGTGGCTCATATGTTGCCGAATTACTGTGAAGGCTTTAGAGGTCAGGTTGGCCTTTCCATAATTAGCCTTCTCCAGAAAGCAAAATGAACTATAGTCTCATCATTACCCAATTCTCTCATAATACCTATTGGTATAAAACCTGAATTCTCTGAGATGCATTGATTTCTAGTTCAAATTTATATCATCTTGACATCAATCTCAACTTCTCATCTCAGTAAGTTTTGTTCATCCATTCTCCAACATTCTGCCTCATAAAGCATGATCAGTCTTATATTTAACCTAGAATTTTTCCCTTATGTCCTACCACATTAAATTCCATACATAACATCCTTCTTGAAATCTTAGCTTCCATGAATTATGAATACAAAAAGGAGTTGTTTATTAAAGCCTAAAACATTTCAAACTAAAACTTTTCCATCTAAAACTTTTTACTATTTACAATTATCCTATTTTTTAATTATTTTTTCACTTCTTCTAATACAACTACCTTACTTTTCAATCATTTCTACACAACCACTTACACATCTAACCTACTTATTTTAACTTTATTCTCTTTACTCCTCATTATTGCCCCTATCATATCAGGATTTTGATCCTATGCGCCTAGGTGCACTGAAGCCATTTTAACCCATTTTTTTAATTTTTTTTGAAAATTTTTTTTATACAAGTGTTAATCTAAGTGTATTTAACATGTGTATCAATTTTTACCATTTTTGGAGTATTTTATATATTTATTTTCGATTTTTGAAAATAAGTTGCATTTTAGTAATTTTAAATTACCTAAAATGCCACTGATTTTCAAAAATCAAAAATAAATATCTAAAATACTCCAAAAATGGTAAAAATTGATACATACGTTAAATACACTTAGATTAACAATTTTATAAAAAAAAAAAAAAGTTTAAAAAAATGGGTTAATGCACCCGGGTGCACTGAAGCTAAGTGCACCCGCGTCCGCGGGATCGGAATTCATCATATCACATCATTTTCTCACATTTCAAAATCTTCTATACCAAAAACTTTTCATCAAAAGTTTTATTACTTCCCAAACACACCCAAAACAAGAAAACAATGTTGCTTGGGAAACTTCTTGTTGGAACCTAACTAATGCATGACATTCTCTAGTTCATTCACATTTTTAAATCAAGTACAAAATAAATTAGGCAGAATCATTTTAGGATAAAATATAAGTCAAAGATGCACCTGTTGAGCTTCTCCATCAAGCCATGTAAATGTCAACCGGTTCTCGCTCAATGCACTGACAACTGACTGTGCAACTGAATGGTCCTTATCACCAGTTTCTGACTCTTTATCATTTAATAATGTACCTTGGACTCTGCGTATGGTCTACAGAAACATCAGGAGTTGTTATGCATTTTTCGTAGTATACATGTTTTTGCAATAAAGAATCAGAGCATAAACAATGATGTGAATAAAACCAAGTGAACAAAAGCAAAAGGCTGCAGCATTACTCAATAATTTGAAACTTTGCTAATCTGAATAGATCACTCAAACAAATTGGGGCTTACTTCTCTCATTTTATCTAGTTCAAGGCTTGGTCTCCCTGCAAGAACCACACAATACCAGGTCAATGTATCATTTCCTGCACGAGAGTAGCCTCTGGCATCACAACCTAGCTCCATAGATGTTATACTCCTTAGTTGGGGAAGCTCTGGAAAACAAAAAACAACAAGCGTCACTGCTTTGATCCTCAATGCTATGTGGCTAGGAACTTTCTATAAGATTTTTCAGTTGATAATGTATTATAAAATGGATTAAAACAATAATAACCAAATTACATGCTTCCTCCTCACATAGGATCAGCAAGAGCAATTAATTAAGAAATAAGCTAGAAGAAACCACAACAAACTATTTTATTCATCATATATCGAGAGTGGAGACACATTCAGGGGAACCAGGTCAACAAAAAAGTGAACCCTGTGGCATGTTTTAAATTCATGCTGCAGCTCATACAAGGTAATTTACTTATGGATGTTGGAAAATATAGAAGTTTGCTAACAGCTATAAACTGCCATAGACTGCTACTGCTAGCCCTAGGCAACATAACAGCTTAATCAACTAGTTCAACACTAATTACATAATCCAACACCAGAATAGTTTGGTTGAGATTTGAACTATCACCAAAATCAAATCAGCAACAAAATAATTGGCAATGATCTAATGGAACTTTTTTATTTAGGCCACAAAGGATAATTGGATAAAATCTAGTTATTTATTTTGATGAGCCACAAAGCTAAATCCATTTAAGAGTGAACATACACCCTTTAAAATATATTACTCTCACATAGTTTCAATTTTTGGCTCATGAAAATTTGTTTAACCTAATATTTATTCTGCTAGCTAAACAAGCACCTCTAAGCACATTGGTTGGATTGGATTTCATTAACAATATATCAATAGGTGGTATCTATCGTGACCAAGTAGGCTAGCAAAGGAAGAAAGAGTTACATGAAGTATTTAGTTTTAAACAGATCAGTCAGAATGAAATTCAAGAAAGTAGAATTACCTTGATGTTTATTTTGTTCCATAAGACTTTGAAACCAAGAACTATTGAAAGATCCTGCATAGGAGGTGACAATTACTCGCTAATTAGCAAAATGAATAGCAAAGCCTGGTACAACTTAGATTACCAAACGAAAGAGATGAAGGGTAGCATGCCATGATGGACGACGGGTTTTACACCAGGGTCTTTCAGAAACACAATAGCGGGTGCAGATTCGACATCTAACCTGCCAATTGAAGACAAAAGAACCAATAAAAGAGCATTAAGGGTCCTGCTTAAGAGCATTAAGGGTCCTGCTTCATGCATTTGGTATTGTAAGGCAGCCAAGAGAGAGGTTATATCTGTGGTAAAGAAAAACTTTTAGCCCGTAGTTTAGTCTGGAAAGTGATTTGTGTACAAGCTGAGATAAACATCATGAAAAGGGTAAAACCACAAAGGACACAACATGCTGCAGATTATCCACTATGATACAGCAAATCAAGACATGGAAAAATGACACGGTTTGTCAGGGCGAAATCAGGCTGATGAAGAATAATTGCAGTCAGTAACAGCAACAATCCACGAATTCCACCACTCCAAATGGGAAAAATGCAATATTAGAATATAGATCTCCTCCATCTGAAATTGAATGGTGCATAATGAGCTTTAGAAATATCCACTTTATGCCTCAAATAAAAGACAGATCCCGTTCACACAACCACGCATAAATATGTGAGCCAGTGGAGATAGATATTAAGTATACAGATGCAATAGAAATAGGATGCTCTCATATAATTTCTTAATTATAGGTATTGTCACTAAGAAACCTGGTTGATAGATAAAATCTCTCAAAAGAAAAATATCAATTATAGCATTTATTTGGAAATTTGATTCGAATTGCCTTTATACTCCCACTTTAGAAAAATGTGACCGTAACTTTGGACACTGTCAAGAATAATGAAAATTTGTTTCTGAATTAAAGATAATTCGGGACCCTATTTTGAAGAAAGGAGAAAATAACGTGATAAGAAGACCCATTGATCCTTCCAATTTCTCTCAACCTGGTTTCAGTTTCTTACAAAAAAAAAAAGAAAACATATTCCAAAATATGGGACTGATAAATGAATTCAGATAAGATATAAAAGCAAAAGATTATTCATTCTTGCTAAATAATTTCTAAGAGCAAACAATAAAAATTAAAAGAACATGACAGCCTATTCGGAATGATGTGTATATACGTGTTCCACCATACAGAAGCTTCCTCCTGCCTCCACAGAACAAAAGCAAAAGAAGCATAAGCCCAATAATCCTTCGCAGCTTGTCGAAGGAAGGGAGAAGCACGTTCCCCAGTCTTTGAGAAGCAAATGATTTTTACCTGTTCAGTGTAAGTAGCAAAGCATTGAGCATGGTGAAGGAAGTGTATGATGCATTGTAATGACTAATAATGCAACCACCGTATACCCTTAGACAAGCAATCACCGTATACCCTTAGACAAACAAATATAATTAGTAGAGTTTGCCTCCAAATGAATAAATTAACAGTAATTATCAAGTTTCTTATAAGTTTCCAGTGTTTTCTGAAAAAAGAAAAAAGGGAAACAGACAAATGGCCTACTCCAAAATTACTAGCAAACCAGAAGCCACCAAGTTGGATGAGAAAGAAAGATTCAGCATTGCATAAAGGTTTTAAAGAATCCATTTGATATATCGACAATAAAAGTTGCAAGACATGGAGACACATCAATATTTCAGATTAAACCTAGGGCGAATTATAAATGTGTTCAACATATATGCCATATAGATATGTGAAATAGTATAAAGAATCCAATCCAATATAGCATATGATGAACTTAGTTCTCGGCCACTGTCGTTTATTTGAGACAACAAATGATGGCTCTAGAAACTGGAATACCAACCAAAACATGTGGTTGAGCAGTTTGGTCCAAAACACCAAATTAGTACAACGGTTGGTTTCAATGCATCCAGTATTCATAGCTTGTAAAAGAAAGAGGTTGTCAGTGGATTCAAATGCCCCTTCTCTGGAAGTGCCAGATAACATTCTAGAAGACTTAGGGTACTTTTGTTTTTGTGTTTTTTTTTTTTTGGATGAGGAAACTTAGGGTACATTTAGTAACAAGCTTAAGTGGGAAATATAAAATCACTTTCAGACTTTTCAAAAATATTACCTCTACAACCATTCCAACTCACAATTGCCAAACACACCCTTACTTTTCAAATTCAACAGATTTCACAAGTCACCATTTTTTCTACTAAACCAGATTGGCCAGAGAACAGTTTAATCAAACTAGTTCAAAGTGACTATTTAGTCTAATTTTTAAAATCACAGCAGTAAACAGTTTAGGCACTAACGTCAGATCTAGCACAAACTGCAATATGCCCATATGCCTCAGGACAGGTTAACACATTTTTATTTATTTACTAGTTTTTTCTATCCTATGCGGTTGCTTCATTTTTCATAACTTTTTCCAGAACAAAAGTTATGATAGTACATGAACTAATGCAAACTCCATAAATGGAGTAAACATCATAGGAAGTATAGGCAAGATCAAGGGCAGCAAACACAAGCAAAATACAGCACTTATAAACTAGTTCTCGTGTGCAAGCCTGGAGAAGATAACACATACCCTGTGTTGCCCACTCTTTGTAATGAAGTTCTTCTGTTAGAAAACAAATAAAGATAAAACAGAACAACGTCAACTTACAAGAAAGGTGGCCAATCAAAAAGGATATTGATGTTATTATGAATAAATTAGCGTACATGAAAATTTCAGCAAAAATTTCACATAAAACATTGTACAAAAACTGGCAAAAATAATTCAGAAACAAAAATGCACAGACTAGAGTTGGTCTCAAGAATTAATTACCAAGGATTCCTTTGAGTAATAAAGAATACGAGGCAAACCAAGTATATCTGTTGCAAACCAGTCAGCAACAGAGTCTGCCTGGAGATCTCCCTGGAACCTGATACACGTGTTTTCAAAACAAAATGGTCATGGAGAGAAGCACCAAAAGAATGCATTTAGAAATATGATATTACCACAGTGATAACAGAGCAGAAATTTTCAACAATGAAAGAACTCCAATATTAATGTTCATGTCAAATAGAGAGCGGAAACTCACCTAACAAGACAATCTGAACTCCTACAACCAGGAGGAAGTGCAACTATAGAAGGCAGGCCTGGCATAATTGAGAATGAAAAGATAAAGAGAACAATGGTCAAATAAGAAGTAAAGCACATGCCTTGAAAGATCAAAGTGTAGGCTAGAAAAACAATACACTAAATAAATGATACACAAGAAAACAGTTGGGACTTCTCATAGTGTCCAGCTGTCCTCTATGGTGATGATCAGGATGCAGTCAGATATTGCAACCCAATTAAATTTTGAAGGTTTTCAAACTCAACGGGAAAATGTTTTGGGAAAAAACAAATGACACCATGTCACAGAATTATAAAGCAATAATGCATAAGAAGCCATCAAAAACGTAGAATGCCATGATATTAAGGCCAAACTCCAAGAGAGCTTGGGGCTTAAGAAATGGAGCATTTAGACAATTTTGACCTGCAAAAGCAAATTGGAAATTTCTATGGGCATGTTTTGCAAACACTAAAACTTTTGAATCTTTACAACTACCACATTTTTTAATTATTTCCTCACATCTTCTCATATAACAACCCCTTCATTAATCTAAGCCCAGGTGGTTTTGTTGGTGAATTCAAAATGGAAGACTCTGAGGCTCACATGCTTCAATAATTCTAATTTAGGTCTATGACAGGAACTGCAGATTTTCTTCAAGTCCATTAAGTTGGTCTGGCAAAAGATGTAACAAGCATTATTGAGACGTATTCAAATAAATACATTTCAGGGGTTGCTACTGGTTGAATGCCCATGGAAGCTTGCTGATCTCTTTAAGAAAAATTCAGTGCACCCTGTCTTTGGAGCATTGGTTCAAGAAGTGAACAGCCTAGGTAATGGACCAGGTAAAAAGAAGCAGGTTTTAGTTATTTTATGTTCTGAAGTGTCTTTCGGCTACCTCTGAGTTTTACTTTGGTTGTTCATCCGTTCAAGAAGTGGACTTAGGTAAGTGGTTGCTCACGCAGGGATATGGTTTGTAAACTTCAGTTCAAGGTTTGTTTCTCCTGACACATTTTATGCCATGGTACCCATTTTTCTAAACAAGACCTTCCTTAAGTAACCTACAGCTTTTGAATGACAGCCAAAAGAGGGGCCACAGAGAAAGTGGGAATCACGGCAAGTTCCATTCTTTTCAAGAAATGCTATCCCATAAGAATCTTTCCCAGTCAATCAAATCTTCCGAAAATACATAAAGAATCACATCTCAGCTTTACATTTTGCAAGATACAGAATACCAGAGATTAACATTGAAACTATTACCGTTTCTAAAAAATGGTTGGCCAGTGGACCTCCTTTCTGCAAAATAACTCGCAAGCTGGGTATCACCAAGTTCAACCATATGAACACCAGCAACACCATCCACCAAGCCAGCTGGATGCAGTCAGGAACAAAAGAAGGAAAAAAAAAAAAAGGAAAAATGCAATGGATAAAAGCATTTAGATAGCCTGCAAAGCACACGAATGAAGAAAATTCTATAAAAACCACCAGTCAACAACGAACATGATAATACTTTCTATAAAAGAGTAAAAAGATGCAGTCTTCAATTTTACCATTTCACTATGTTCTTATTTATTTATTTATTTTGTCTTTTACTAAAGATAAAGATAATCTTCATATACTTGTATGTTCACACTCTCAAGATTATATTTTTAATTATTGAATAAAAACAAATATGCATATAAAGAGGCGATCTCCAAAAAGATCAGAAAAGTTCCCAAAAAATTTCCTCACTTTCTACACCCCTTCTATATGCAGTGACATCTTAATTACCTACTTACCCTATTTTCCAATCAACTTTTCATATCTTTCCATATAATTATCCTCTCTATTTTAACTTCATTTTTTTCACTCTTAATCATTACTCACAACATATCATGTCGCTCTATCACTTTTCAAAAAAAAAAAAAAAATCCTCAATATTTTCCCCACTTTTTTCCTTGATATCAAACAAATGTTTAGTTTAATTAGTTCACTCAATAATTACACATAATCCAGAATATTTTTGTTAATTTCCAAAAAGAAAATCAAAAGAACTCGGTGTACCATGTAAATCTCAGTAACTTGCTTCATACGTTGCTGTGGGACCATCAATCTTTCGTATTATACCGGGACAGTAAAAGAAACAAAATGGAAACATAGCCAGTAAGGATATGGTTATTCAAAGATACCTATAAAGAGGGCAAAATTGTGCAAAAATCACTAGCAAAGTCACATTTTTATTAACCAATACAAAGGAGGATCAAGTGTCCACTTGCATTTGGTCAAGACTTCACCAATATGATTCTCTTAAATTAGGCTATCATGTTGCCCCAGACCCAAAAAAGCGCTCTAGTTTAGGTACTAATTCTAGGCTTCTAGACTAACTTCCCAAGATATATTGCATTTAAGATGAAAAGCTTCGCAAATAAATTTCATAAGAGTAAACTTCTATCAATTGCAAAATGAAGTTGCATTCATAAAATATTTATCCAAAAGATAAAAAAATTATTACATCTGGGGTGTGTTTGATAATCATAGTAACTCGTCGATCTAAAACTTTTCACTTTTCATAACTATTATATTTTTTAATTATTTTTTCACATTTTACTATATAACTACCCTATTTATCAATCATTTCTCCACAATTACCTAAATCATATCTATTTTAATCATTATCCTTATGAAATCACATCACTTCTCTCATTTCAAAAAGTTTTATGCCAAAAAAAATTTCTTTCAAAACTTTTATCAAATGCCATAGTCACTCTTGCTCAATATTTTTCAAAAATCAATAAAAATGGTGTATAACGCAAAAATTCTTTAACAGATGGTCTCCCTTTCCTTAAACTATGAGATTTGAGGGACAATAAAACACTTTATAACTAACAGTATTTTGTTAGTAAGAAAATATATAATGTGTCACATGCATCCAAAACAAAGCTTTAGGCATAGCGACACAAAAATTTTAGATATCTAGAAGGCAAAAACACTTATAGAAGTTCTAAGTAGTATTATTAGATCAATTCTTTAGATGCCCTAGTAGACCACTATAATTATAATGGAATGGATCAAAACCTCTCTCTCTCTCTGGCTACCAACCTGGCCCAAGGGGGGGAATTGCAAGGCTGAGACAAAATGCATCCACAAGCAAAGCAAAGGTAGGCAGCCTCTCTCTCTCCATCCCTCCCTCCCTCTAAGGCCACCAAGCTGGCCCAAGTGGGGCTTGCAAAGCAAAGGTAGGCAGCCTGAGCACCAGCACAGCAATAGCTGCTAGAGAATCTAACCCAAATAATGAAAATCCAACACAAGCGGCCTCTGCTAGAGGCTAGTGTGCCACACATGCGACTTGGGTTATTGATCTTGTTCTCTTTGATTTTTGTCTAATCTAGACATATATATAGTTAACTCCTACAATTTTGGGCATTATGTGTGCAATAGAAAGGTTAGATTGACTATTTGAATCTTAGATCTTGATACATACGTGCAAAGCTGTGTTTTTGATGTTTTTATTCATTTTATTATTGTGGATATAATCCACTAGGGTAACTAAAGAGTTGATCTAAAAGAGGTATTTGGTAGATTGCCATAAAGTAAGTGTTTTAGCTATAAGGTGCGTTCGGGAAGTGATAAAACTTTTGAATGAAAAGTTTTTAGTATAAAATTATTTGAAATAATATAAAATAATGTAATATAATAGGGATAATGATAAAGAATAGAGAGTAAAGTTAAAATAGATCAGTTAATTGTATAGGTAGTAGTGTAAAAATAATTAAAAAGTAAGATAGTTGTATAGGAAGATGTGAAGAAATAATTAAAAAATATAATAGTTGTTGAGAGTGAAAAGTTCTGTGTTTATACAAACACACCCATAAAGTAAGAAGTAATTGAACAAGAAGTTCTAAGTGGCCAAATTTTATGCATTGTTCTACCCAAAGCTTCATTTTAGATATATATGACTTATCCTGCTTGTTTAGTGTTGTTACTCGCAAAATATTTTGTCATCCCCCAAAATTTTTTGCTTGATTTAGAAAAGATAAATTATTTATTGAGCATTTTATTGAGTTGACTCCTTTGTTGATATTTTATTTGGAACATTGATGAGTTGCAATAAATTTGTATCTTCTAGATAGATATTATATAAATATAAATTCATTTTGCAATTACTAAAAGTTTCTTCTTTTATGCAATCTTACATATGATAGATTTTGGGAAGTTAGTCCACATTCTACAAATCTAGAATCAGTACCTAAAGTATTACTTTTGTATCAAGGGCATCACAACTAAAAAGGGTCAAGAAAAAGACAAGTTACTTGAGAGAGAAGAAAAGAGTTGCACATGCACACCCATCATTCTAGACATGTAGACAAGACCATTCACTTGTCACATAACTTACAGCTAAAAACGAAATAATTTTTAAGTAACTAGGGATGACTAAATAGGTATGCCATAACAAGACAAAAGTTACACCTTGAAGGCTTGAACTAGTTCACCTTATTATTCAGAAGTCACAACCAAGTCCTAAAAAACCTTCAAGCAAATAGTTATTTCATAAACTGGTCAATTTTGCTCTCCTGCTTTGGTCCTTAGTCAATCTTACCTAGGCTCACAAGTCCAAAGCTTGGGTAATAGAATTCTCTAGATTGGACCATATTCATTCCATTTCAACAAAATGACCATATAGAGATGCATCACATCAAGCTTCAATTCCAATGGCAATCCAATTCTTCGCTCGTTGGGATTGGGCCAGGTGATCCCCTAGGCCCCCTACCAAATGCATTCTAACCTAACAACCTTCCATTTTATTGACTTCAAATTTCAAATTGTTGAGAGTTAATCAATTTTGATGAATGACTAAACATAACTGATATGATATAGTAGTACTAATTATTGTTTTAGATTCTTGATTATGTTGATAGATATGAAGGATTTAATTGTGTGAAGTATTGAAGCAAAATGAAACAAATGTGCGAAAAAGCATGAAGATTATCAAAATGAGGCAAATTTGAAGCATATGTACGCATACTACTAAAATTACAAAGACTTTCCAACGAGATAAGTCTCCACATAACAACATGCTAGAGATCCCATTTGCATTCTATAAGTCGACTTATCAATTTGATGGGTTGACTTCTTGTCTAGCCACACAGGTTTAATGGTTTCTAAGCGAGAAACTGTAATGGCTCTAAAACCGTCCATTGCTGGCAACATATCCACTACAACGGATCTTTCCGAAATGACCTAAATACCCTAAGATTTAGGGCCCATGCTGCATGAGTATGAATTTTTGTTCATTGCCGGAGTAACACATTAGAAGCTCATCTTTCACAAGATGAAACTCTTGGCTGCCATCCACAACAACAGCATTGGCCTCCTAGCTACTTGGCCAAAGCTACCAGATCTAATTCTCTAGTTGCTAAATAAGCTGGACATTCACTTTCAATCATTCGAAATCTGGCTCTTTGCTTCAAATCTGGATTTGAGTGGAAGTCAAGTCTCTTAGCTTCTCCCGAGGAGTTCATAACTGTTGCAAAACTTTCTTCTCTAACTGTGATTGCTGCAGAACTCTCCAAGACCCACCACCAAAATCAAAGCCACATCTAATTGCTGCTGCCAACAACCTCACTGCTTCCATCAAACTCGATTACAGAAGCTACCACACCCCTATTTTACTCTGATGATGGCAGCAAGGAGCCCAACTACAACACTGCTCCACCAACACCATCTCACCCCTGCTCCCACCTCGTCCAACAGCAACTACTTAAGTTTGATACCTCTGTTTAATTCTGGTGGAGCTCTCCAAACAAAGTAGCAAAACCACGATGATCCAATCAACCCCGCAAGATCCATCTGCTCCAAAATAGAAAAAGCAAGAATCACAGTCCGGCCATAAGAATCTGATTTCTTGCAGTTGAAGAAAATCCCCAAATTGAATGGCAATGAGCTAGATCCATTTCCTTCCAACTGTGTCAGTAATGTGCAACCTTCATCACCCCAAACCCAGCATAAATCAGCATCAATAGAAGCCATTGAATCTTGCACCAGTTTAACACCAACAGCACCCCTCAACAGATTAAGTTTCCATCCAACAACCAGCTCTTATCTTTCCACTCAACGACCCACAATCCTTCAACAAAAATCCAATGGTGGCCAAGAAATCAGAAATCCCCCCCATGAATCTACTGATGTTACCTACAACAGTTCTGTTCCAGTCGCATACCCTTGCTCCCACATTTTCATCTTTTGTGAATTTATAATTCACAGGATTCCAGCCATTTTTTGGTTGGTGTAGTCACTGACTTCTGTGAACTTTAGATCAAGCACAATTTCTGCAGTCATTGTGCCAGCAGGTTTCAACAAGCAGGCAGCCATGGCTGCCTTCAGATACAATTTTGGTGTAGAAGACAGCAGTGCAAGGGTAATTTTTTCACATTCCCAAACCCTCCAAAAGTAATAGAGGGGTGATGGATTGGTTATAATTTGAAAGTCAAAATATATTTAGGGCATGTTTAGTAACACAAAAAACTTTTCAATTTAAAATTTTCACTTTCCACAACAACTCTATTTTTATCACATCTCCCTATATGCTGCTTTTCAATTATTTCTACCCAACTACCCATACAACTAACCTATCTATTTTAACTTTATTCTCCTTACTCTTCGTCATTACCCCTATGATATCATATCGTTTTTTCTTTTTTCAAAACTTTTACACAATTTTTCATACAAAAATTTTATCACTACGCAAACAATGCTTGATAGGCATGGATGGAAATTTTGAAACTTAATGAGCATGTCCGGAATTGGGGTCATCCTTGGTAGGTATATGTGGCATTAACCCATGTAAAGCTTCTTGATTGATTCATTGTAACATAGGTAACATATAATTTTTTTTATTGTTATTTACTTTTGTCTTGAACTAATATTGGAGACCAAGCTAAGAAGAAGTGAAATCAGGATTGTTAAGGTGGAACTTCACAAAACGATTTATTTGTTTGTTGTATTGTCCTAAAGCTAGAATCTAGAAGAGAACGGAAAACTCGATAGTGCATTTCATCGTAATAGTGGACAAGAGACACAAAAAGTGCATGTCTAAAATGGAATAAGGGTGGTTGACCTAAAACATTATATATTGTGCCTATTATGTCTGATTGCTTATTTCTTTTCACTACATTTATTTTTCCTCGGCACATTTTCATTCAAGAGGGTTTTTAATCAAAGGTATGCACAATTAATTTAAATTTTTTAATAATCTAATTCACCCTTCCCCTTTTACGTTAAATCATTCTTTGGGACCAACATAGAAGTCCATAGAAAGCTAAAAGGTAATCAAACTCAAACTATATATCGAAATTAAATAACTCAAATGCAACAAAGTGCCCAACTGCTAATCTTGGGCCTTCTATTGACAAATTCTAGGACTGGTAGTGATCCAATGGACCAGATTCCAGAAAGAAGTTGATTTTGACCAGTCATTATGGGTGAAATGCACTAAGCAATGTTACAACTTACAAGAACTGGACATGATTAGTGGTGTGTGTGTGTGTGTGTGTTGGTTTAATCAGGAATTATTATTCTTTTTCAATTCAGAATGTATTTTCCATAATAAAGCTTTAGTCAAGTTATTTATAGAATAAACTGTTAGATGAATACATTCTCTTAGTTAGGTCACATCGTTAACATGTTAGATATCAAGATCACCGACAACAATTTTTTTTGAACGGAATCACCGACAACAATATTGCGACAATAGCTGACTCTTATGTTTTAATAAAATAGTTGGATGGTTTGAACCAGTTGAACCAAAGAGATAAACTAGTTCAAAGCAGATAAGTCAGCTGACCAGTTCAACCTTTAGTATGATCTTATGGTCCATTTGGAAACATGTAAAAGTAAATAAAAATAAGTACTCACTCCTTCCTACATAAATTTTGATATAATACGACATTTAAACTACTTAAGTACTCTACTCTACTTTTTTATTATCATATGTACATTTCAATCATTTTTATGCTTTTTTTATAAAATTACCCTACCTATTTTAACTTATTATCCTTAAGCATTATCCTTATCATACCACATCACTCTCTCACTTTTTCAATATTTTTCTCGTTACTATTTTAATACCTTTTCATCTTCCCAAATTCACCAGTAATAACATTGCATGTGAGGCTTTAAAATGAATTTTTAGATCTCGATATTTTGTTCTTGTAGTAAGTAGAAGGAAACTTCCTATTTTGTGTCAATAGTTTTTTTGCTATGTCAACTAATCATTCGTTAGAAAATTAAAATATAAAAAGTCCTAAATGATTGAATAAAATGAAAAAAACGGTAAGAGTATTTGCTTCCATACATGAATACTGTTAGAAGTGGTTCCATTTAATTCTATTCTATAAAATTAGAAGCAAAGAGCAACGCAAAATAGAAGAAGCACGAACCAATTCTTCTCCAACCACTAGCAAATTGTGTGCATTGACTGCTTCCAGATGAATAAACCTGACATGGAATTGCCAACAGAAGTGACAAGACACTATTTCAAACTCTGAAAAAGAAATTAATTATTTGCAAGACCACTTCAATAGAAGAAATAATAATTGATAGATACAACAGCAATCGGAACACCATTTAGCTTAAACAATTTCTTTCTAGTAAATGAGATTGTATAGAAAATAAATAATGAAAATGAAATCACATGGTAATAAAAACAGATACATACCTGGATGAGTTGTGCAGCATCATTACCAACACTCGACAGAAAGTCCTGGGTTGTGATAACATTGAAGGCATGGTGTGTTGGATCTGCAAAGGACAAGGTTAACTGTAATAAATTAGCTATTAGCATAGAAATTCATCTTTCTACCACAACTCAAACATCAAAGATTTTCAAGAAGTATTCATAATTGAATTAGCATAACACCATAAGTTTACAAAGAAAAAAATGCAGGAGAAAAATATGTCAACAAACCAAAGGAAGATTCATTTAGTAATGGGAGGCCTATCTTTGAAAAGTTTTCACTGTCATATTGTCCTTTCAGCCTTTCAAGAACATGCTGCAGCAAAGAAAATAAAAGCAAGCTCTTATTCCATATGGCCCCCAAAAAAAAAAAAAGGAAGCAAGACCAAAAATAACCAGAATATACATCTCGACTTATGAATAGCTAAGTATCCATTGCTTTTTGTACAACAGAATTAAATTATATCTCACCAAATATTCATCAACACCATATCCGTCATAGTCTCTCTTCCAGACTGGGTTTGTCAGCAGCTCAAAAGCATAGCGAGCCTGCATACAATCCCAAAGCCCCAAGTGATTATAGGTACAAATGAAAGAGAAGTTCTCATTGCTCTTGTATGTGTATTTGAACAGTGACAAAATTCTTCTATTGCAAGATGTGACAGGGAAATGGATGTGGTGCTTAACAAGAACATTTGATCTGAAATTTCCACAGAATTATGTTATAACCACCTACAGCCCATGTTACACGCCAGGCTTCTCTCGAGCCTATGAAGACTACCCCCACTCTAGGCTTCTCCCAAGCATGACAACTCCTCCAGCCCACCCACTAAGCCAACCCATTACTTAGGTATTGTCTCTCGCCTCTTGTATTCAGTACTCTTGCATTTTTAACTGACAGTACTCAAATCCAATGCCAATGGTTTTGTTGATTTTTCAAACTACACCTCTGGTCATAAGAATCAACAAAACCTATAGGTCATAGATTCAAGTGGAGGCTCAGCAAAGCCAAGAGATAAGTTGAATGTCCTCACCATGTAGATAATGAGGACCGATCATTTACAACTGGTCTGAAATCTGGTGATTTAAGACAGGCTCAAAAGTATTTTTTTTGTTTTATTTAAAATGACGTAAAATACCCCTGTGTTTAAAAATCCAAAATAAATATATAAAAATATTCAAAAATGGTAAAACTTGGTTTATAAATTAAATATAACTATATTAACATGTTTATAAAAAAATTTTAAAAAATAAATATTTTTGAGCCGGATTTCAGGTTGGCCATAAATGATCAAGCGTCGTAGATAATACCTAAGTAGTGAGTCAACTAAAAAGAGGGTGAGCCAGAGTAGTCCTCACATTCAAGAATAGCTTGGGATGAGGGTGATCCTCATACTCTCAAGAGAAAAGGCCCCTAGGTTCCTCCTGACAAGTGGTTAGAGGTAAGGTTTGAAGAACTAACAAAACCGTTGGTCTTAAATAAGAGTGCTAGTGGCTGCAGACACCAGAGCCAAGGGACAAAACTTTTAGTAATGGGTCAACCAAGAGGGATGAGATAGAGTGGTCCTCACACTTTGGAGAAATTCAGGGTAGGGGTAGTCCGCCCACACTCAAGAGAAGCTTGGGGGGATGATAGCCTAACTAGTACTTACATGTGAGTGTAAAAACATTTGTAAGAACATAGAAATAGCAATCTAGTAAGCAACAAAAACAATAACAGACCAGAACAATGGTCCATTCGTCCAAAGCCACATAACAAACTGATGTAACTACCCAGAAGGCTAACAAATCCCAACCTGGAGTAACGACAATCTAATTACTGAAGCAGAGAAGCTAGTATTGTTTAGCCTCTATTCATGCCACTTATACGTGGAATTTATGAAGATGCATATGACGCATAAACCAGATTGCAGATACCTGATGCAAAAGTTTTTACCATATCCTACTACACCAACCTTCCGTTGCAAGGTTTTAGCACAGATATCATCTCTTCATTTATTTGTTGACTCACTTTAGGTGATAGGAACTATCACTTCTTATTGAGCAAAGCTCTAGGGATTCCAGCCCAACCCCAATTTTCACATCTGTAGGTACTCAAAACAGGCAGCAAGCCATGGTGAACGTGTTAAGCAAGAAGCAGTCACTACTTTGGACCCAACTTGTGATTTTTGTGATCCATATTTCTGAGGAAAAAAATATTAACACCGTCACCAGAAATCTGTTCTAATTGTAGCCAGTAGCAGTGGAATAGATTATAGAGCAAAACATTTTGATATTGGGAATAAAATATTTCCTTTGAAGACAGGTGGCAAAATGTCGATCAAATCAGTAGCATAACATCAGCACAAGGGGTTGGTTGCTTAAGTGAAGGGAAAAAGAGACAGAGAGGGCAGGGGGGGGAGGGGACACAGACCTTGATAAAATCAATTGTCTTGGGGACCTCTGTTCCCGAATTCCTGAAAGTTCCCAGGAAACTGATTTAATAACATGAATAGATATATGCCTGCGCTTAGATAGAAACAATAATTCTCACAGCCAACATTATAACAACCGCTACCGAAAAGAAGAACAAAATAGCGATTTGACAACTAGAGCAATTTTACTGATATGTCACTGCAATCATGAGAAGACGAGAATTGTGGGACATGTCAATTGATTATCCAGCAATTATTGATAATAACTAAAGAAGAGCATCCCTAGCATCCAAGTGTAACTGAAACTGTTTTAAATAGTCAGGGAATTATTCTATGGAATTTGGAGTCATAAATATCATTGACGATTAAAACGGATATAATCTCACATAGCTTATGAAAACTGTGAGGAAAAATAGGATTTTTATCCAAAAAAATGATCAATGTTAAAAAATACAATTAAGAAAAGAAGCTCATAAACAGATTACTGACGCAGTAAAGAAAGGAGATTACCATTTGGAAGAAAGCTCGTTGTAGGCTTCATTCACTTCTTCAATGGAAGCAAACCTTCTCACACCAAGAGCTAAACAACAGTACAACAGAACAATCAACCCAGAAACGAGGACGGAGAAAAATAAAACAAGGCAGCGAGACATGTGGATAGAGGCAGAGAGAGATGTCCAACCGTCGTAGTGAGAAGGAGGGAAAGCAGAAGGTAGGACGAACAGCTGATAAAAGATGGAAAGAGAGAGGAGAATCAGCGGGAACGAGTAGCTTTTCAGGAACGAAATCACCGGTGATGACGATGCTGGCCGTAGTGGCGGGGGCGGAGGCGGAGATGCTTCTGTCGCCGTTGCAGAAGGTGACGTTGACGACGCCTCTGTCGCCATTGCTCCCTTTCTCTCTCCTTGCGCCAAAGAGAGAAATGCAGGAGCTTGAAGGTGAAGCACTAACTGAGCGCAGTGCGTTTAGGAGTCTTGTCTTTCTCGTATTGCCCGGATTCTCCGGTTCGGCGGATCCCGCGCGGACTTTTTTGGAACATCTTGTAACTATCGGTTCCACGAATTTCGTAAAAATTCAATTCTTTTCGTTGAATTGTAAAACAATGTTTGAGATGATTGTAATCAATAGAAAGGACATGGATGTTGAACAAGCAAACATACTATAATTAATAATTTAATAATTTAATGATGATGTAACAACGCCAATAATCATAAATAATCTGAACATATTTGAAATAAATTTAAGAATCTAATTCATCTATTAAATTTAGAATCATTCTAAGATAAAAAAAAATTATTGAAGGCATATTTGTTTCCAACCAATTTCCAACTAAAATTTTCTAACTGTATGCTTGGTTAGGGTTAAAACTTTTTTATGAAAAATTTTTGAGGTAAAAATTGTTAAATTAATAAAAAATAATCTAACATGATTGGATAATTATGAAATATAAAGAAAATAAAGTTAAAATAGGTAGATTAGTTCTAGGATAAATATGTAGAAATGATTAAAAAGTATGATAGTTTGTTTAGAAAAAATGTGAAAAATTAATTAAAAATAAGATAGCTACGGAGAATGGAAAGTTTTTTATTTAGGGGGTGTTTGGCACTCCAAAAAACTTTTCACCTAAAACTTTTCAATCTAAAACTTTTCAATCTCTACAATTCTTCTATTTTTTAATTATTTTTTTACATCTTCCAACACAAACCACCCTACTTTTCAATTATTTCTACACAATTACCTATATAACTAACTTATCTATTTTAACTTTATCCTCTTTACTCCTCATCATTACCCCTATTATATCACATCATTTGACAACTTTTGTTTTTCAAAATTTTTCACCAAAAGTTTTATTCATTCCCAAACATACCCTTACTTTTTTTAGCTCAACCAAACACACTATAAAACTTTTCCTTATCCATAGATACCATATCTAAGGAATAGTTCTCATCACATCCCATGTTCATCTCAAGTATAAACTACTTCTTAATTATTTTTTCATATTTTCTTATATAATTACTCTATTTGTAAATTATTTTTACATAAATACTTATACAACTAACTTTTTATCTATTTTAACTTTATTCTCTTTACTCTTTATTATTATCCCTATTATATTACATATTTTCTACAAATTCAAAAATTTTTATACCAAAAGACTTTTCATCCAAAATCTTATTACTTTATATCCAAAAGTCTTATCACTTTCTAAATACACTTTAAATTTATTCAATATATAGCAAGTTGATCTAAATTTAATTATTTATTCACATATTCCTATATAATTATCCACTTTCAATCATTTCTGTAAAACTATTCATATAATTAACTTATTTATTTTAATATTATTGTTTTTACTCTTCATCTTTGAACCTATCATATTACATTATTTTTTTCCATTACAAAACTTTTACATGGAAATTTTTTTATAAAAAATTGTTTGTTAATATTTAAAACTTTTATTTTCCACAACTACCCCATTTTTTAATTATTTCTTCACTTCTTCTTATACAATTACTTTATTTTTTAATTATTTCTACACAACTATTTATACGTTTTCCTTATCTATTTTAATTTTATTTTATTTACTCATCATCATTACTCTTATTATATCACATCATTTTCTCACGTCATTTTCTCACATTTCAAAAACAATTAAATCAAAAGCTTTTCATTAAAAATTATATCACTTCCAAGAACATAAAAATGAGATGGAATAGGTGCTGAAAAATTGAGATGTTACGAGAACCGGTGCAAATGGGTCCGTAGAGTCCATTGGTCCCGGTCAAACCATTCATTGCAGTCCAATTTCTTAATTACAAATCATAAGAGAAGTGATCCAAGTAGTTCGCACTAAGCTAAGCGAGACATTTTCTTAAGCAAGATAAGCTAAACAAATGACTTACTTTCCTCATTTCAAAAAACTTATTTACAAATTTTTTATATTTTTTCTTTATATACTTATTTATCTATGTGTAATTAACATATAAACTAAATTTTATCATATACAATAAAATTTGGTTTATATATTAAATATACTAAGATAAACAAATATACAAAGAAAAATAAAAAAATATTTATAAATAAATTTTTTAAAATGTCTCGTTTAGCTTGGACTAATAAGATCATTCATCATTATGTAATAATCAATTTTCTTTTAAATTTTCGACCTAGTTCTTCTCTGAACCCACCCAACAAAAAAGTTGTCATCCAGCCTTACTACAAAGGTAGTATAGTGGAGTTGGTTCACATTATTCAGAAGGTTTTTTTTCGAAAGTAACCTTAACCTATAGGGGTGGGAATGGGGCGAATCGACCCTTGACCCGCCCCGCCCTACCCCGATCCTAATTTATATTGGAGTGAAGTGAGTTGAGAATTTAAAATTTTACTAAAATTGTAGGTTGAAGCCGATCAACTGAACCCCGGACTTTCTTATGCCATTTCTAACCTGCTGACCTATCGACCCACCTGCCTTACTTATTCAAGTTATAAATAAAATTCTACATGAGATATATTTTATTAACTTGTTCTAATATTCATAAATTTAATATAATGATGTTTTACTTTAACTAGTTATTAATAGGTCAAAACATAGTAACATACACTATTTAAATTTAACATCTAAATGTTTTTATACTTAATAGGTTTATAAATTTTTTAAATCATCCTATTTGATCCGTATTTTTTGCCCAACCTACGATCTCAATATCGACCTGAAGTTTATACCAAGACCTATTTTAAAAATGTGTCAAACCTTCCTTGTTCCGACTTGGTACATAAATAAGGAACAAATACAATTTTCAGAATGTAGGGCTCAGGTTAGGCACACCTTGACTCGTCCCGACTCCCACTACTATTAACCTATTTAAGATATCCTAACTCCAATTCATTTACAATCTAGTTATAAATGTCAATTTTTTAATCAATAAATGTCAACCTTAATCTTAGTTCATTTAACATAAACTTCTCATGTTGATTGTGGTTAACAAGTTATTAGAACAATAATAAACTAAAATCTAATTATAAACAAAAATCTGCTAATTAATATTGTTAATCTAAAGATCAATTTTTATATATATTTTTTATAAGAATATTGATTCCATTCATTATATGTGAATTACAAAATAAACATAAAAAAGACACTCTTTTACCTTATGGGTTGTAAACAAGTTAAATGGATGGATGGATGTATTGTATTGTTAAATAAATTATGTAAATGGGTAGGCAAAAATTTTAATCCTTATCCACCTTTAACCAGGCCACGAGTTAGTGCTAACCCAGTGCCACTCCTGCTTAACACCCCAAGCCTTTGAAAGAGGGAAAGTTTGAAAAGAATTCCATAAAATTACTCGTACAAGATTCCGACTTTTTATTCTTATATTTTGGATGTGTTTAACACTTAATAAAACTTCTAAAGGAAATTTTTTATGTAATAATTTTTAAAATAGGAAAAATAACGTAATATGATAGGAATAATAATGAAAAATAAAGATAATGAAGTTAAAAAAATAGATTAGTCGTGAAAAATTGTGAAAAAGTAAAGTAAGTATAAGAACATATGAAAAAATAATTAAAAAATTGAGTAATTATGGATAATGAAAAGTTTTAAATTAAGAGATTTTGTGAGGGCCAAACAAACCATCTTTTTCATGTTGTGGTTATAGAATTTACCTCTAGTAAAATTAAGGTATCATCGTAATAACGGTTTGTTATTAAATAAAATTTTCCTTATTTTCTGTGCTCTCTTCTATATGATGTGATACTCAATTATTACTATCTTAGATTCTTAGTTACTATTTAGATAATCAAGTGATAAACATGAGTGCAATAAGATAAGAGGCTTCGGGTTCAAAATTAGCTAGAAGCACTTGTCTCATTTATGTTAGAATTGTCTTTTGTCAATTGTTTGATCATCCAACAAGTGACGTAATAAAAAAAATTAACTATTTCGTTTTCTAATAGATTCTTTATATATTTCTATATAACTATCATAACTATTTCAATTTTATTCCAATTACTCCTAATTATTACCCCTATGAAATGACATTACTCTCTAAGCCAATTGTTTTTGCAAAGCAGAGGTTGTTTGATACAACATACAACAAAATAAAAAAACTTTAACAAGCTATGTTCGATATAACTGAAATTGAAATACTGAAATAACATTAAAATAACTAAAATACCTTGGAATATGTTCATGGCTTAATTACGATAAAATAATTAAAATTTTATAGTAAAACAAAATAAACCAAAATTCTATTGATTTTAGACATAAAATATATAAGTTATTCAAATAAAATGGCAAACGCTTATATCATTGTGTATTTTTTGTATTTTGAAATGCAAAGGAAATTACTATCTAGTATCTACTAAAATTTATTTTTATCTAATAATGTAAAAATATAAAGATAAAATTATTTGGTAAAAAATAATATGCTTTCTCAACATGAATATAAGAAATATCGTTGATACAGTTTATTATAAAAATATATATGCAATTGCTCGCTTCCGATATTTCATACATTTAAACAAGTTAAAAAAATGTCCATGAGGGTGAACATTTATGGTGGAAAACATTATCCTCAATTATCATTGATCAATTACTTAAGGACAATTTACACATGTCAAATGAAAGATAGCCGCACCCTTTTTTATATTCCCCAAACCTACGTTCGATTTGGTGGAGTCGTTTTTTAATGGAGGAATGATCTTTTCAAACCGGCTTTATAGTGGCCTCCGTAAAGCCAGCTCAAAAACTTATTTTTTAAAAATATTTTTTGGATTTTTTTTCATGGGTAAGTAAATCTAGGTATATTAAATCTATAAATTAATTTTTACTATTTTTGGATGTTTTTAAGTATTTATTTTGGATTTTTAAACACAGTGGCATTTTCGTAATTTTTTAAGATCAGAAAATTACGAAAATGCCACTGTGTTTAAAAATCCAAAATAAATACTTAAAAACATCCAAAATTGGTAAAAATTGGTT
>JAXCLR010000050.1:47978419-47999622 GCA_035584095.1 Annona squamosa | reverse complement strand
CAAAAAAAAATAAAAAAATAGGTGCAGTGCACCCGGGTGCGTTGAGGCTGAATGCACCCGGGTGCACTGAATTGGGCGCCGACAACCAATGATCTAATAATCCAAATAATTTATTATCAAAAATATTCTAAATCATTTATCATATTTGATATGAAAATATTATTTTATATTAGTCATTTTCATATTGACGAAATCTTTTGCTTTTTTTTTTTTATAGAGGACAAAATCTTTTGTTAACCACGAATTAAATTACCGAAAAACAAGTACCTTGCCTTGAAGTAATTTTATGGCCTCTGAACACTTTTGTAGATTTTAGGAGTGTGTTTGTTTTTAAATAAAATTTTTCTACCAAAACTTTTTAATATAAAACTTTCCATTATCTACAACTATTTAATATTTTAATTATTTCTTCTTATATTTTTATGCAAATTACTCAACTTTTCAATCATTTTCACCCAACTTTTCAATTATTTCTGAATAATTATCCATACAAATAACCTATATATTTTAAAATTATTTTTCTATTCCCCATTATTATCTTTATCATGTTATATTATTTTTTTATTTTGAAAACTTTTACACAAAAAAAATTTTCATTCAAAACTATTGTCACTTTCTAAACACATTCAGTCTTCAAAATTAGAATTGTATTTTTAAGCACAATAAAAGATAAACAATCTCGATCTTAATCCATTAAACAAAGGAATTTCGGAATGAATTCCACAAAATCACTACCATTTAACCTACTATAATTGCATTAAAAATGCAGAGTGATGTGAAAACATGCTTTGTATTAATTGCTTGATTTCTACATATGGTAATGAAGCATGAATGCTCCTAGGTGTATAAACCCATTTTTTTATTTATTTTAAATTTTTTTTATAAAACTGTTAATCTAATTATATTTAACATATATATTAATTTTTAACATTTTTGGAGTATTTTAGATATTTATTTTTTATTTTTGAAAATCAGTAGCATTTTAGTAATTTTAAAATTACCTAAAATGCCACTAATTTTCAAAAATAAAAAATAAATATCTAAAATAATCTAAAAATGTTAGAAATTTATACACATATTAAATACACCTAAATTAATAATATTATAAAAAATAAAAAAATAAAAAAAATAGGTATATGCATCAATTACCGATTCTTCCCGGAACATTTCGTGCATCTTGATCCAATAAGGAACATCCGAATATATGGATCCAAATAAGGGTATATGAAATCCCACCCCGTTCCATTTTGAATTTCACGGGCTATCCACCCTGGTTGGTCCCACCTATGTCTTGATCCAATAAGGAACATCAGAATATATGGATCCAAATAAGGGTATATGAAATTCCTCCCCCGTTCCATTTTGAATTTCACGGGCTATCCACCATGGTTGGTCCCGCCTATGGCCTGCGTGGCTGCCGGTCTCTTAACAAAAAAAAAAAAAAAAGTTGGGAGCTTCGTCTCTCCTTATTTGAGCTTATTTGTAAAATGAGATGAAAAATGCAAGACAGATTCCTGATGGAATTGTCAAAAAAAAATCATCTAAATTAGATGTCCCGATGGGTAATTTAACTAAGAATATAAAAAGCAATGTAATAAGATTAATTAATTTATGATTTTATTTTTTAATTCACAACTTTTAATTCAACACGAATATCTTGTAAACCTTTTTCTCTACGCAATTAACTTGAGCACATTTATAAATTATTACAACATTATAATACGTTTGTGAGTGATAGAGTTGTTTTTTATATTTAGAAATGATTATATATATCTTCTACCGATCATAATTATATGAAAAGCAAATGATATGAAAACTTTTGACATTACGAGAACAGTACGAAATGTATGGAAATACACTTTGAAAATGAGATAATGATGCAATATGAAATGAGCAGGAAGATAATAAATTGAATAATAAGATTGAAATATAGATGTAAAAATGAAAAATAAGTAGAATAATTAGGTAGTTAAATGCGTTAAGAAATTGTCTATAAGTTGAAAATGATATCCAATGTAGGATAATAAAAAATTCAAAGTCGTTTTTTCTTTTTATTCTTATGTTTCAGTCATTTCATACAATCTATTTTATATATTCCTGATTTTCTTATTTTACTGCTAATATACAAGAATGCTTCTATGAAACGCCTTCTATGTAATTTTCTTTATTTTCAACATCTAAATTGTTAATAAAAAATTCACTCAATCTATTGTGTTTAACATCACTTGTATTATTATAAAAAAAAATTTATTTGTCTAATATCACCATATATTGCCCCATCTACAAAAGTATAAAATCAACATAATAAAATAATTTAATGCTAAATATCAATTTTAAAATAGTATTTTTAACGTCTAAACTATATAAGATATCATTACTATATGGATAAATGATTCGTAAAGTTTTAGTATATTCCAATATATATGTAAATAGATCTAAGCATTTTCCTAATTTAAACATAAAAGTATTTATTTTTGAGCAAATGTAGCCTATGCACATATTAAATTTGGAGGAAACTTAGTCTTATAAATAAACAAAAGATATTAAAAGTAAAACATCAAAATTTTAAAATTTAAGGGAATTACAGGAACCATTTCTATATAACCTGGTAACATAGAAGCAGACTCGATATACTTATATTTCACTCCATTTGCTGGTGATGAGGTCCTTGTTATAATTAGTGCCTTAGGTATATTTTTAATTTTATATATGATTGTGGGCCTCACTTAGACAATTGTCGGCAATTTTTCTAAGAATGTTTTGAAGCATCTCAATAGTTCGTTTTTTAAAAAAATTGAAAAGTTTTTACAAATCTAATGCTCAGAATATTCATCTAGGCATGCCCGACAACGGTATAAATTTTTTTAGAAAATATTGTATATACCTGGGGAAAGTGCACTTTACATTTTTATAGAGGGGGTGGGGTGTTTGTTTACATCAAAAACATTTCAAACTAATTTTTTTTTTACTTTTTATGATTATTTTATTTTTTAATTAATTTTCACTTCTTCTCATACACTTATCATATTTTTTAATCATTTTTATATAACTAGCCATATATCTAACCTATTTATTTAATTTTATTATCTTAATTCCTCATATTTCTATCATATTTCATTATTTTTTTTATTTTAAAAATTTTTTATATTGAAAACTTTTTGTCAAAATTTTATTACTTTCCAAATATACCCTTACCAAATGTCAAGATTTTTAATAAGACAGGTTTGGCTGTGGTGGTTCCGGTCATCTGGACTTATTTTAATCTTGATTTTTTGCATTTTAAATCCTTTAATGTTGCCTATTTGCGTTTTAATCCCTGAAATTTAAATGTTTATATTTTAAATCTTGAAAACTTTGGCACTTTGCATTTTAAACCTTGAGCCATAACACTGCTTAAAACTGCGGTTAACAAATGGGAATTATTGTAAGTACCCTCTTCTGTCAAAAAACCCGAGCTATGCTTGCTTGCGCTCTTCCCTGTTCTCTGGGTTGAAATTAAATATTGCCTAGTGTGGAACTGCATGCGAGCAAAAGGAAGATGAATTAAGAGCCATTTGAGCTTTCTCAACAATAAAGAATATGACCGTTCACTTTACGAAGAAAAATAAAACCAGACAAGTCCGAACAAATACCTAAAGAATTAAATAACAGACCACAAGGCAAGTAAGGAAATCCAACCTGAATTAAATGGGCTAACCTTCCTGACCCTCTGAAGACACAACATAAAGTAGAGGGAATCTTCCTAAAAACCTTGTTCACATCAACAATCAAATTCCCAAAATTTGTTCAAAGCCATCTTAAACAGAAAAAGCGTAAAGAACTTCATGCCATCCAACATGGAGTAAGTCATACGATTCCTACCAACAACTCCCAAATAAGAGCAATTTTTGCACCATTTCCGGCTTCTCCGGTGATTCCATCCCTCTCGATCGCTCGCTCACTCGCTTCACTGTTTGTGGCCTGCTGTTATATCATCTTCTACAATTGTCACTCCGCTGCGAGAGTAGCAACAATGCTGACCATCCTTGCGCGTGTGGCACGCCTGCAGCACATACTGGCTAACTTGAAGATTTCTCGTGATCTCCTCCTTTCGTGCGTCCTCTATATTAACATTTTAATCCAATCTGTAGAAATTCTAACACTAGCGAATGCCATTAACTCAAGGTCTGCAAGTGCTAGATAACGTGAATGCATCTATTGGAACTAACTTCAGAGATCAAATCACAGCAAGCTCCCCACAAGTAAGAAATTTCAGAGACGGGGTTCATGTCTTTGAAGACTCAATAGCAACTCTCCATAACAGTATGTTTCCCACCATCTCTAAGGGAGGATTGAAAATGGTAACGACCTCTCCATAACCACAATGTAAAAAATCTTGGTCGACGAAAGGATAAAACAGCCAGCCTTCTCTTTTCCATCTCCTTTTCAAAGCTTGAAAATCACCAATAATTCACCAATTCTGGCAATCACCTTGCAATTTTCACAATCATCTAGCACGTCATCTGATGTGGACGGAAGACAGCTGCAGGAGTTACAAGAGAAGTTGAGTCATCCGGAGGGGGTTAACGATTGCCAAGTTGCCAGGATGCCAGCTCAAGTCCAGCAAGGTCCACATGTGCTGAGACCACGTGAAAATATCCGAGCTAGGGAGAGGCTTAACCTTTAAATCTATTGTAGTATTTGTTAGTTAGCAGCAGAGGTGGTGCGTGGGATCAGTTAGTTAGTAGCAGGTGGGTCGTGCAATGTAATAAAAGGAGAGTCTGTTCTATTAGGGAGTTCCTGTTTGTATTTTTTTCTTTTTGTTCTTGCAAACCAAGACATGAGAAGTTGTTCCTTTCGGAAGAGGAACCTCGTAGTCTGAAAACTTTCTGCGGGAATTGAATTTCGATTTTAGTTTTGTTTTGATTCATATCATTGGTATCAGAGCACAAGGAAGTAGCGAACTGGCGTCGGAGAGGTAGACGATCGTGTTTAGTGATACGCACTCCATCCAAAGCTGATAAGCAATCCATGAAAAAGGTAAATCCCACATGCAGTAGCAGCAATATTTCTGCTGAATTGGTTGGTCAGGGAGTCGATACTCGTTTCTCAAAGTTGGAACGTGAGGTAACGTGCATGGGAAGAGATGTGTCTAACTTAAGCCAGCAACTTAAAGATCTGCAAATAGGTATAAACATTCTTCTCGATCTTAATAGAAATAATAAAAAAATTGAGAAGCGTGCTGTTAAATCTTCTTCATTGGGTGAAGACTGGCCGTCAGACGTTGATAGAGAGGAAGAGGGTGAGCATCTTTATGCTCCTAGTCGAACTGCTCGTGACAGTTCAGATGTTGAATTAGAATTTCAATCAGATTCGAGGTCAGGGGGTCTTCGAAGTAATCAGGCCCGATCTGCATGACGACGCATGCCTGGTCATTTTCAGCAAGGCAGGTTGGATTTTCCTATATTCTCTTTAGGAGATCCAAATTCTTGGATATTGCGGGCTTAAATTTACTCTAAACTAACATATGCTCTGATTGAAGAAAGAGTGTGCATAGCTTCTTATCACTTGGAAGGGCCGGTGATTCAGTGGTTTTATTGGGCACGACAACGTCATTTGGTGGCGACATGGATAAAGTTTTATAAATATCTCAAAATCCGATTTGAATTAGCTAATCAGATTGATGTGGATGAAGCAGTGACTAAGATTTATCAGCGTGGGAAGTTAGAAGATTATCTTGAAGAGTTTGAATGTGGAAGTGATTGTGATGATTGATTGTGGAAGTACTAGCAATTTCATCCATCACAAGTTGCTGTGTAGAATAGACCTAACTATACAGGCCACGGGAAAATTTAGAGTCATGAAAGGAGATGGAAGTTATTTGGAAGGACAAAGGATTTGTCAGAAAGTGGAGGTGGTATTGGCAAGGGGTACTCATTGTGTTGATTTGCTGTCTTTAACATTGGGAGGAACTAATGTGGTTTTGGGAATAGCATGGTTACAGGGATTAGGAGAGGTAATTTCATATTGGAAGCAGATGACTTTAAGCTATCAGTTAGCAGGGCAGAAGTATCAATTGAAATGCATTCAACCACCTAATATTCAACCTACTTTGGGTTCACAGTTAATGAAAATGAGTAAAACAGATTGTCAGTTTTTTATGTTAAATAGGGCAGAAGATGCACTCCAATTAGTTGGAATAGAGAGTGATGGACAGAATATTAAATTAGAGACATTGCTAGATCAATTTCCTGATATATTTGAGGATCCTGGTGGATTGCCACCAATGAGAGAGGTGAACCATTCAATCCAATTGATTCCCAATGCAACACCTGCTTCTATTCGACCTTTTCGTTACCCACATTGTCAAAAATAAGAAATTGATGCTCAAGTTCAGGAACCGTTACAGAAAGGATGGATTCGGCGAAGTAGTAGCCCATTTTTGGCACCTGCTCTTTTGATGAAAAAGAAAGATAATTCCTGGAGAATGTGTGTTGATTACAGAGCTTTGAACAACATTACAATTAAAGATAAGTTCCTAATTCCTGTGATGTTTTTTCTAAACTGGATTTAAGGTTGGGTTATCATCAAATCAGGATGAAAATAGAGGATGTCCATAAGACTGCGTTTCGAACGCATCATGGGCAATACGAGTATTTAGTCATGCCTTTCGGATTATCTAATGCTCCTACCACATTTCAAAGCCTCATGAACCGAGTTTTCGCTCCATATCTAAATCTTGGGAATGTTATTTGTTGCATGTTCGGCAGGCCTTAGAAAGCCTTCAGCAGCATCAGCTTTTGGCTAATAGAAAAAAATGTGCATTTGGGAAGTTGCAAATGGGATATTTAGGACACTTGATTTCAGCAAAAGGGGTTGAACCAGATCCAGACAAGGTTTGGTGCGTTCAAGAATGGTCGATTCCAAAAACTGTCAAACAACTGAGGGGATTTTTAGGGTTATCAGGCTATTATCGACGCTTCATACATAACTATGGGTTGATTGCCGCTCCTCTTACAGCTTTACTTTAGAAAAATGCATTTTCTTGGTCTGAAACCACCACGGATGCTTTTGTCCAATTGAAGCAGATTTTGAGTACCTCACCTATTTTAAAGCCTCCAGATTTTTCAAAATTTTTGTCATAGAGTGTGATGCTTCGGGAAGGGGTGTGGGAGCTGTACTTAGTCAAGATGGTCATCCTATAGCTTTTTTCAGTAAAGCTTTGTCCTTACAACATCATGACAAGACAGTTTATGAACAAGAGCTGATGACAATTGTGTTGGCCATGCGGAAATGGCGGCCATACTTGCTTGGTCATTGATTTTTAGTAAGGACTGATCATAACAGTCTTAAATATTTGTTAAAATAACGTATTCTCACTCCGAACCAACAGCGGTGGACGACAAAACTAATGGGATATGATTTCATTGTTGAGTATAAAAAGGGAAGTTGTAATAGTGCTGTTGATTCTTTGTCCCGACAAGTGACTTTAGCTTCAATGGCCGTGATAGAATTGTCTTGTCCTCTGTGGTAGGAAGTGTTGGAAGAGAATCAGACTGCCCCTTCTTTATCTATGTTACGGAATGAAGTCATAGATAATCCACAATCACATCCTCTATATTCAGTTTAGAATGGTCTTTTATACTACAAAGGGCAGATCGTTATACCAGCTACAAGTTAGTTGATTCCCAAGCTCTTTGGGTATTTTCATGATTCGATCATCGGCGGTCACACATGAATGGCCATCTCTATTGGTAGGGAATGCATGACAGTATCCGTCGTTTAATCGCTTCTTACGATACTTGTAATCAAGTGAAATATTCTACCATGAAACCAGCGGGGTTATTATAGTCTATTCCATTGCCACAACACTTATGGCAGGAAGTGACGATGGATTTCATAGATGGGTTACCACATTCCAAAGGTAAATCCATGATCTTTGTGGTAGTTGATCATCTAAGTATGCTCATTTCACTGCTTTGAGTCACCATTATTCAGCCCCTGTGGTTGCTAAAGTATTCATCCATGAGGTGGTTAGGTTGTATGGATTACCACAGTCCATCATTTCAGATCATGATCCTATGTTTTTGAGCCATTTTTGGAGTACCTTGTTCAAGGAACAAGGGGTTCATCTCAAGCACTCTACTTCCTATCATCCTCAATCAGACGGCCAAACTGAAGTCACCAATCGAACTATCGAGTGCTATCTTTGTTGCTTTACATTTCAAAGGCCTCGTCATTGGTTGGAATTGCTACCTTGGTGTGAGTTTTGATACAACATGGCTTATCACACTACCATTGGAATGTCCCCATTCAAGGTTCTCTATGGTATCTCCCCTAGCAGTGCTCCTTATGAGGCTGGATCAACCAATATTATAGAAGTCGATGAATGGTTGCTTGTTCGAGATCAAACTCTGTGGTTGTTAAAGGATAACTTACAGTTATCTCAACACCAAGATGAAGGCAGATAAGCATCGAGGGGAGGAAGTGTTTCAGCTGGGTGATTTGGTGTATCTTAAGTTATACCCTTTTTGACAACTGTCTGTGCGTCTGGCTCATTATCATAAATTGGCTCCTCGATACTATAGGCCTTATCCAGTTTTGGAGCAAATCAGTCCAGTGGCTTATCGGCTTAAGCTTCTCGATGACTCTCGCATTCATCCAACATTTCATGTATCACTTCTCAAGCGTTGTCTTGGGAATCAACCATCCACCATCGAGCTGCCTCCTACAGATGAACTAGATGAGTTGACTACGGAGCCTCAAGAGGTGTTATCTAGTCGTCAAGTCTCGCATGGCCAGAGCTTGTGTACAGAGCTTCTCATTCGATGAAAGGGCTTACCGCGGTCTGATGCCACTTGGGAGGATATGGGGCAATTCCGCAACCTTTTTCCTTCTTTCAAACTGGAGGACCAGGATTGTCTTCAAGTAGGGGGGGATGATATGGACAGAAGACAGCAGGAGGTAGAGAAGTAGAGTCATCCAGAGGGGGTTAACGACTGCCAAGTCAAAGGATTCCAACTCGGGTCCAGCAAGGTCCATGTGTGTTAAGACCACGTGAAAATATCCGAGCTAGGGAGAGGCTTAACCTTTGTACCTATTGCAGTATCTGTTAGTAATAGCAGAGTTAGTGCGTGGGATCTGTTAGTTAGTAGAGGTGGGTCGTGCAATAAAAGGAGAGTCTGTTCTGTTAGGGAGTTCCTTTCTGTATTTTTTCTTTCTGTTCTTGTAAACCAAGACATGAGGAGTTGTTCCCTCCAGAAGAGGAACCCCGTTGTTTGAAAACTTTCAACGAGAATTGAATTTCAATTTCAGTTTTGTTTTGATTCATATCATCATCATACATCCATCTAAATTATCCGTGAAGTAGCATCTACAATCACAGAATTGCAATATCAAGTGCAATAGACTATCATCAAATGGGTTCAATGGTCAAGATCATCATAGAATTGTTGCATTTATATGAATCTCATTGTACCATTGAAGCATTATGGGTGCACCATCTTCTCAAAGAGAGCATCAAACATGGTTGCCCATCAACAACAACTGTTTGCTGAAATAACAAATTGTCAACAATCAAGCCATCTTCCCCAGACTTTCGATCCAAACAAGAAAAACCATGAGCTAGCACCCCCTCCTCCAAATGCCTGTAGATGATATGCCAACCTATCATGGGCATCCATGCTGCCCTCTTCAACCTTAGTGTTGCCTAGTCACCCTCACAAAATCGTCAATCGTTGCCAACCTACCTAAAATAAACGACCTTCATGATTGCCAGAAAAAGCCACCTAAAACAAAACAAGAAATGAGGCATTACTAGGTGATGTGCGGTGAGCTCGAAGTTGCCGCAACAATAAGGAGGGAGGAGGGAAAAGAGAGAATAAAGGAGAGCAACCAAAGTTGTAGAACATCGCTGGAGAAAAGGACGATAGGCAATAGCGGCACGACGACATGGGAACAAGGGACCTACAAGGAGATGAGGAAGGCTTTTGCAATTTTCATATGCATTAATGACATTGTCAATGCTTGTTTTTCAGAGTTAATTGGGCGACTGTGGGAAAGGACATATGATCTAAAGATGGATAAGGGTGGACGAAAATGGCAACTATATTTGACCCTTTGTAAAAGTGGTTCACTAAACACATCTACGTCATTTTCTTCTTTGCAAGCAATGTCAAAACTCCAAGGTTGCCTCAAGTTAATTTTATGGTGTGTTATAAGTGTGTCCTTTAACTGCGTTGGCCCATTAATTTTCTTTTCTCAAAACTCCATCAACAACAATTATACCTTTCTAGTTTCTATGATGAGAGCGTGCCTTAAAAAGCTTAACACACCAAAAAAATCCATAGGCCTCATCATCGCTAACTATAAGATCTCAACCTTTTAAGGGATTATAAAAATGTGTTGGAAGTTAATGGCCTTATAAATCTCATAATCATAAGGTGACCTACCTCATAGAAGATTATACTGTGATATAAAGCGGATCGATGTTGCCCCTCAAGTTTTGGATCACTTAGCCTCTTGCTTGGTAGGATTAGAATCACAGAATGTATACCAACCTTAATTTCACTACATAAATGAGTGCAATTTTGGGAATAAAAGCCTTAGATTTTTCATGTACGGTAGGGAAGATCCTAGTACCTTCTTTTATAATGGGGGTGCAGAGAGTCCTAGAGAATTCTTCTACAGTAGATTCCTCTTTGTCAGCTGCCCAAAAGGATTACTATCCATTAAGACAACTATTCTAATTGAAGTAGGAGCTTATCCTCCCTAATAGGATAGGGCTCATAAGAGTGCAAAATTCCAATATCTTCCACTTGCGCATGATGTGCTGCATCACCATTATCTACTCTATAACTATTCTTACCGGCAAAGAGGTCATGTGGCCAGTGAGCATAGCATATAATTTGGGAGTTTGATCATATGCACATGTAAGGGATATGCAACACCATGTTGCCTAAACAGACATCCCCAATGGCTAGTCAATAGGTACTGTATAATCTAAGAAAAATTGTCGGTATCTCCCTATAACCTATAAAGGGGTGGTGTAGAATACATAACTTATTGTACATGAGCGTCATAATTTTGCTTCAAAATTTAACATTAGCTCTACATTCACATGTTCACATGCTATACAATAACGACATCTATATAGTAAGAAAGTACTCATAATTCATCATTACACAGCAAACAACTCAAAAGATCATATATATTGTGGATTATAGTCAAGTTCGAAATATCAAAGTACAATATGTTCATTATAGTCGGATCAAACTAATTAAATATTTACATTCACTAATATTAAATATGAGGATAAGATCCAAAACAACTAAAGAAAACAAGTCTTAATTCAATGAATTTAGTCTTTGGAGCTATGTCCTGCTCCAGTCACATCTTAACATCCATCACCATACCTATGATTTAAAGACAAGATAACAAATCAAGTGAGTCTAAATAGACTCAGTAAGTAGATAATAGTTAGAAAAGATGAAATCGAATAAGATTTATGATGCGCATATCATAATAATGATATAGTAAGATAATTCCTGAATGATAATGCACAATGTGTGGAATTGATACCCAAGCCCAAGAACAAATGTAAATAATTGCATGTCTTTAACAGTTCATATACAATCCTCCTCTCATGTCAATCAAGAGCCATAAACAACCTTATATAACTATGAAACTCATTCACATATACAATTATATCAAAGGGTCAAGTAATGTCATGTGTTTACGACTAGACTCATGCACTAAATTATCAAATTACGACCACTTATCTCAATAGCACGTCATCTAATATGCATAAAAAAAGTGTTGCAAACATAAAAAAGTATTGCAAACACACGCACACAACATTAGCAAAATCAATGTAACTTTATATTAGATTTAACATATCGACTGCCACATAAGCATTTCATTGAACATACGATAGGCATCAGAAAGAAAATCTCTATTTCTTCATACCAATTTAACCCACTCAAGCAATATTGCATTTCAGCAACGAGAAAACTATTAATACATCATTTATTCCACCAAACTTACACAACAATCTTAATTTGCCAATGAATTTAGCTAACCTTAGTTTGCCTCAAATTCTGAAATGCCCCAAACTGTGAAATTTGATAGATATCATCTATTCCCACCAGCTCAACAACATATTTAATTTGAGATTCAATCATAATTTAAGAAAAAGAAATATCTACTTATTTATATTACAATTTTCCTCAAAATAGCAACTTTAAACTCAAATTTTCAAAATTTCAAAGTCCTTTTCATATGAAACAATGATCTTCTAGGTAATCTATAACAGTCTTGTGGAGATTTAGGGCTAGGTTGAAGGCTGAGAAGAAGAGGAAGAGAAAAGGGGAAGAAGGAAGATGAATAAGAAGGAAAGAGTAAAAGGGTCACACACACCCTACTTTTAAATGCTCTTGCTAGTCAAAGGGTTGAGCCAAGCACTAGCCCACATGACCCAATTTATATTCTCTTTCCACCTCACACAACTTTATCACTTTAAAATTTTCCCAATGGTGTTACCCCTTGACTCTGCGACCTAATTCGGTAGGTCAAACCTCATATCTACTCTAAAAGGTTTACGATAGTCATAGCTCTTCAAATGACAAATTAATCATATATTTCTAAATTAATACTCAACAAATGATGCTATAACCAAGTGGTGTAGCTATATAAATAGGCAAATGAACAACTCATAACTCATATCTAATATACTCATAAATTATGTGTCATATAATTCAATATGCTAAGATCATAATACAAGCATGCATGCACTATATGTCCCCGAGGTGTATCATATATATAATGTACACAACATTGACATTATTATCTACTAGCAAGGAGGGGTTATTATAAAAATACTTGATCCTCATAGGATACATAACATTATAACATAAAATGAAACAATATCTCACAATGCCCATATTTATTTTTTACATTAATCCTAAGTACACATAATCCCTCACAAAGGTCATACTTGAATCTCTCTTTCTCCATTCCACTATAATCATAATTATATTCGATTATGTAGCCTAGTTACATAAATGATCATAATTGGTTGACAAGTCAATATAAACATATGATTTAAAACAAATAGTCTTTTTTTGTGCATATATCCCTTGATCATAAACTAATTGCTTTCTTAGACACGTCTTGCAAAGCCACATTACTCACAACTTGTAGACAACAAGCTAAAGTAACAATATGTGACTACGATTTTAAAATATAGTCAAAAATCATATAAAGCAAACCGAAATACTTCTTACATCAAGAGTTCTCATAGTGAGGAGACAAGTTATCTAAACAGAATCTCAATTTACTCCCTTTAATAAGCATACATGGTATAAAATACATGCTATAGTGGAATAACTCTAAACCATAAAGAGCATATATTATTAACATTTTAAACATCATATAGACCCTAGTTCAATTGTTGTCAAGCACCTATCCTAAGTTATCAAAGTGCTTACCTTCTTGGGATTTCAATTAAGATCTTAATGTAACATCATCTTGAATTTCTTATCAAGGCGGTAAACATTTGAGTTTTGTGCTCATATAGAGCATCCATATAACTTTAGTTGTTTTATCTCTTCACATTTCGGCGATTGCCCATGAAAAATGGTCAATCTCTGACTTTGTTGACATACTTCCAATTGATTATTTTGCATTCAATCATCCATCAATGCTAAGTTTTTCACAACTAATGAATATATATATATATATAAATGTTTCAAAAATTACAAGTATTCTAACATGCATCATAATTTTTGCAATTTTAAAGAGTTTACATGTGATAAATATATCTCTATGTATTGGTTTCATAAGTGGGTTGGCGGGCATTTGATGTGTTATAATATACGTTGGGATCACTTATTTTTGTGTTATAATGTTCCTTGTAAATTATACTTAACATAATATTTTTGGTTATACAGTGATATTTAGAATCCTTCATATATGCAATAGCCACTTGACTATCACAATGTATAGAAACAAGTCTAATTATACTATCTGTAACTCTTAAATAATCTAAAAATCTTTTGAGCCAAACTGCTTCTTGCATCGCAATTGAATATGTTATGAATTCAACCTCCATAGTTGACAGGGCTACGCAAGTTTTTTTCTTTCTGTTCCAAGAGATGATGCTACTATTTATCAAGAAAGTGTAATCTAATTTTGATTTTCACTCATCTAGGTCTCTAACCCAATTAACATCTGAATATCCCATTAAGCAAAAATCATGTCCCTAGTAGCAAATTGAGTAGTTTGCAATGCCTTTAATATGTCTAAAAATTCTCTTGATAGATAACCAATGTGCTCATCCAAGATTTGACTACCAAACTAATAATATAACTAGAGGTGTAACTTGGGTTGGGTTGAGTTCGAATCCAACCCATTGAATCTGAATTCTAATGGTGTTAGAACTTATTTTTTTTATATCTTGAGTTAGAAGAACTTGATTTGTAAATATGATAGAGTTAAAGTTCAAGTGAACCTGAACCTGAAAAACATAAGCCTAATTTCACATTTTATATTTAGAGTGTGTTTTGGAAGTGATAAAATTTTTGATAAAAAGTTTTTGGTGTTAAAATTTTTAAAATGAGAGAAAATAATGTGATATGATAGGAGTAATAAAAAAAAAGTAAAAAGAATAAAATTAAAATAAATGTGTTAAATATATGAGTAGTTATATAGAAATACTTGAAAAATAGGATAGCAGTATGAGATAAATAAATAAATAATTAAAAAATATAATAGTTGTAGAAAATGAAAAGTTTTAGATTAAAAAGTTTTAGTTTAAAATATTTTCGGTATAAATAAACACCCCCTTATTATAAAATATGATATATATAATATCTAAATAATATTTCTTTATAATTGTGTATTTGATGTTATTTATGTTTATATTTGAATAAATGTTTGGCATATTATAATTATATTATAAATAATGCATATTATTTTCATTTAGATTTATGTTTATATTTAACCTTATATTTATCATTTACTTTTACGTCTATTAATTTTCTTTATTTACCTTTTTTATGTTAAATTTTCTTATAGAAATATTTTTTTATATTGCGATTTTTTAAAAAAATATGTAGTTTGACTATATATTAGTATATTTACTCAAATGATTTGTTATTATTATATATTGGTATGAAAATTTTTATTAATTTTTTTAACAAAAAACTTATCACTTTTAAATCAAATGTAAATTCATCAACTTAAATTTCAATCCAAAATTGAACTTGAACTCAATTTTAAAAAATAGGAGTAATGTTTAAGTTTTATAAGTAGAGCTAGGGTTAATATTTTATAAATAGGTTTAAGATTAGGTTTGAGTTAAATCCGAGTTTTATGAGTCTAACTTGCACCTCTATACATAATAAATATTAAGCCGAGAATACACATCATAATACATATCAAGCTTCCAACCACGCTATCATAATGAACATTTTTTATTTCTATTTTGAGATGGAGTTTTAGAACACAATTGAAGGCTTAATGACTTGCCTATTGCAATGAGATTGTCAATGGGTTTGCAGTGCCGCATTGACATATGTTTATTGAGAAAGACTTATAAGTCTTCTTAAATGATCTCTTTAGACTTTAACTCTAACTATGTAATTTTCTTTATCTATGTTCTTTATTTAGAGGACAAAAAGAAGATGAAAGATCACTTCTTACAAGTAAAGCGTCATTAATGTAAAGATATTACCCTTGGATTATATTATGTGAAATTAATGGTCTTCATGGATCTTTATAAACTTATAGGATACTATGACTCAATGGAATCTTAAGTACCACTATATATTGTTTAAGGTCATGGATTGATTGTTAGAGCTTCCAGACTTTGTGCTCTTGGTCTTCTCTTATAAAACCTATGCATTGTCCTATGTAAATTTTCTCATCTAATTTTCTATTGAAAAACATTGTGTAAGCATTTGTTTGATGTAGTTCCAAATCTAAGCTTGTGATAATTGCAAAAATGAGGTGAATGGAGGTAAACCTTACAATTGAAGAGAAATTTTTTTTATAATCTATACCTTCTTGTTGAGTATAACCCTCAGTTACTAAGCTAATCTTATATTTCTCAATTGACCTATATGCTTTGTTTTTGATCATGAGAACTTATTTTTTCCAATCGCTTTTTATCCAGATGGAAGATTGCTCAACCCCCAGACTTGATTGGTTCTTATAGATTTCAACTCTTTTTTCCTTGCTTATTTTCATTTTCCCTTAATCTGACTTAAGAGAGCTTTATGAGCTGATTACATTCCTTATCATTTTGAAAAGTAGCCATTGTAAAGTTTTCTATGGGCTCATCATCACCTTGAAGTACAATAGTAAGTTTTCTCTTCAATTTTAAAATGATGAAGTAGGACACGTTTATAGGTACTCCTTTAAAGATATTGTTCTTTAAGTTTGTGGCTCCCACTCGGCTCAAATATTGAGACAAGATTTTTAGTGTCTTTACTTGACAGATTTTGAGCACCACTTTCTTTAGAATATTTTATATTATAGAGAGAAAGAATCTTAAATAATCTTACATTGACTAAGAATATCATTCTTTAAGAACGTGGTATCTTATGATTTAATTTCGGTTTTGCTTCTATCCTCGTATTTGTTTGTAAACACACATCCTTTGCAGTGTTCAGAGTATTTGATGAATATATTTTTCTTTCCTCTTTGGCCCAATTCGCTGTATTTGTGAGAAAGGTTGTGGATGAAAGTTGTCGACCTCTGTGATTGTAAGTAGCTTAAATCAAGCTTTTGGCTTATCCACAACTCATAAGTAGTGGAAGCGATTGATTTGGAAGACATAAAATTAAATACGTCGACAACTATCATCAACGCATCTCTTTAATAAGATATTGGACAATTTAACTACACCATCATAAATCTAACTATATCTAGTAGGGTCACATTTCTTCTCTCAGCAATACCTTTTTGTTGGAGAGTTTCAGAAATAGTCAGTTGCTTAATTATACCCATTTCATCATAAAACTTTTAAATTGTTCAAAGAGATAATCGCATCCATAATCAGTTCTCACTACTTTAATCTGTTAATTTAATTAATTATCAACAACACTTATGTAATGCCTAAAGCAATTCAATGCTTCTAACTTATGAGATGTCAAAAAAATGTGATCGGTTTCATTATTGCTTTTCCTACCAGGTAATGTTCATAGGTATACAGATCCATTGTAGCAAGTGGGTCAAGAATACCATTTTTAGTTAACCTATTCATTCTATTTTATCCAACATAACTTTATCTAGCATGTCATAAATTTTCATTTACATTCACATCAAAAGATGGAATAAGTGAAAAAAAACTATTATTTGATATAAATTATTACAATCAATATTCAATACCCTAAAATAATTCTTAATAAAAGTAGAGCCATAATAAGTTTTTCCTAATATAATGCTGACATAATCGTCATGAAAATTTAAGAAAAAATCCAAATTAAGAAAAGATAAGAAGGTGACAAAGTTTCTAAGGATGTTGGAGCATAAAGGACATCATGTAAGAGAAGAATTTAGCTACTAAGCAACTCAACTTTGCAGGTCCCTATTCCTTTAACTTCTTCTTTGGAGTTATTTTTCACAAAGATCCATCTCGTTCTAGCTGAAACTCAGTGATACTCCATAAATATTGTCTGGTCTTTAAATATATGCTCCATATCCACAAATAGAAGTATTTAGTTAGAATGACTAAGCTATATACATAAATAGAAGCAAGAGCAGGAGGATAGTTAGACAATACCTTCTTCGATTTAGTGCGGTCATGACGAAGTGTCTTAAGTTGCTATAGTTGTAGCACTTGACCTTGGCAATATCCCTTTTGCCTTTGTGCTTGCTCCACTCGTATAGGGCTTTGTTAGCTTCATGTAGGCCCTAATTGCCCTTTCCTTTTTCATTTAAGGATGTCTTGTTCCTCTTGTGCTTGGAACCCGGAATTCTATACAGTCCGAAACCAGTAGCATATGCTTCTCCATAAGAGGACTTTACAACCTCTAGGTAATCAGCTTGTAATTCCAACTATCATGCAATGTCATCAAAGGTCTTGATGTTATCATTGTGTATTATGTTAACCTTTGTATGTTCTCAATTATGGGGGAGGGGCCTAATCATTGTGTGAAGTTGTCACTCATCCATGAGAACATGCTTTGTTAACTTAAGTTCTTAGATTATGTTTGACATTTTTAAAAAATGTTACCTCATGTTGTGGTTGTAACACTTCTTGTTACTGTTAAATCAGATGTATTGTTCAAATTCTACATCAAGTCATCTTGCATACTGCTTAATAATACAACATGAGCAATATTGTTTTCTCTTGTAATATTAATAAGCCTCATATTCTCTTTATGTTGAGCAGCATTTTCACACTTGAGTTCAATTATGACATTGTTAAACACTTGTGGTATCTGCTATTCTTCCAGGAAATATTGAACTTTATGATATTAAATATTGTAGTTGTCACTATTTAGTTTTTCACTTTTATTCAAGTATATGACAATTATTTTCGATTTCATTGGTAATTGGTTGTCTACAAGGAATATTAACACAAAGTGAAACTAGCATGGAATATTATTTTATTGTAAACGTTGGCTAAATTAATGATAAGTCAACTTAAAGAACAAATTCAAAAGTTCACCATGTTCTTAATCATCATTCGTATCGCAAATATTGGCATGTCATTAATTTAGTTTTATTACGCAAAATTTTAATTCAAAGTAAGAATTCCTTTAAATCCTACTAACTTAAGAACTCTCAATATAAATAATTCATAAATTAAAAAGTTTGTCTATTCATTTAAGTGTAATTAAATTCCATACACACTTTCTTTGGTTAGTCAGATAAGAGTGTTAGGTCATGGGAGACTTTGCTTGCTTCTACAAGGTCTTAATTAAATAATTACAAGTTCACTTGATACTACAGTAATCTCTAACCTAAACACTAATTGTTAGTTATTTTATAGAAATTTAATTTGCATCGAAAGTGAATCTTTTCACAAAAAGTTTAAATAGATGCAAAAATTGCATCAATCTTTTTTTGATACACCCAAAAGAAAAGGAAAAAGGAGATAAGGAACACATCTCTCTAATGGTCTTTTGCAATATTGCTCCTAAATTTGTTAACACTTAAGTGACGCCACTCTAAGAGGTGGTATTATCTGTGCATAGGCTTTGTCTATTACTCTTTTCAACCAAAAAGCAATTTTCCTATGCTAACTTTTGCAAATTTGGTTGTATAAATTGAGATAAAGAGATAGAACTAGGGATGTTAGTGGTAATGGTCAATTTACCAAGCCACCCATTCAACCCATTATAAATGGGTTTGAGTTGAGACTCTTGCATAAATGATTTATGATTTGCTAACCTATTCAATTATTTAATTAAATAAATGGATCAAGGTTAAGATTTTACAACTGTCAACCCGTTTTTATAATTTATTTAACCTATTCAATCTGTACAACTCGTTTAAGGGGGTGTGTGTTTTTATATATATATATATACATATATCTAATATCTAACCCTTATTTTTCATTCTCGTGTACTGACTCCCGCTTGCCTAGTCTTTCCTGTGCTTTCTATCTTGTCCTAGCTCTTTTGTAGCACCCTCTCAATGCGTTTCTCTTCCATCAGCAACTATCCTAATCTTGTTGTCTAACCTTCTGTAACCGCCTTGCTTCCTCTACTTTGGTTACAGTCGATGATGAGCTTAAACCTTTCCTCTCTCTTAGTGACTTTGGCATGCATCTAGCTAAATCCAACTATAGTCATCTATCTCTAGCAATCATCCATAACCATCTTATGACCATTGACGGCTTAAAAATCTAGCGCAACCTTCCATGAGTTAAGTAGCTATGGTTGCTTCTCCTCCATTAATCAAATAGCCATGGCACTAGCCATGTTCCTGTCTATTCTCTCTCGTCGACTTCTATGAAAACCTAAATCCCTCTTGCCCATTCAGTAATTTTGAAACCCTAAATCTCATTCCACCTAATCTCCCACCCCCTGCCTTTTCTCGCAGCTAGAACTAGTTGTCATTTCCTTAGCTGCCAAGATTGTGTGCTTCTTCACCGTTGGGCTAGTCGCCCCGTGTCTTCGTCCTTCCTCTCTCATTGCCCAGTGTCCTCTCTCTTCTTGCAGTAGTAGTGTTGTCTCTCCCTCTTTCTCCTTTTCCTTCTCTCTCTCTATCCTTCATCGCCTCTCCATCTCTAATTTCTCTCTTAAAATTAAGACTCTTGCTCTCTCCATCTCCCCATATCTGTGTTCAGTTGCTGAAGCCTCTATCACTGTCACCACTGCTGCCATCCAACTACTCATTAGCAAGTATATTATTTTGCCTATTATTGATTCTTTAAACGTGGGTTGAAATGGCTATGAATACTAAATATTTTCGTAGTTTCATGATTGTATTATCATGTAATGGTTATATAATTTATGTCGTCTTGTCGTTTTTAGCATACAATTTGGTGTTACATATAGCTGAAGAGTGTATGAAAATTAATCAACCCACCAATGCATCACAAGTTGCTTATGTTTGTGATTAATTCTAAGGCAAAAAGGGTTAGGAAGTTAACTTTAGTAGTATGGGAACATTTTATTAAATTTTAGGGATGTTCATTTTGGAGTTATCTAAGTTTTCAGACCCTATTCAAGATTTTTAGCTATAAAATTGGTTATATATACAACATGTTAATAACCTATCAACCTGTTTATTAAATAGATTGTAAATGGATTAAGGTTGTGATTTTTTAAATACATTAATAAACATAAAAGATTGCGATATTTTAAATGGATTAAGATTAGGATTAGACTTTAACTTGTCCAACTAGATCCGTTAACACCTCTAGATAGAACAACTAATCTTTTAGTTCCAAAAAATGTTCCTGCGCTTTTCCATTTTCTCTAATATACATAAAGCATAAAAAATAGTTTGAAAATACTCATTTCTTCTTTTTAGGATTATCTTTTCTATTTCTATTATTTCTAGTAAGGAGTTAATAGAGGGTGTGTTTGACGATTTGCAAAAGTTATCAAGTTAAAATTTTTCAATTTAAAATTTTTTACTCTCCATAACTATTCATTTTTAATTTTTTTTACACATCTTTCTATACAACTGTTGGTCCCGAGTTGATGGCTAAACCCAAGAGGGGAGGGGTGAATTGGGTTCTTTAAAAATCTTTGGTGAATCAA
>JAXCLR010000050.1:47963125-47978319 GCA_035584095.1 Annona squamosa | reverse complement strand
CAACTCAAATTCAAACATAATCCACATAACAGTTATTCAAAGCAACTAAATCTAAATACACTAAGCATAATGGTTTATCATTCCAATCTAATTTAAGTGCAATCAAAATTTAAAATGACAATATAAATAACTCTTAAGTGTAAATAAGTTTATATCCACTTTTAAATAAATTCAAAATTCAAATAAGTTCATGTCTCTAAAGTTTCCAAAAAAAACTAAAAAACATGTATAATGTATGAAAAATTATATAAATTACACAAGGTTCAGACCAGGTTGGTGGGAACCTAGTTTTGGTGTCATTTTTTATGGGTCGGGCCGAGATCGGGTTTTTTACAAAATATAAAAACCCATTTTTGGTTTTGGATCGGGTCGGGTCGTGCGGGTTCAGAACGACCCGGTACCAAGTTGCACCCTTATCTTTGAGCTAGGGGCCATTTTGTGAATATTTTGTCCATTTTTTTTTTTTGCAAATTGTTATTTCTTGGGATTTTTGAACAAAATAATTATCCGTAAGCTGTTTTGGAAAATTTCTAAGGTTGGTCAATACAGCCATGACAGATCATCGCAACCCATTTAAGTGCACTATACAGCTGTGACAGGCAAAGAAATAACGCATCTCAACACATTTTAAATAATATTGAATCCACTTAGCATTTTACTTATGATCTAGTCTATATGATAATTTTATAATTATGCAATTAACATATAAAAATTTTACATAATTAAATCAGACAAATATCTAATTATCACCATAATTACAACCAAATGCAATGATTCACATGATGATCTTTTCTAAAATATTTTTTTCCACAAGTATACATAGGTCCTATAAAAAATATCACTAATTTTTAAAATTTAAAAATAAATATCTAAAAATTTTAAAAAAGGGTAAAAATTGATAAACATGTTAAATATACTTAGATTAACAATTTTATAAAAAAATTTAAAAAAAAATAAAAAAAGGTTGAATTCACTTGAGTGCATTTAGGCACTCCTGTATTTTAAATTACTACATCGTGCATATTAATACATATATAGGTCCACTAGCAAAAATATATAATCCCAAAAAAGCATACACATGATTGGAAAACGAAGACAGTTTAATGGCTATATACCAATGTAGAAAATTAACTGTCCAATAAGTCACATAATCATATGGTGGCCTACATCTTAGAAGATCACACCATGATGTAGGACTGTAGAAGCAGGTTATTACTGCGCTAGCTTTGGATTGCTTGGCTTCTTGCCTAACCAGATAAAATTACAAAACAGAATCTAATCTTAATCTCACCACCTAAAAACTTACAATTTTAGGAATGAAAGTGTTAAAGTTTTTCACATGCCGTAAAGACAATCTTGGATCCTTCTTTTATAATGGAGTAGCGAGTTTTAACCAATCTTTCCACTATAGGTTCCTCTTCATTGACCATCCAAAAAGCTTACTCCCCATCAAGATAGCTATCCAGATTGAAGTGGAAGCATATTTTTCTTGATCAGATAGGTCTCATACAAAAAGCCCACATAGGGCGTAAATTCCAACAAAGTGAATGTGTGTCCACACTCAAGGGGATGTCCCTCTCCATGAGCTTTTAAAGTGAAAAAATGTCAAAGATCCTTTGTAATTATTGTATAACTACAAAATCTTATAACTCTTTCTCTTTTTCAATCCCATGTCCTCTTTCTAAAAGGTCTAAGGAACAAATTCAAATTTGTATTTTATTCCATATATTGTAGAATTCTCTCATTCATGGTTTTTTTGTTTGGCTTCCTCTCCCGACCTCTTTTTTATATAAAAAATAGTCTCTTCATTGATCCTAATTCATTTGCAACTTATTTATCATACCAGGTTAAGGGTTATAAATGGATTAACTGTGCATAGGGGTGTAACTTGGTCCAGGTACTCATGGGTCGACCCGCTGGGTACCCTGAATAGGGTAGGTTCGGTTCCTCATGAGAAATACCGACCCGAATTTCATATATTATATATATATTATTCCCCATCCGGCCAGCCCTAATTCCTAATTTTCTATTAAGATATTCCTACTTCTCATCCTGATTTCCCGACGTCGTTTTCCAGTTTCCCCAATTTGGTGCTTGGTGAAGAGGAAAGGAACTGAAGTAACAGAAAAGGCCCTTCGTCTGCTCCCTCCGGTGATCCCAGAACCCTACTTCTGGTAAATCCCAATCCCTCCTCGTTGCATTCTCTCGATCTCTTCGTTTCCATGTCCCATCTGCCTGAAAACTAGCTTCTCTCGTTCTGCTTTTCAAAATATAGCCTTTTTCGAGAATGAGACGGCTCCGATCTGAAATAGGGGTGCAACTTGGATCGAGTAAGTTCGGGTACAGATGGAACTTACCCTTACCTATTTTGTAAAAACTACCCTACCCTATTTTAGACCGGGTTGGTCCGGAGCCTACCCTACCCAATTTTATCTTGAGCGGGTCGGTTCCGGTTCGATTCCAAAATCGGTTTCTATTAAGAACAAATTTTTTAAAGACAAGTAAGGATTAACAGAACTTACATTTCAATGTATTAAACAAGATGAATAATTAAATATAAGAACAACAGATCAACATAGAAGGTTTTCTACCGGCCAAGTCACCAAGGTTGTTATAAAAAGAGAGATGTAAGCCCAATGAACTACATAAACAGTCTTGTCTACCTCACTCTACAATGCTTCGCAAAGAGGAATATTTCAATTGCATTATGTGCCCGAATCTCCAAACTATACAACGAGAACATCTTCATTTGTCCGTCGGCAACAGATTTTTTGCCATTGTCACAAGTACAAGAGATCTGGGTCCATTCATCAGGATAGACAAAGTAATTCATGCAATTTGTATCTAGACTAGGGCCAGTGGTCTCGTAAATTATACCAATGCGTCGGAAGCAAAATCACTAGTAAGAGGAGAAATAGATCCGAACGCACAGATAACCCAATTTCATCTTAGATTTGGCTGTAATGGCGGGCCCAGTGCAATCAACGGCCCAGATCTCTCAAACAAGAGCCCCCCAGAAAATGTCATCAGTAGAGACCCCTATTAGCTCCACCTAGCAAATTAGTTTTTGCATTTCTAGTACCAGATTGCAAGCTCTTCAACTTTCAACTTACTCCATTATCAAAAACCAATACTCGAGCAAAAATTCAGAACCTAACTAAAGCGATCGAGCATATCGAACCGATTCCACGCTTAGATGCCTCAACACCCAGTCAATAGTAATACTAGCATCACTCAATCCTCGAGCAGAAGTGCATTAGAAAAGGACTCGCTGGGAACAAGATCTCGATCTACTTCAGATTAGAGCCGTCTCATTCTTGGAAAAGGCTACATTTTGAAAAGCAGAATGAGAGAAGTTGGTTTTCGATCAAAAGGGACATGGAAACGGAGAGATTGAGAGAATGCAACGAGGAGAGATTGGGATTTACCAGAAGTAGGGTTCTAGGATCACCGGAGGGAGCAGACGAAGGGCCTTTTCTATCACTTCAATTCCTTTCCTCTTCATTAAGTACCGAATTGGGGAAACTGGAAAACGGCATTGGGAAATCGGGATGGGAAGTAGGAATTGACGAATAGGAAATTAGTAATTAAGGCTAGTTGGCTGGGGAATAATATATATATATGTATAATATATGAAATCCGAGTCGATTCTAGGTACCTAGAACCGGAACCGACCCCTACCTGAGTTTGAACGGGTATTTCTCATGAGGAACTGAACCGACCCTATAGGTAGGTTCTATGGAACCGAACCTACCCTATTTAAAGTACCCAACCGGTCGACCCGCGGGTACCTGGACCAACTTTGCACCCCTAATCTGAAGTAGATTGAGATCTTGTTCCCAACGAGTCCTTTTCTAATGCACTTCTGCTCGAGGATTAAGTGATGCCGGTATTACTATTGACTGGGTGTTGAGGCATCTGAGCAAGGAATCAGTTCGATATGCTCGATCGCTTTAGTTAGGTTCTGAATTTTTGCTCGGGTATTAGTTTTTGATAATGGAGTAAGTCGGAAGTTGAGGAGCTTGCAATCTGGTACTAGAAATGCAAAAACTAATTTGCTAGGTGGAGTTAATAGGGGTCTCTACTGATGACATTTTCTGGGGGGCGCTTGTTTGAGAGATCTGGGCCGTTGATTGCACTGGGCCCGCCATTATAGCCAAATCTAAGATGAAATTGGGTTATCTATGCGTTCAGATCTATTTCTCCTCTTACTAGTGATTTTGCTTCCTACGCATTGGAATAATCTACGAGACCACTAGCCCTAGTCTAGATACGAATTGCAGGAATTACTTTGTCTATCCTGCTGAATGGACCCAGATCTCTTGGACTTGTGACAATGGCAAAAAATCCGTTGCCGACAAACAAATGAAAATGTTCTCGTTGTATAGTTTGGAGATTCGGGCACGTAACGCAACTGAAGTATTCCTCTTTGCGAAGCATTGTAGAGTGAGGTAGACAAGATTGTTTACTTAGTTCATTGGGCTTCCGTCTCTCTTTTTATAACAACCTTGGTGACTTGGCTGACAGAAAACCTCCTATGTTGATATGTTGTTCTTATATTCAATTATTAATCTTGTTTAATGTATTGAAATGTATGTTTTGTTGATCCTTACTTGTCTTTAAAAATTTTGATCTTAATAGGAACCGATTTTGGAACCGTACCGAAACCGACCCGCTCTTGAGAAAATTAGGTAGGGTAGACTCCGGACCGACTCGGTCTAAAATAGGGTAGGGTAGAGGTTTTTACAAAATGGGTAAGGGTAGATTCCATCCGTACCTGGACCTACTCGACTCAAGTTACACCCCTAACTATGCATGTAGTAAACAAGTTGAATACCAGTTGATTTATACAACTATATGAAAAAAAATAAATAATAAACTAATAAAAACATAACAAAACTAGCAAAATATAAGTGACAATACAACTATAACTAACATTTGTTAGGAAGCATGGAATGAAAACTATTAATTGTGACATTTACCTAAAAAAGTAAATACAAAATACCAACTCAATCCCCAATTTGAATGTCGATGAGGTCATTATCGAAGAAGATAGTGAGAAGGAGAAACAGAACATACTAGTTGGTTGTAAATGGATTAGGTGGGTTAAATAGATCATACATCAAGTTGATTGATTAAAAACCTCAATGACCCACACAATTATTTATATGGATTGAAACTAGAATATCTATTTCACCAAACCCTAATTTGTGAATTAGCTAATTGGGTTGACGAGTTAACCTATGCCTAATTAAACCCCTACTGTCACCCACTTTATGCTAAGTCTTAGGATGCAAGATTAGGTCTCAATTTAAGCGAGTATTGGCATTTTTGTTTTCATCAGTTTGCAATCAAAGTGACCTTTTGCATTATAATTTTATATGAATCATGTTTCAATGCATTTGGATATATTGAAATTTTAATACACTTAGGTACAAAACGTATTTTTAAATTTTTATAAAACTATTAATCTATATGTATTTAACTTATGTCTTTAGTTTTGCCATTTTTGAAGATGCGTATATGTATACATATATATCTGATTTTTAAATATAGGGGCAGTCTAGTAATTTAAAATGACTAAAATTCTTCTATTTTTAGAAATCATATATATACATATCTCTAAAAATATAAAATTTGATTTATAGGTTAAATACACCTAGATTGATAGTTTTATAAAAAAAATTAAAAAAATTAAAAAAATGGGTTGTAGCCAGTGCATTGAAATTTAATGCATTCAAATGGATTGAAATATTACTCATTATTATAGACAATTTAGATTTTAATAAAATATTTTTAAAATATAAAAGCGAACATCGTAGTTTCTAAAACTATGACAGTTTGTATATGATGGGATGGGATCATATTACTAAAAATTAGTTTGATTAAAAACTTAGTTATAAACATTTAACATCATTTGACATCAGCAAATATGCTACGATAAATTTTGAAAATAAAAAGTGATTTAGGAAGTGATAAAACTTTTAAATGAAAATTTTTAGGTATAAAAGTTTTTGAAATGAGAGAAAATAATATGATATGATAGGGTAATAATGAAAATAAGGAGAATAAAATTAAAATAGATATGTTAGTTGTACGGGTGATTATGAAGAAATGATTGAAAAGTATGGTAATTGTATAGCAAAATGTTAAAAAAAGACAATTAGAGAGAGTAAAAGGTTTTGAAGTATTCTATAAAAAAAAAGTTTCGAATTGAAAAATTTTGATTTGAAAAGTTAAGAGTAGACAAACACACCAAAATTAAATAACATCTAAAAATTTCAAAATATATTTTTTGGACTAGAAACTAAATATACATAAATAAAATTTGTAATTATAATACCAAAATCACTTTGATTTGAAACTTTTTTCATAAAAATTTTGATTTGAAACTTAATTATAAATATCTAACATCGCTTAGAATAAATGTATATCGAATTCCCTTCAAGCCCAACAACTTCCAAAGCCGTTTAACATCATTAGGGAGGAGTTCGTAAAAGCTTATAGAAGAGTTTAATTTTATTATTTATCTGTATTTTTTCTATTAAACGAAGTGAAACCTAATGAGCCCATCAAAACAATTATTTCATGTAATGATCATAATCGGTGTCTAAGGGCTTTATAGGAGTTTAATAAAAGCTATTTGCGGAGTCAATTAAAATCTTCTTAAAGCCTAGTAAGTAGGTAAAATGCATTAGTGAACCTATTTGAAACCTAATTAGCCATATGTATTTTTCATTAGTGCTTTTCTGCATTTAATTTTAATTCCAAATATATCAATAACGTTTTTATTATTCCAAATACACCAATTATATTTACTTTTATTTTCAAAAATGTCCATTCCGTGAACTCACACTACTAGTTGATATATGAAATTACTAATATATCTATCATTGAAAAATTGAGTGTCTAAATTCACTAAAGTCCTAATTGCAAATGAGTTTTAAAATTGGAGATCCATAATTTCATTTTCTTTATATTTTATTTCGCCTTTTATTATTTTATAATAAAAGTATTTTGGAATTTTATCAAATTTTAACCGATAATTTTTTATAGAGTGGACATTTTTAAAATTAAATACAAATGTAGTAGTAGGTATATTTGAGCTTTGCAAGGTTCGATGAGTTTTTTTTTATATTTACAGACTGTGATATCTTATTATTACAATAGAATACATCCACACCCTTCACGTTTTAGAAGAAAATTTCTTAAATACACACATATCATGATAAATTTTGTGGAAACTCCCATTCCGAGAGAAATTATAAACTCTAATTATAGGGGAACTAATGGGTAAAAGCCCCTCAATAAGGAGGGGAGTTGAAACTAAGTGTGCAATTTGAGCTTATAAAACTCGAGTTCACCTTAACATTAACTCTATTTATAAAACATAACCCTAATCTTAACCTTATTTATAAAACTTAAACCCTAACCCTATTTTTTAAAAATCGGGTTCGAATTGATAACTTTATATTTTATTTAAGAGTAATAAGTTTAAAATTTCATATAAATATATACTAATAACAAATCATGTAAGTAAAAATATAATATGTAGTGCAACTACAGATTTGTCAAAAAATAACAATATAAAGAATATTTCTAAAAAATTTAACATAAAAAATAAGATAAAAGAATAAAATAGATGTAAAAGTAAAAGATAGAAATAAAAGATAAATATAAATATAAATAATAAATTTTATTTATAATATAGTTACAATATGTCAAACATGTATTCAAATGTAAATATAAATAACATAAATATATAAAATATAAAGAAATATTGTTTAAATATTATGTATATAATTCATTTTTATAACAAATAAAAAATGGAAAATCAAGCTCGGGCTCACTTGAACCTAACCATGTTATATTTATAAATTGGAATTCCTCGAGTTCGGGCTGGGAAAAGATAAATTCAAATGCCGTTAGAAATTGAGTTGGGCGAGTCAGGTTTGAGCTCAACCTAGCCCAAGTTACACCCTTTGTCCCCCTTCCCTTGGTTACCACGTTGCCAATAGGCCCGTGGCAGTTTGATGAGTTTTTAAGTTGTTAAAAACAGCCCAATGTGCCACCAGGGGTAGTGCCCTGGTGGTCACGGTGGTCACGCAGTAGAATGACACAACATCAGCAAGGTCCAAGTACAGTTTAGCGCCGGCGTTGCAATTTCCCCAGTTAATGGGGTTTATAGATTCCCCCTGAGATGGGGTTATTTACAAAAAAAATTCCCTCCATATTGTGGGGGTTGTAAATGATGCTTAATTTAATATATCAGTTGTTATAGTGTAAATCATATCAATAAAAAAAGCCCAATACAATTTCTAAAATTTAATAAAAAAAGAAATCATTGAAGTTAAATATTCGCTTTTTTATAATTAAATTACATATTTTCCCTTAAACACAACAAAACTGTTCGAAACGTCTCAAAATGAATTTAAATAAGTCTAAAAGCAATTTCAACGGTGAATCCGCCAAGGGATTCGGTTCTAAATCAAAATTCGTTCACCAAAAAAAAAAAAAAAAAGGAAGTGAATCCCACCAATGGTCTCAGTTGTTGTTACTTTTTGGATTTGGATGAAGGTCAAAACTCTTGTCCTCCTACACACGCATACATTATGTCAATTACGTGGTCGTTTAAGTGGTTACACAATTTGATTATTTTTTTTGCTTTCCTTTAACATCTATTTTTTAAGGTTAATTGTTAGGATGTGTTTGTTTTTAAATAAAATTTTTTTAATTTAAAACTTTTCACTATCATTATTGTGCTTTTTGGCGTGAGCAAAGGGTGACAACGTTTTGAAACCTCGTTTTCTCTACTTTGGCATGAGAGTGTCCACCAATTGTCGGAAAAATTAGGAGAATAAAAATAGAAATATTGGTGAATATTTGGGAGAACGTTGTATGAAATATTGTTAGAATGTATTAAGGAGCGTGCTTGTAATTTAAATTAAGATGATCGTAAATACATACACATCAAAAAGAATTTTTCACTGTCCACATCTATCTAATTTTTAATTATTTTTTTTTATCTTTTTATACAAATTATCTTAGTTTTCAATTATTTCTACCTAACTATTCATGTAATTAATACATCTATTTTAACTTTATTTTCTTTATTCCTCATCATTAGCCTTATATATCACATTATTTTCTCTTATTTCATCAACTTTTACACAAAAAATTTAAAAATTTCCCATTCAAAAGTTTTGTCATATCTCAAACTTATCCTTAATGGAAATACTTGTACACGATGCCGACACCATACCATTAAAGATTTTGGTTATGACCCAATCCCAAAAAAAAAAAAAAATTTTTGGTTATGCCATTTTTTTTGATTGGGAGATATTTTACACACATATCAATATATATTACATTGAAGGCTCGAGACATTCTTACAAATTTGGAGACACTTGCTCCACCAAATAATCCGGAAGACACAGCTTCCAACCACTAAATGGGAGACCACTGCTCCCACCACCAACCAGGAGACCCTGCTCCTACAATCATTTTTCCGTTTCAGAGATTTGATCCGTGTACCGATGGCAACCATGCCATCATGAGTTACCGCTGCGCCACAGCGCCGGACTCATTTTTGGTTATGCCATTAAGCGTTAAGGTTGAGCCAAAATCCAATCCGGCCTATTGTATTTAAAATGATCTTTAATACAAAATTAGTGTTTATCTAAATCGGCTTATTTGATAAAAGCCATAAATTTGTAAAATTAATGTAATAAAATTGCTTGATATATCTATCAATGCCAAAGCTATTCATTGAACATCTGTACCATTTAAAGCATTTTTCTATATAAATAAATAATTCTATAAACTATTATGACATTCTGATAAATTTATAAATGTATTTAACTGATCTTCGTAGTTTACTTATGGGTGAACATGTTAGAACTGCACCAATTTTTATTTGAATCAGTGTTTATTTGTCTATCCGTGTAAGATTGCTATATTGTCACTACTCTAACGGGCTTTTTAAGCCCGTAGGAGAATGTTCCGTTGATTCCTTTCTTTAGGGGCCCTCTTGTCGGTCTGGTTGACCCAGACCAACTCAACCCCAATCAACCTATTACATAAAACCCCAAGCCATCCCATACAGTTGCTCCTAAATCACAGCGACCGTAACCTTTTAAATTTTTTGACTGGTGCATAAGACTTAGATCTTTTTTATTGGGACTTGTACAATGTGATAACTGATATCACAAATTTACAGCTCTCACAACACAAAGAGAATTTTACATTTACAACAACATAAAGAGAATTTTTTGGCAAACCCCACCCGGAGATTGTAAAGCCTCAGCAATTCTGAAAAACTAATTTATAGAATACTCATTCACCACCCACGCCATGCCAGGGGTGCGGATCGAAACCGTGAGCACATGTCAAAAAAACATTCCACACATATATAAAATCTAAGTGGGGCTAATACAACTAAAAAAAAAAAAAAAACAAATTTTTTTTAGGGCCACTATATCACCCCATAAGGAAAAGCCAATCAATTGTCACTGATGTTGATCATCTCCCGACCTGATTATGACGTCCAGTACCGTTTTAGCCTTTAAAAAGGAATCCAAAAAATGTGATCTTCCAGTTCTGCTTGAAACATACAAATATCTTCTAGCAATGCCAAACAAAGGGAACAGACAAAAAAAACAAAAACAGAAACAGACCCCCTAAAAAAATTGCACTGCAAAGTCCGCAACTTAAAAAACAAAAAAAAAAAAAAAAAAAAAAAAAAAAAAAAAAAAAAACTGACCAAAATGTACGATGAAGACTAATGAAATATTTTGGGCTTGTCATTCCCATCTTAAAAAAGGGCGAACATGTGTATTATTTATATTTTTCAAAAAATAATTTAACATCTTCACTATATAATCACTTTACTTTTTATTTTATCCTTATATTCTAGTTTTTTTTGACGCAGTTATTCTATTTATTCTCACTCTATCCTTCTATATTACATTATTTTTATACTTTTTCGAAAATATTTTTATTCTTCACCTTTTTACTTTCCCCCGTAACCACTTCCAAGTTCACACCAATCGGACCTAAAAAGGGAGAAAAGTAAAATATAGTCAACTAACCAGCCACAAAGATACAGTGCAAACAGTGCTGTCGGCAAGCATTGGGACGTAATGGTTGACTAGAGCCGGTCTCATTTGGCTTGTTTATTTTCTTATAAATTTTTTCTTGTCTATAATTATTTAATTATTTAATTATTTTTTCACGTTATCTTATACAAATAATTTTACTTTTCAATCATTCTACACAACTAAAATAATCTTATTTTTCAATAATTCTACACAACTAATTTATCTATTTTAACTTTATTTTATTTATTCTTTATGTTATCTCTATCATATCATGTTATTTTCTTTCATTTCAACAACTTCTATATATAAAAAAAAAAACCTTTTCATTTAAAAGTCATGTTACTTCCCAAACACATCCTCGCGAGAGAAATGATTAATGGTTCACTTAGCACACCTTAAAAATTCATTAATTTTTTCTTCATACGCTTGTTAATATTGATATATTTAACATATAAACTAATTTTTATCATTTTTGGATATGGATATATAATTTTTTATATTTAAAATATATTGATATTTTAACCCTTTTTCAAAAATAACGATATTTCAACCATTGAAAACGGCTAAGAACTCTTGTTTAAAAATATTAAAAAATATATATATACATCCAAAAGTGTAAAATTTAATTCATATATTAAATACGCTTAGATAGATATGTGTATAAAAAAACAAAAAATAGGTGGACTGAGTAAGTTATTACTAGTTAACCTTAGTGGACACCCTTTGTTTCAAAAAGGAGGATTAATGTTCAAATGTTGGTAAGGCATTTGCCCCCAATAAATTATATAGGAGCTTTGTCTCCTAGTTGATAGGTTAGAGTTTGAATTTCTCAAACTGATAAGTGAGAGCATGCGGTCTCTTTCTCGTGCGTAAAAAAATAAGTCATAATTAGTTTGGACTAACAAGAGGCTACATATTATAAATATCTATATATATGAAATTTTAGATGGCTGTAAGTATGAAGACAATTTTAAAAAAGGGTTTCGATATTGTGCCAACGATGTGGCCGGCAAGAAAATGCAATTTAGAATTTACATTTTATGAAATTTGGTATTTTTTGAATTTATTTAATATTTTATAATTTTTTTTAAATTACCAAATTTCATAAGGCTAAAGATTTAGAGATATATATGTATAAAAACTTTGAAAACAAAAAATGTATTTTTTGGCCGTGCGACCAGCCATACAGGATCAAAACCCGCCGAAAATTTCATGAATAATAATAATAATACAAATGTAAATAATGCTTCTAATAAAATGAATAAAAACAAAAAATAGTTAAATAATGATAGATTTTTAATTTTGCCACAAGATGAGTTACTAGGTTACATTCATTTACTATATAGTCACATACCAATAGCATTTTTCATCCCCATTAGCAAATTTTGGCCTAAGTAGTGGAAGTTGGTTGTCAGAGTGGAAAAGTAGCCAGAACAGTTGCTGATTTTGACGTGTTCGTGAAGGTTTTTGAATTGAGTGATTTACGAAAGGCATCGACAGAAAGAAAATTCATGGCAGTCAGAAGGTATCCCTTGTTAATTTGCCAAATTAGGTGGACCAGGTCTCAGTGCTTTCGAAGATTATTACGGTCCATCGAATTCCAGCATGCATGCAATATGCATCTTTTGAAATCTGCTCTTTCACCAGCTGGAAAGCTTTTAGAGATGCTTCCCATCGGGGACATGACATTTTCGGATTGGTTTGGTGAGGAAGAGGTAAATAAAAAAAATTCCCAATTCATTCTTTAAACTTTTTGCTACGTATTTTACTTCTTCTATTATTATTATTATTAACTCTATAGTTCAATTATTTTTTATATTTTGTACAGATAATATGTTTTATTACTAATTATTATATATATTATATCACATCATTCCCATACTTTTTTTTTTTTTTAAATTTTGCTATAAATTTTATCTTCCTGCTTTACCTCTTACCAAACAACATCACTCTAGCATCACTATCTTTTATTACTTGTGATGGAATATGAGATAAGATGAAACATATTATTGTATACCGAGAATGAAAAACTTTGCACGAAAATTTGTATGGAGATGGAAAAATATATTCTTCTTTTTTGATAATAAGAAAAGTGTTTTTAAGAAATGGGGAATTTTGTCTCATTCCCATCCCTTTGTGAATAAACCACCTTGATCCTCCAAAAATTATCACAACAAAATTTTGATTTTTGGCAAAGAAAAATTCATAGCAAAAGTTTAAAATTTGGTTGTTAAAAAAAACTTAATTGCCAACAATTTGTGGCATATCCTATATAGCAATAATTAAGAAAAAAAGATTACTAATGGTTGTGCTTGGGCAATAAAGTTTTAATTTAGGTGCCAAAATATTATTATCAGTGAGAAAAATTTTCTTTGCTGCTAAAAGATTCATCATAAGCCTAAAAAACGTGTTTTCTTACAGTGCATGCCTTCTTCATGGCAGAGGTTCCCGAACCCCCACTGTCTCAGTTATATATCGGCAACATCAATGATCTATAGGAAGCATGTGCCTTATCCGATCCCACGTTCAGTAAATTTTTTTATTTTCGATGGTAAAAGGAAGTATGATATATGCGCAGCTTGTGCAGTAAATTTATTATGCCGTCTCCAGTGAAATTCAGTGCAGCTTGTGCCCCTTTTTCGATTTCATATTGTCTGATTTTTTAAAATCCAAGCATGCATCATATTTTTTGTTGAATTGAAAAATCATTTTAATTAGAGCGGTATATAATCTACCCAGAAAGTGCAAATGTATTTAGTGCTTTTTAAATTATATTTTCGTAGTATAAATTATAAAATCTTTAATTAAGCCCCGTTTTTTAAATTTAGACTAATGAATAGGTTTAAACATCATGCATGATTTTGAATTTTAAAAATATAAAAGAGGAAAGGTTTATAAGTCGAACATATTTTCACAGGAGAAAATAAATAGCATGAATTATACTTGAACTAAGATTTTGATATGTCCATAACTGTAGTCAAATAATTCTATTTTTGTGATATATTATAATTATTGGTTATTTGCAAAGGACTTCTCAAGCTTTTTCAAAAGTTCAATTTATGCCCATTACTATTGAGTTTGCAAATAAATCCCCTTTCCTTGTTCCCCATTTTGGAAGTTTATTTGCAAAATCTGTTTAAATTATCCAATCAAAATTAATGTATTCTATACGTTGCACTTATCCTATTGCATTTTGATAAAAATGTATAATTTATTTTAAAAAACTAGAAGGACGTGGGCCACAAATTCGAATCTATTCTAGAGGGAATATATAAACTTGTTAAAATGATTATTTCGTATATAGGCTCTATATGTAACGAGGTTATATATAAGTGGAACTATTTAATCCCTTTAAAATTTAAGATTTTAGTAATTGATGAAAAATCTAATCTATTCATCGTGTTTAACATCATTTGTTTAGTTAAAAAACCAAGTTTTATCTAAATCAAGTATATGGATGGGCAACATTTGCTCAAAATATATGTTCATGTATAAATTATAAAAAATGTTGAGATCCCTTTATACATGTATTAGAATATAATAGTACTTTATATAATCATTTTTTTCATATATAACCGATATTTTAGATAATTTAGATATTGAAAATACTACTTTAAATTGATATTTTAGCATTAAATTATTTTTATTATATTGATTACAAATTTATAGACGAAATTAATATTCAATGATGCTAAACAAATAAAAGAATTTCTATGATAATATAAATGAAGCTAGATGCAATGGATGAAGTAGATTTTTCATCAATTATTAAGATATTAAAAATAGAGAAGTTTCATAGAAGCAGGACCGTTCACGTATAGGCCCGACAGAGATTCTAATTGAAGTAATTTTAAATATCAATATCAACAAAGTAATAACATAAAAATGAATAGAGTGCAGATTCAATTAATTACAACGTTCACTTCGAACTGATTTACATTTTAGAAAAAGTTGAACCGTTTCAAGTAGGAGGGCCGATCTTTTCAGACCGGTCGGAAATCCGGTCCAAAAACATATTTTTTTTTATTTTTTTTTTGAAAAATATTTTATAAACTTGTTAATCTAGTTATATTTAATTTATAAACCAAGTTTTAT
>JAXCLR010000050.1:47940627-47963025 GCA_035584095.1 Annona squamosa | reverse complement strand
TTGGTTTATAAATTAAATATAACTAGATTAACAAGTTTATAAAATTATTTTTCAAAAAAAATAAAAAAAAATATTTTTTTGGACCGGTCGGAAATCACCGAATTTCCGACCGGTCTGAAAAGATCACGCGTCTTCAAGTAGACCCCTGTGGCACCATTTTATTATTTTAAATTTAAAATAGATATAGATAGGTACCAAAAAACCCATTAAAATCCTCATCTAATATATGAAATAATAAATTTCTAATTAAACAAAATTTAAGTGATATTATCGAACAAATAATGACAAAAAATGAATAGAATAAATTTCATAAAATGTTGCAAATGGAGCCCCCTTGAGCTACCTAGGCGAGTTCTGCAATGTAAAACGGGCTTGAATGAGATACAAATGAGATAAGGAAATTGAATGAGATAAGATCATCCATTACTGGTATTGAGAAATATAGTATTGAAAATAAAAAAAAGTAAAGTAATTGTGTATTGAAAAATAAGAAAGTATATTGAAAATGAAAAATTATGTTCCATTCACATCCATTTAAGCCCTCCCTTTGTATACTGTTAAACACGCCCCAACATTTCCTAAAATGCGGACGGATTCTAACTGGACAGACATCATGTAAATAGGGACCATTGGTTCCAAGTGAAAGCCTCCAGAAAGAAATTAGGATGGTGGTGTCTGTGTCCAAGTTACATAAAAAAAAAAAGAAAAAAAAAAAAAAAAAAGAGGCTGTAGCTGAGCTGGTTCGTTTTTTGCTGGATGGGATTAAGGAGGGAGGGCCATGTGATGGAAGGGGACAGAGAGCCATAAATGATACGGTTGGGCTAGACATGGATTTATGAGAGCCCCATGTGGGGAAGAGATTCCCTGCTGCTGCTGCTGACGACGTTGCTCTTGCATGCCCAGCGTTTCAGTCAATGTTAAAGATCCATCCATCAACAGGCATACAAAGAACGAAACAGTGGAATAAATGTGCCTTTAGGCATAGGAAATGTGGCTAAAAGCTGACCTCTAATGCGCCCTGACCTCCCATAAATGCACACCCCATCATTTTTTTATATTGTCAATCACCCATCCAATGTGCCTTCCTCTTGTCCATCTATTTCTCTCTGTCTCACATTTCAAATCAATTCACCAAAATATTATTAATTTCAAAATGCCATAAATGCGCATGGCCAATGATATATTTTGATTGAAATACGAAAGTTCTAATTTTTGAAGATCAAAATTTTCTTGTAGAAAGTTAACAATTTTAGTTATCAAAGAAACTTTTTGTTGACAATGGTTGCTGGTCTCTGTCTCAACCACTAAAAATATATTTGATTTCAATACTTCATGGTTTTTATACTTATAACATCAAATTCTGTTTTAGTTTCAAAACTATTATTATAAACAAGGAAATATCTTGCTTATAAAAGTAATGTCGCAAGCAAGAGTGCTTTCTTATTTCACATGCATATTTTTTTTGATTAATAAAGATTTTTTAGTCGGTAATAATGATCGGCAAAAACCAACATTTTGTGACGAAAGATAACAATGTAAGTAGAGAGACTTAATTTTGTTAGTGTGGGTTAAGTAATAGCTTACTTAGCATGAGTCAGAAACCTTGCTTAAAATTTTTTCACTTTTTTCCGTGAACTTTGTAATTTACGTGTATTTAATATATGAGGTTACTTCTGTGAAAACCCCTTTCTATATAACTCACTCAATTTTTGATATTTAAATAATTGATAAAAAAATCCACTCTATTTATTATATTTAACATCACTTATATTATTATAGAGAACCTTTCATTTGTCTAACGTCATTATATATAAGTCTCATCTATGAACATATAAAATCAATGTAATAAAATAATTTAATATTAAATATCAATTTTTAAATAGTATTTTCAATATCTAAACCATCTAAATGTTATTAATATATGAATAAACGATTCTACAAAATATGTGAATGGATCTAAATATTTTTTCTAATTTAGACATAAATGTACTTACTTTTAAGTGAATGTGGCCTATGCACATATTGGATTTAGATGAAAATTGATCCCATAAGTAAAAAAAATGATATTAAATATAATGAAGAAGTTGAATTTTTCATCAAACATCAAAATCATAAAATTTGAGTGGGTTATATAGAACCGCTTCCATTTAATATATTAACCAAGTTTTACTATCATTTGAAGATGTATATATATTCTTTTAGAATTTTAAACATAGGGTTATTTTAGCAATTTCTAATAATTAAATATGTCTAAAATAGTTTTGTGTTTAAAATCTAAAAATATATATATTTAAAAATAATAAAACTTGATTTGTACATTAGATATATCTAGATTAATAAGTTTATGAAAAACAAAAAATAATTTAAAATAAATTTATTGGCATAAGCTAACTTGCTAAGTAAGTTATTACTTAGCCCGAGCTAATAAAAATGTTCTTATAAACTTATTCCAGGGGCACTTTAGCATTCTACTCAAAATTGTGATGCTTTTGTGAATATATTTGACCTGGCCAATCACAGGTTCATTTTAAAAAAGCTTAAACTTATAAGATTTATTTTGCAAAATGTCAACGTACTTTTTTTAATGAGAAACCATGCCTTAATTCACACCCCCATAGGGTTTGTCGAGCCAAAAAATTTACAAGAGAATTAGGTGGGCATCCCACCAAGATTGACAATTTATGACAAATTGGGTTGTCATACTTACTATATAATGGGCACAGTTGTTTCCTTCCCTCATAACAAGAGTTAACATAAACCTTTCAAAAACAGGGACAAAGGATAATATATCCCTCACTATCTAGCCAACATTGGATAGAATTTGAATGTCATCTTTTAGAAAACTCACAGAACACATGAGTTCGACTCCAGAATTAGTCTTTGAAGTCACATTTTGGCTCCCCATCTGATTCCATGAAGCATTGCCACAGCCTCCATGTTTAGAGTATCTTCAATATTCTCCAGCTTCGAGCCTCTGGCCCCTATGAAATCCCCCCAATGATTTCGAAGGATTGTACCTAACCCATGTAGTTTAGTCTAGCAAACCATGGACCATCCATGTTCATTTTGAAGGTATCCATGGGTGGACAAACTCATCTGGGAATCAGTTTGGGGTGTTGATTTAACACATCCAATTCCAAGTTAGCATTGTACACACAATCCTTGAAATCTAGGCACTAGTCAAACAGATTCTCCCTAACATCCAATTCCAAGTTAGCATTGTACACACAATCCTTGAAATCCAAGCACCAGTAACTAGGTTTTCCATGTCTAGTTGGTCACCATTCTCCTTGAGGCTGTTGCGGAGGAATCAAATTCTCTAGCAAAGTAGCAAAAATAAGGGAAGCTTCTCTCCATCAGGGGTTGTCGACGGGTTCCTAAAGATGCATCGAATTGCATTTCTTGGGGTCCAAATTGTTCTATCAGCCACAGGCCTTTTCCTAGCCTAAATGATCCTCACACAGTATAGAAAGAGAAGACGATTGTTCTCCCTCTTGTTCCTACAGAAAAAACATAAAAGATCCACAACAACACCCCTATGATTTAGATTTGCTTTTGTTGGGAGAGCTTGTTGAAATTGCCTCAAGCAAAAATTTTTTAACTTTGTTTAGCAACTTGCTTTTCCAAATTGCATTAACAATTATTTTCTTTTGAGCAGGTAACTTCCTTGGCTTCTTTCTTGCAAAAGAAAAGGAGTTAGACATAGCTAGCCTGTAGGCTGAGTGCACCCTAAAGATGCCATCAACTTCCAATCCCCAAAACCACCCGAATTGAGTTTCATTCTTGGGATATGAATTGCTTTGATTTGTTACCACCCTACTTCTTTCACAGTAATTAATATAAAATCCTTTTTCCATACTCCACTACTTCGGTTAATAAAATCGACAACCTTTGCTTCATTTGTGGAAAACTACCCTAAGAGAGGTGCCGTTTTTAATAGTCTTTTCTCCAGTCATCTGTCTTAGAAGAATCTGATTTGTTTTTCATCCCCCAATCTCCATTTCCCTCCTTGTACAAGAATCCCCCTAGCTTTGAGAATGCATCTCCAGGTATAAGAATCAGTTGCCTTCCCCACACACTCCCACATACTTCCATCCTTTATGTATTTTGCCTTTAGAACCTTGTAGCACAAAGAGTCCTTGTTCATTGCTAATCTCCACACTTGTTTTGCAAGCATTGTATAGTTGAAAGCTCTTCAGTTCTTTTTTGAGGTGCACATCTTCTTCTAACTTTTAGAACTCATTTTCTGTTTACCTTCACGTTCATCCCATCAAAATCTGCTAAGTAGGCTATTCATCTCCTTGCACAAGCTCGAAGGGAGGAAAAAAAGGCTCTTAGTGCATGTTGGGATTGCTTTAGCGACAGATTTCATCAACACCTCCTTCCCACCAATTGACAATAACCTCTCTTTCCATTATTTAATTTTCCTCCAAATGTGTTCCTTCAATCCTATAAACACAGCTTTCTTTGATTTACTTAGCCATGTTAGTATGCCAAGGTAGGTACCAAAATCATTATCACTTGACCCTAACCAAGTCTAAACCTCCTTTCTTTCCTCACCTCTCATATTCACACTAGAAAAGGTTGTTGTTTATCAATGTTGATAATCTGACCCCGCACAGTCCTTGCACACTTCAAGAATATAAAATAAGTGCTCGAATTCTTGCCTGGATGCCTTTAGAAATAAAAGGGCATAATCTATAAAGAAGAGATGGGAGATGTTCAGACTGTGGGGAGAGATCTTTATGCTTAATAACCTCACATTGTTGGTACCATTGTAAATGAGGGAGGTAAGGCCTTGAGCACACATGAGAAAGAAATATGGAGACATAGGATCCCCTTGTCTTAATCCCCTGCCCAAGTCAAAAGGTTTTATCTTCTTGCCATTAATTTTTGCTAAGAAACTTTCTCTAGGATTGTGAATAAAAAATCCCATTCTACATAGTCATACACCTAGGACATGTCTAATTTCACAGCTATCTCATTCTTCTTGCCCCACTCTCTTGCACCTAAGTTAGTGGATTGCTTCATATGTGATGATTATGTTGTTCATAATTAATCTTCCAAGTACAAAGGCACTTGTTGCTTAGAAATTACATTATGAAGGCACCTCCTCAATCTATTAGTTAGTAATTTTGCTATTATTTTGTAGACAATATTACAGAGGTTGATTGGTTTATAATCATTTATCTTACTTGATCCTTTCTTCTTCAAAATAAATACAATGGCAGTCGAGTTGATCTGTTGCAAATGGTTCTTGTGCTGATCATTATCCTTGCATTCCATGAAGGTTTTGCACAAATTGAAGATGACTTCTTTCACTACCTACCAATCGCTTTGGAAAAAAAGCTTGTTGACATGCTATCAGGCCCCGAGGCCTTATTAAGCTTCATTTTTCACCACTTTTCTACCTCCTCCATAGATATTGGCCTAATAAGAGCCTTTTTCTCCATATTGGATATTTGGTTTCCAGGGGTTCTCAATTATCCTCTCCATCCCAATAGGAGTGACATTCATAAACAATTCACTAAAATGGTTGATTGCGATCTGTTCTAGTCCTTCTTGGTCGGTGATCCATCTCCCCTCTTGATCTAAAGAACTCTTGATGAAGTTGCACCATTGCCTACCGGATGCCACTTCATGGAAGAAGCACGTGTTTCGTCAACCAAGCTAAGCCGATGGTGTTTAGACCTCTATTTCCATATTGTTTCCTCATCTTCAAGTAGGATATGGATTGAATGTTTTACTTTCTTTATGGCATTCGCAAAATAAAATGTCAACACACTTGTTGAAATACAAATATTATAGAGCATACTTACAGTCTGCATGATGTCTTTTGAATCTAGTTATAAATATAATGACATAGTGCTAAAATGATGGAAGACCCACCCTTATATTTTGTTTATTCATTCATTCTCTTCCCTAGCTACTAATACATGTTTGCATCCAATGCTGATAGTTGTCATGCCTTCAAGCAATCTTTAGTATTACTACTACTGTTGTTGTTGTTGTTGCTGCTGCTACTATTTATTTATTTATTAGGTTTTAAGGTATTAAGTGTATTCAAGATGGATTTTTTAATGAAAAAAGAAGGAAAGGGTGTGTTTGGGAAGTGCTAAAATTTTTTGATATTCAAGTTTTTGAAATGAGAGAAAATGATGTAATACGATAAGAGTAATGATAATGAGTAAAGAAAATAAAGTTAAAATAAATATATTAGTGGTATATGTAATTATGTAGAAATGATTGAAAAGTAGAATAATTGTATATAAAGATGTGAAGAAATAATTAAAAGTAGGATAGTTGTAAAGAGTGAAAATTTTAGGGTAATTTGTTGATATATACATTTATTTTGATGCTAATTGTTAATTTACTCACATTATTTTGTGAATTGCATATTGTCCCATAAAGTTTCACAAAATTTGCTTGCATACTCATGTTAATGGTTGACATTTAATGGTTGTTAAATAAAAAAGTGTAATTTGTTGATATAAGTACTTAGTTTGACACTAATTGATGATATATCCATAATATTTTATGAACCGCGCATTACTCTCACAAAGTTTTAACAAAATTGCTTGCGTACTCATGTTAACTGTTATCATGTTATACCCAAGGTAAACCCCTTCCACCTGCACACATGGATATTTCATAAATTATGAGATTTTAATATAACATTAAACAGAGTCACTTCTATCATTATCCAAAATTTTAATATACGCACCAGCGGTTTCTGATGACAAAAGTGTCTCATAGGTATGCAACTAATTTTGTTGAAACTTTATAAGAGTAATGCAATTCATGAAATAGAGTGCGTATATTTGCAGTTAATGTCAAACTAAGTAGGTATATCAGTAAATTACACTTTTTATTTAACAGCTATTAAATTTAAGACATTAACATGGGTATGCAAGCGATTTTTGCAAAACTGTATGGATGTAATATGTAATTTATGAAATAATATCAACATATTAGTAATTAGTGTCAAATTAAAGGAATATATTAGCAAATTATCTAAGTTTTAGATTGAAATATTTTAGTTTGAAAAGTTTTACTTTTAAACAAACACGCGTAAAGGCGACATTTGAGAAACATGCCCAGCATCTTCTTCGTAACTTTTTTCTAGCTTTTCCAAGCATTTGCAGGGCCTGTAAATTCCTTCTTCAATTTCTCCGCTTTGAAAAGTACTTCTTATCTGTTTGTTTTTCTTAAGCAACTAGAGGGGATAATTTTTGCTGTGTCCTTCTGATTGCTGCAATTATACCATAAATTTGCCCAGCTATAAGTTCTTCTTGATACCTTAAATTATTTACTTCTATAAAATGCCTTTCGATTGTTTCAAAACACTTTTTCTTAGAAGTTAATTATTTTTTAATATTGATGCTAATATTCTTTCATATTATCCCAATGCGAAACTACAGCGCACAGAATTAACTCTATGAATTCATGTTTATACAACTGTTTATATAAGATATGATGTCGTCATAATTGGCTAAATTTAAGTTTATTATAGCATAATGTATTTATTTGAGATAAATTTTAAAATATACAATTATGCAACTTAAAATACCTATCCGAGTTGTCAAATTAATCAAAGTCGATGTAATTAGGTCAACGTTGAGTTGAAAATTTGTAAGAGTAAGGTTGGGGTTAGATTAATTAATTAACTCCAACGCCCAACTAACACAACTCGAATTGGACCCTACCTTAACAAACGATCGATGATGTACGTACCAAAAAAGATTTACCGCAATTAATTTGCCTACTCTCATGACTACTAGATATCAATACCTGGGTTGGCAATCACACCGAGCATTTTTCTATATATATTTTCATGATCGCCGGATATTAAGGCATGCATCCAGCTTGGATTATTATTAAAAAATTTATCATTTTCTTCTGCAATGTTTAAATTAGACCAGCTGGTGGATGGTAATTAATGGCCTTTAATTTCCGAAATTGTGGAGGATAGACTTGTATTTTCTATGGTGACGTGCTGGATAAAGTGGGAACAAAGAACCACCAGCCAAGCCAAACAGCAGAAAAGTTGCATCACCCCACCCATGGAAATTAAATAATTTATAATAACATTAGCTAGTCAGCCTTCAAAATAATTCCACACTTTCAATTTATAGCTACAGGGATCATCCTCAACGGCAATGATCCCCATGATTCCAATGTTTACATTGCATCTAGCACATATTGGTGGCACATGAATTCGGCAGTAGTTAAAAGTTAAAATGAAAATGCAATCCCCAATTGTCACGAGGAAAATAAATATATAGAGGAGAGATTTATCACTTGATTTATTATAATAATTTTAATTTTATAATTGTCGTATTTATTGAAATTAGTAATTACCTCTATTTATTTCATGACCCATGTCTTTTATGCTTTGTCTCTTTGGTCTGGTCCATTACCTGATTAAAAAAATGCTTCACATTATTAATGAAGGGTTGGTTAAATATGCATTCCAGTCTCTTTGTCAACGGGCTTCTGAGATTTAGAAAATTCTACAATCGGGCTTTGCTTTTGTGAAGCAATTTTTATATAACCAATTTTATTTTTAATATCTTGATATTTGATAAAAAAATTAATTTTACTTATTATATTTACTGTCATTTATATTATCAAAAATATTCTTTTCATTTGCTTAATATTACTCTGCATAGCCTCTATGTACATGTGTAAAATCAATCTCATAAAATGGTGAACCTAAGTGCCTAGCATAATTGGTGCTCAGTCCGGCTTTAGTGCTAGTTGCTCTCAAGTTCTATCTTGGGAGGGAACAATTTGGCTTCCCTTTACTTGCTGGGACTGAAGCGTTGTTTCTTGTAGGTACACATAGATACTGTCCATTGAGTAAAAATTGAAAAAATTTTAATTGGAATGATTCATTGATCTATAATTAAGTTTTCAGATGGAATGATAAAAAGTATTATAAAATAATTTAATGCTATGTTGGTCTCGTGTCATGGCTACTCAAGGAACTTTGGTAAAATAATATCAATCAAGCAAAGAATACAAATCAGAATAATGAAATCAAACCACAAAGATAAGAACATATATAGTGGTTTAGATCTCTCTATTCTACTCCACTCTCCATGCACTATGACTTGAGTTTTATTAGTCAATTTTAATACACAAGTTACAGTGATACAGTTTGTCCAACTGTCTTCCTGATTGATACTAAGCTCTAATTAGGCTTATGAAGTAATCAATACTTTGATTTACTTCCTTTTTATTTGATCACCTTCGATACTAAGGTATTATAACCATTCTCTTAGCTTGATCATCATTAATACAAATATAAAAAATAAAACTTTCAATGAAAAGCAAACCAGTTTAGCACATCTGTAAGAATAACAACTCTTCAATTGATCAACATTTTGTAGCTTTGAATGCCCAACAACAACACTTTCAAGAATTTGCAACTTCTGCTTCACTTTTGAACCTCCACAGAAAGCTATCTCACAATGAAGCATTTTTTTGAAATTTTTATTTCTACTACGTCGTAAAGGTTGACCTTTTCTGGCAAAAAGGTCGACCTTTCCCCTATTTTTTGCAAAATAAGAAATTTGGAGAAAATTCCTGCTTCAATCATATTAATCCACTCAAAATAATTATAAACAAATGAATTAATCTTAATTCAGGATTAAGCATATTATAAAAATAATATTGTATGATTATTCTAAGTGAAGTTATTAATTGAGCAAATTTTAAGATGATTTCAAGTATTCCAAAAAGCATATTCAAATTTTCAAGTTCAATCTTATCACAATTTATATCATAAATTTAAAATGATAATTCCACAAATACACCACATTTTTCAAATCTCATTTAAGATCCCAAAACACAATTTCAAACTATCAAATTCAATAGCATAAAATAATATGTTTTCTCATCATCAAAACCAATCAAAAAAGGTTTTTCACAAAAGTTCACATGCTAAATATCAATCTTAAAGTTACGCTTTCAATATCTAAGCTATCAAAAACATTATTCTTATATGAAAAATGAGTTAATAAAGCCTTTTTATATTTTAATCCCAGTATATATAAATGGATGGAAATATTTTTCATAATTCACATGTGAATATAAATATCTCAGCAAGTGTGGTTTATGCACATATATGATTGGGAAGAAACTTAGTCTTTTAGCTAAAAAAATAATATTAAGGGTGTGTTTGGTAACAATAAAAAGTTGTCGAATTAAAACTTTTCAATCTAAAACTTTAATTATCCACAACTACCCTATTTTTTAATTATTTCTTCACATTTTTCTATATAACTACCCTACTTTTCAATCATTTCTACACAACTAACCTATATATTTCAACTTCATCCTATTTATTCATCATCATTACCCCTATTATATCACATCATTTGACAACTTTTTATCTCTACAACTTTTCATCAAAAGTTTTATCCATTCCCAAACACACCCTAAATATAATTTATGAGGTTAATTTGTAAATATTCTTACGAGTTTAATTTGTAATAATTCAATGGATTGCTCATGCAGTTCAACTCCCATGTAGACCATGTGGAGTGGGGTAATGATCTCCTAGAGTTGAAACATTAATCTCTCGTATTACGAGTTTTAGTCTCCTTGACATTGTAAAGAAAATCTATAAAGATTTAGGGGATTAATTTGTAAGTCAATTTATAAGGATTTTCATAGGTTTGATTTGCAATGATTCAATGAGAAAAAAGAGAGATATTACAAAGTATGATTCCAGAATAAAATAATAAAAAGATACCATATTTGGGTATGCCAAACACTATTAAAATTTTAGAAAATATTGTTAACCTGATATAATACTTAGTGAAACAGGCTCTAAATCCCTCAGTTTACTTTGCCTCGAGTTTCATACAAGGATTGGCTTATATAAAGGTGTGAAATCTTATTGGAAAGTGGTGGTCCCGTGTAATGACTATTTCAAGAATTTTAATAAAATAATGAATCCAATACAAACACAAAGCGCAAAACACAAACAAATTTATAAAGGCAAGAATAGTTATTGTGGTTTGGCACTTTTGGCTTACTCCACTTTACAAGTAATTGCTTGAGTTTCACTAGTTAAGTTTAACTTACAAGTTACAGTGGTATAGTTAATTTAATTATCTTTTGAAATTGTGTTAAGCTTTAGGTGGGATCATGAAGCAATAAATAACTTGATTCACTTGCCTCTTTATTTGTTCATAATCAACACCAAGATAATGTAAAAAGCAAAACTTTAATGAAAATCAAACTAGTTTACTATATTTGCAAGAGCAGCAATACTTTAATTTCAGTGGCAACTTATAGCCTTACAACAGCAATATCTCAAAGAATCTTCAACTTTAGCTCGCAATTGGATCTTCAAAAGAAATCTTCTCAAAGAAGCAAGTTTGAGTCTCTCTCACAAACACTTGAGCATCCTTTTTTTTATGCCTTCTTCTTCTTTCATGTCTTCATTTTATAACCTCTTGTTTACTTAAAACATGGCCAAAAAGATAGGCCAAAAGATCCCAATGTATATCTCCACTTCTTAAAATTTGTAACTTTGCTCTTAGAAAACATCATATGTTTTCAGACACATATGTTGACCTTTTTTAGTATCTTACTAGTGTAGCGATTTCTCTATTACAAAAGGTTGACTTTTACCATTGTTTTTTTTTTTTTTTTACTGAACTTGAATTTTTGAAAAAAAAAAATCCTTCTTCAAATATGTAATTCATTTATGATAGTCATAGAAGCATATATCATTCCTTATTCCAAATTAAGAACACCTCAAAGGCATATTTCATAAATCATTCCTAGTGAGACTAATACATAAGTATATTTCAAGAGTTATCCTATAGCAATCCTTTAAGTATATTACATTCTCATTATAATTATGAATTTCAAACTCATTTTCTCACAAATCATGCCGCATCAATCACAAAGATAATTCCACAAATGCACCACATTTTTCACATAACCCATAAAAGAGCATATTTAATCTCAACACATATTATCAATACCACATATTCAAAATAAAAAATCACACAAACATATTTCTTTTGTCATCATTAAAATCAATCAAAAAAGACAATCACACAATCTCACAAAAAGGAACTTTTTTTTTTTTTTGAAAAAGTGTTATTACATAAATATCTAAATTCGATATTAAATGTCCTTTTAGATAATGACTTCGAAAGCTGATTTGTATTAGAAAGTCCCCAGTTGCAGCCGCCCTTCATATGCTGGTTTGATTTAGATGGATGGATGGAGACAAGAAATTAAAACATGCGATGCATCAAAATCAGCAAATAAATACTAGCGATAACTAAACCATTGGAGGTCAAATCAATTTGAAAATGGAGTCAGCTGGAAACAAATATTGTTTTCCATGTGATACGGAAACATTAGCTTGTATAATAATTCTGATATATCTAGTTATGCACGTAGCAACCAATTAATACAACTAGCCAGCCTTAGCTTTCGGACATTGTGTATTTTAGTGTATCCCTGTTAACCCAAATACGTGCTGACTGATGACGGTGAGTAATGATATTTTATCAAAATTTATGAATATACATCACATCTATCTATTGATGACCTCCCTTATAGTGCTGTGACGCGTGTTAGGATGATCCAATTAAATGAAATGGGCCAGGATTTAGATAAGGATAGGTTGTTATATATTAGAACATAAAAAATTATATTGAGGATGGAAAAAGAAAAGTTATATATATCAAATCAGAGATTACACTGAAAATGAAAACTTTTTTCTAAGGGTGTATTTGGAAAGTGATATAATTTTTAAATGAAAAATTTTTAATGTAAGGATATTTGAGCGGGGAGAAAATAATATGAATTAATAGAATTAGTAATGCGGAGTACAAAAAATAAAATAAAATAGATAGATTATTTATATGGATAATTATTTACAAATGATTAAAAAGTAGGATAATTACATAGAAATTTACAAAAAATAATTTAAAAATATGGTAGTTATATAGAGTAAAAAGTTGTAGCCTAAAATGAGAATTTTTATACCATTTCCATTAGCATTCTATTCTATGGATGACCCTTAGTGTTTACTACTTGGATGAGATGAGGATGTCGTAGAGTAAGAATTGTTGTATGTTACAAATAGAAAAAACTGTATGAAAATTGAAAAAAATATGTGTCAAAAATAAGAAAAATACAAATTTTTTTGGTATAAGAAAGTACTTTTGAGAATGTGAGGCCTCATGCTATCCTCAGTCCATCCAAACTTGTGGTTTACGATGCTTGAGGTTCTTGACGTATTTTCACGTAAGTACTGGAGTCCGCGTTTTTCCTATGTGTATCCTTCTCGTCACGAAGTGTTAATTGCAATTGTTTCATATAATAAGAAATAAAGAAAAAACTAAAATGTAAATTTTTTTTGAAGTATCTCTCTTCGATTAAATAGATTTCTTTGGTATCTTTTATACATTTTTTGCAAATTGCACAAATTCCACCCACAAATAATATTAAAATTAACTCCTGATATAAAATAGTAAAAAAAAAGTATCCTCATAATAGATTTCTTTTATTTTAAAATATTCCTTGAATTAAACTAGATTAATTTGGTGTTTGTTTAAATTCTCAAACGTCCATCACGAAGCATATCAAAAATTAATTTTCTAATATTTCTAATATATGAGAAGAAATGCAAGACAATATCCTTAAAATACAATTTTTTTTTCAAAAATTTCCCTTGAATTAAATAGATTGATTTCGTTTCTTTTATATTTTGAAAAATTTCAATAAAGTTATATATATTTCACAAATATACCCACATAGTTTTACTATAATTGCAAAATACTCATGCTATTAGGGCTCCATTACTATGACATCTCAGTATAGGTATATTTCCAAATATATGCAATAAGTGAGCGTATTTACAAAACTAAACGTACCCTTTAGTTTTTAAAATTTTAAATCTACCCATATGATTTATATATATTTCCAAATATACCCATCTTGTGATAACAAATCGATAAAGCGATGCAAATGTGAGTATATTCGCAATTATGGTCAAACTATATGACAGTTACTTATAAAGTCCCAAATTATATAAATGCATTTATAATTAAGCTCACTTTTATGAAACACTTCTTCTATGTAAGCCCTTTCATTTTAAAAATCTTGATGATTGATAAAAAATCTATTTCATTTATTGTATTTAATATCATTTATCTTATCAGGAAAACTCTCTCTTTCTTATTGGTATTTTTATATATTATGACAACGAATAATACATTCAAACTCATTCACAACCCTCATCCTATGGAAGAAATTTTTTTTTAAATAACCTCATCTGGTAAGAAGCTATAAAGCCCCCCATTATTTCCAAGGAGGACAATACAAAACTCCACACTTATCAAAAGGGGGCAATGTAGGCAACAAGAGTTGAACTCAGGCCTACCAAATGAAAGGTAGCGTGTAGTATAAAAACTCTCTCATTTATTTAATATCATTATATATAAACCCGATCTATAAATTTGTAAAATCAACATAATAAAATAACAAATACTAAAAAAATTATTGAGTAGTATTTTCAACATCTAAAACATCTAAATATAATCACTATATGGATAAATGATTATATAAAATATTATTACATTCTAATATGGATGTGAATTTATCTAAATATTTTGGTTAATTTAATGTAAATATATATTTTTCAAAAAATGTGGCCCATGGACATATTTGAAACATGTTTGGTGAGCTCTAAAACTTTTCAATCTAAAATTTTTAACTCTCTTTAAGTACCTTATTTTTAATTATTTTTTATATTTTCCTACATAGCTACCATATTTTTTAACATTTCTATACAACTACATATAGAACTAATATATCTATTTTAACTTTATTCTTTTTAATAATCGTCCTTATCCTTATCATATTATATCATATTCTACTAATTCAAAAATTTTTACATTAAAAATTTTTCCTCAAAACTTTTGAATGAAACTTGATCTCTTGTACAAACAACTATATTAAATATAATGAATGAATTAAATTTTGAATCAATCAATAGTTTCGTAAAAATTGGAGGAGTTACATGACTTTGCAGGTTATATAGAAGTAGAGTTGATTTATATTATGGTCAAACTATATGAGTATATTTGTAAACTATTGTAAAATTATTTATAACAAAAAATAAGAAAATACATTTAAAATATAAGATTTATATTTTCAAAAATATATGTTGAATTAAATAGATCGATCTACTATCGCTTAGATTTTACAATTTTTCATGATAACTAATATTAAAGATTAATTTTCTAGTATATATAGAAAATAAAAGAAAAGGTTAGAAATAAAAAATTAAAAAATCCCTTGAATTAAAATATCAATTTAGTTTCTCTTAGATTCTACAATATCAAATATAAATAATATATAAAATTGTACATATGCAATAGAAAATCAAAGAAAATTCCACAAAAAAATTAATTTTTTGTTTTCAAAACATTTGTTCAGATTTGACTATGTTTGAAAATATACCTTGAATTAAATAGATTGATTTAGTATCTTTGAGATTTTAAAATTTTTTATGATAAACAATATTTAAAATTAATTTTCTAGCATATAATAGAAAATAAAAGAAATGGTTAGGAAACGAAAATTTAATAATCTCTTGGACTAAAATATTATTTAGTTTCTTTTAGATTCTAAAAATTTCAAATATAAATAATTCATAAAATTGTAAATATGTAATAGAAAATAAAGAAAATACCATAAAATTTAATTTTATGTTTTCAAAATATTTTTTCATATTTGACTGTATTCTCTAATTTTAAATATTTAAAAAGAAATGAAATTTTATATTTTAAAGAAAATTCTTATATTCCTCATTTCAAAAATCAATGTTTTCATATAAATTAATAAGAAAATTTTCGGAACGTAAAAAACACAACAGATTATCTCTTTAATGCAGAGAATATTTTTAAAGATATTATATTTATAGGAAGATAAAAATACGATTTATTTGAAATCTAAGAAAACAAAAAATGAAGAACGTGCTCCAATTAGATATTAAAAAATTCAAGACAAAAATAATTTAAAGCAAATTTGTATGCGCACTGCCTTTAAAACGAAATGATCATTGATCAGAGCAATTTTGTCAATTTTAAAAATTCTACAACATCATATCCTAACAGCTCTGTGCTACTTGGAATTAGGAAAATAATCTGTAGTCATCTACACTAGGAATATAGTCTGTATTCATCTACACTATTTTTCTAAACATGTTGTCATGTCTATAAATATGAGTATAAATTGTGATCGTATTTGTAATTTACCTAAATATAATATTTTTACTGTTGGCATTAGAAATTATTCATCCCATCACACGTATTTTCATTAATCATGCTACTTCTAATTTTAGAACTAATTAGATTGAGTATCCATTTGGTAAGTGAGTAGGTGGTGAAGAAGAAAATAAAATATTTTTGAAAAGTATAAAAATAATGTGATTTGACGTCTGTTAAATAAAATAAATAGGATAATTGTACATGATTGAAATAGGAGGCGTTATCTTCTCATACGGACCGGTCCCAAAATCTTTTTTTTTTAATTTTTTTATAAACTTTGAAATGACTCAAACATCCTTGTATTTAAAATTTTAAAATAAATATATACATATATCCAAAAATAGTAAAATTTAATTTATAAATTAACTATAACTAGATTAACGTGTTTAAAAAATTCAAAAAAATACATTTTGGGACCGGTAATTTTAGACCCGTCTGAGAAGATAACGCCTCTTGAAAATATAAAGACGAAAATTGAAAAAAAAAAAAAAAGGATAATCGTTAAAATTTTAATTTTTTTAAAAAAAGGTCTGTGGAGGAAAGATGCCAAAGCGGGTTTTCCAAATATGCCTAAAGGAAGAGTTGATGGATGATGATTATGAGATCTTGCTCATGATCTTGGTTTCATTAGTTCAATAATGGAAAAAAAGAATCACTTGAAGGAGCCACGTCAACAAAACCAATATAACTGGAAACACCAGCAAAAAGGTCTAATAGAGAAAAACTAACCCAGCCTACCCTACTGATTGCATATGCGTGACGACAAGCCCAACACCAACCAAAACATTAACCATTGCTATATCTTCCACATCTCAAATTAGCATGAAATCGGTAAAGAAAAGTCAAGAAGAGCATTCGATTTCGACTTTTCAATTGATCTCGCAGGGATGGGTCTGCAGGAAAGAAATCGAAGATAAGGGCAAGAAGAGGGAGCGACCGTAAGGATGAGTTTGCAGGGATTACCAGCAGAAATGAAGAGGGGAAACTGGTTTGGATTTTTGGTCGACAGGGCAGGGAAGCAGGAATGAAAAGGGGAGCGGACGATCCGAAAACCAGTTCAATGACAGCTTTAAGTCTTCAATAAGGGTGAATCGGAATGGACTGATAACCGATTTTCGGTTGAATAGACTGGACTCTTAACTGTTACACCTCATCCACGTCTTATCCTCATTCAATCTAAATCCTATATAAGACCACAGATGAACATGATGACCTTATCTATTATATAATGATAGATGACTTGGGATGAGGATGCCATAGGATGGGATGAAAGTTCTCATTTACCAACAATGCTCGTCTTATTCCAAAAAATAACAATTCACTTTTTCATTTCTTATACAACTCTGCTTAATTTTATATAACTTTTTTCATTTTTAATACACAATGCTGCTTTTTCCATCCTCGAATTTTCATCATCAAATTCAAATATTGAACAAATCTGACACCGGCTCAACTAAGTGGAAAATTTTAATTGCTTATTCTACTTAAAATCATTTGTTTTATTAAAATAAAATAAATTATTTCAATCATTTTCTAGAGTGGATCTTATTTACCTACTTAAAAATATATAATTTTTTGATAAAATAAATAATTTATCATGTACAAAATATAAAAATTACTTAGATGCATTAGGACTTTATAATAATTTGTGTAATTATTCATTTACTTAGAAGAATGTTAAAATCATATAGATGTTGTCACCACATGGATGGCTAAGTTATTGACGTGCGTGTAAGGGTATATCGAGTGGGTGGTCTAAGGTTCAAAGTTGGGTACAGATACTTGCCTATCCTTTACTAGTTGCCCGGTCGTCTAAGAGGATAACAAGATTAAAAAAAGATATAAACATTAAATTGATAGTTTTGAAAGTGGCAGACAGATTAAATGATATTATTAAATTAATTTTACAATTTTATGAGTCAAGGTCTATGCAAATATTTAATTTGGATGAAATTTGATTTCACAAATAATAAACCATTGTAAATATAATGAATGTTGATCTAGTGCACACGGATGCATTTAGCTTCGACACACCATGGTACGAAAATTTATTTTTTATTTCTTAAAATTTTTTATACAACTGAAATCTAAGTGTATTTAATATGTGTTTTAAGTTTTACCCTTTTGGAGAGATTTTTTTGGATTTTTTAAATCAATGCTATTTTGGTAATTCATAAATTATGCACATGCCATTAATTTTAAAAATCTAAAGAACCTATAAATTTTCAAAAATGATAAAATTTAATACACATATTAAATATACTTCGACTTACATTTTAAAATTTTTCATAAAAATATAAAAAATAGATCAAATACATCGTATGCACTGAGGCTAAGAGCACCTAAGTAAATTTTTGTTGCAAATATAATCGGCTAAGTGGATTTTATATAATCATCACGGTAGGCCCTATATGGAGAGGTTCCATGAAACCGGTTCCAAAGAATTGAAAACGTTTACAAAATGGCCCTACCCCTCTCTTCAGCGATTACAAATTCAGAAGCCCTAGTCCTCTGCGCATGCGCTTGGTGCATCTTCCGCATGCATTCGCGCGCGTAGTGAATCAACACAGACGGCGCTTATCGGTTCCATGCTTGGACACGGGGTGGTCCAATCCATGCCGGCAACGGATGTGGACCTAACGGCGGCCACGTGCCCCGTACTAGACAACCGATCTGTTGTGCCCTTTTGCATCTCCTTCTAGATTTTTTTAGTGCTACTCAAAAGTAGGGTCGTTGATTCAATGGGAGTAGGGTGCATTGAAATTTCAATGTATTTAGCTATAAATTTTTTTTTTATATTTTTTCATGAAATTGTTAATCTAAGTGTATTTAACATGTGTATCTAGTTTTACCATTTTTGGAGATTTTTAGATTTTTTTTTGAATTTTTAAAAACTAGTGGCAACTTAGTAATTTTAAATTACTAAAAATGCCGCTGAATTTTAAAAATTCAAAAAACATCTAAAATTTTTTAACAATGGTAAAAAATTAATACATATGTTTAATACATCTAAATTAACATTTGTGTGAAAAGAGTTTCAAAAAATATTAAAAATAGAATTTTGCAGTCAAGTGCACTAAAATTTCAATGCATCCTGCTGCATTAAAGCAGCACAATGTAGGTAAGAGGTCCATTTAATGGCATTTTGCATTACTTATTTTATTTTTTTATAGCATCAATTTTAGCAATGAAGGAGAATATATTAGAAAAAATTTTAAATAAGAGACTAACCTAGTGAGATAAGTGCGATTATTAAAAATAAAAATAATAAAATAAATAGGATTATTAAATGGAAGACACGAAAAATGTCTAAAATAGATAATAATTAAAAAATATGATCATTAAGCATTCCACGACGAAAAAAGTGGTATAAGTTTTTCCAACTTTTTTTTTATTACCAAACCAACCTAAGACAAGAGTAATCAAGTTTGTATGAGATGAAATCATTCATGGCTAGCGCAAGTGGCTGTGAGTTTTGTCTCTTTAGGTGCAGTTTTGGGTTCAAAACTTAAAAGAAATTATATCCTCTTACTTCATTTTGGGGCTGTGTTACTTCCCCTATTGTATTTGGGATGAGTTACTTAGCACTAGCTCATTGTACACATTCTGGTGAATTGAGGCTCAATGCACAGGTGTGTTTAACTCATTTTTAAATTTTTTTATTTTCATGAAACTGTTAATATAAGTGTATTTAATATATATATATATATATATATATATATCAAAATTTACCATTTTTGGATACTTTTAGATTTTTTTTTGGATTTTTAAAAATCAGTAGACTTATTTTTAAAAATCTAAAAAAAATCTTCAAATCTTTTAAAATGGTAAAAATTGACACATATGTTAAATATAATTATATTAACCTTATATAAAAAAATATAAAAAACTGGTGTATGCCCCAGAGTGCATTGAGCTTTGGTTCATTCAAGTGCATGTCTAAGTGCATTGAGATTTGGTGCATTCAAGTGCATGTGCATACAGCTGCAACGCAAAGTTTTTACCATAAAAATGGTAGTAAGAAAATAAAGCCCACTGGGTCATCAGTTACCATTTTGCATGATCTAATGCTTTAGTAGTACCTAATATATAGCTATTCTACTTAATTCTGATCGGCAAGCCCATGCAATACTGTTTGACATTTGACAATTCTAAATGCCAACCATGCATACTTACGAAACGTACGTAGACCAAGTACATGTGAATATTTTTTTTGGAAGATGAGCTAGTACTCTTAATGCTCTCGGGTGTATATACTTTTTTTTGAAATATCTTTTTATTTGCTACTGAATTTTAAAAATTTGAAAAAAATTAGTAAAAATTGATATACATGTTAAACATACTTAGATTAATATTTGTGTAAAAAAATTTCAAAAAAAATAAAATAAGTATATGGACTAGATATACTTATGCAAAACATAAGTATATGCACTTAGTGCTCCCAGGAGCACTAGATCACGTTACATTTTCTTTTATCAGAACAGAAGCACATATGCAAAAAAATTTTACTACGCATGAAATTATTTGCAGAAGCTTCATCAATCAATTGATGCATATGACAGATATATCCAGCCTCACAGCATATACAACTTTTTCATTACATGCAATCTTATTTGCAACTATTACTGCATGTATTTGATGCCAAATTTCTATGTGAAGGGCTTTGCTTTTATGAAATTTATCTTCTATGTCATTTTTATTCATTTTTAATATTTTGATTTTTAAATAAAAATTCATTTTATCTATTATATTTAGCATTATTTAAATATTCTTTCATTTATGCAATATTATTGTCCATAGTTTTATCTAAAAATATGCAAAATTAACACAATAAAATAATTTAACATTGAATATCAATTTTAAAATTATATTTTTAACATATAAATTGTCTAAAATATGATAACTACGTGAATAAATGATTTTATAAATTATTATTTTATACTAATATATATGTTGATTTATCTAATCATTTTTTCATAATTTACGCATGAATATTATTTTTCAGCAAATGTAACATGTGTATCTATTTAATTTGAATGTAACTTAGTCTCTTGCCGAAATAACACTGTAGATTTTTATGCCAAGCAACAAGATCTTAAAAACAAAAGTTTATATGGAACTGCTCTTATATAATACAGCGGCCAAATATTTGCTGCGCTTACGCACTCCCAGCAAACGCTTCGGTGGCTGCACTAGTGATATGTTTTAGCGCGGAATCGAACGTTGAAAAGGAAAATAAATGATCGAGGACGACGACTACGACAGCTGCTTGCAGTAAATCCATTCGACAGTTATAACATGGTATATATAATTGATATTGAAAGACGGATGGAGGGTATAATTAGGAAGACTGGTAAATTACGGAATATGTATGTACAGAAGCAAAGCATTACTAACACAAGAAATGGGAACTTTTGCGCTTATCATACAGCAGAAATTTGCTGCTTTGCTGCTCGCAATCCAGATAATTGTAAATCATGGTGGGGATATCTATCGTCCTTTCTTGTAAATTCTCTATATGGATTTTGATTTTGCTAATTAGTACACTTCTTTATATAAAAAAGAAAATTACTAAATAGGCATTGTTCAGGTGGTCGCGGACGCTGGTGGGATCTTATTGTCTTCCTTGTAGAAAGGATGAAAGATTATTATTATCTTTCCATTAGATTTTCAGCTTAACTATAATATAAGATAAATTAATATCGAGAAAACAATAAAAAAAAAGTAATTTGTAAATATACCAACTTAGGTTGATTAAAATTGTAAATAAACCTACATAGTTTTAAAAATTACAAATAACCCCACATAGTTTAACTATAATTGCAAATAATATCATGCCGTTATGATGTTGTTACTATACCGTCATGAAATGAAAGTTATTTAAAATTATAGTTAAATTATGTTGGATTATTTGCAAAAATTAAATATATTATTTAATTTCTGAAATCGTAAATACACCTACATGGTTTGCATATTTTGCAAATATATTTATGTCACGATGTTGTTACAATAGCGTGAGAGTTATTTGCAATTATAATTAAACTATGTAGAGTTTATTTATAGTTTCTGAAACTCTATAACT
>JAXCLR010000050.1:47919308-47940527 GCA_035584095.1 Annona squamosa | reverse complement strand
TAATTTCTGAAACTCTATAACTATATTAACAATTTTAATCATATATATATATATATATATGCAAATTAACTTAAAAAAGTAACACTACATGCATGCTGCGTCTTTATTTGGTACGAACGAGCGTATGGGTCCTCCTCGCCCCCCTGGATATCCACGTGTATTACTCGTTTCAGATGTGATCGATCCGATCATTCATTTATGATGGATGGCCCACCGCAGTTAAGAAATTGTTTTGTGGGGGAAGGGAGAGGATGAGGATATGCGAGAAATCAGACGAAAGAAAGTTTTGGGAGAGGTACGAAGGTGACAAGAAACTAACACCAGTAAAGTCGACATCCATTAATGAATGCACCTCCCTCCGGAAAAGTCGTCCTCATCAGACCCTCAGTCTTCTAACTCTTCATCATCTCCTCTCAATCAATGCAATTACTCGGACAAAAAAAGATCTCTCAAATTCCAATTTGTAGATGAAAATTACAATTATTAATGGGATTTTTACATGCGCCTGCCCACAAATATTTTTTGGTCTTGCAATTTATATATCTCACAAATTTCTATTTTTATAAATAAATTCCTTTTAGGCTTTTTATTTTGCAAAATCACCTCATGGACAGCTTCTCTCCCCACCTGTCCAATCTTTTATGGAAATACTTACTTTTTAGTTTCTCTAAACTTCAAAAGTATGATAAACAACGTTATATATGCTTGAAATACTTCGGTGAGTTTATTTTTCGTTGTTTCGGTATTTATGGCTAAAAAGAGCAGTTGCAATAAAATAATGGAGGATAGAAAACAAGGGTCTAAATGAGAAATTATTTGCAAAATCAAGAATTTCAGTATACAATTTAAAATGTAAACTTGCGAGAAAGTACGTGCAAAAATCCATTGAGGATCGAAGAAGCAAACCAATTTTCTTCCTGATTAATAATATTGCCAGCTTTCGTAAAGAGAAAATAATAATATTGCCAGCTTGCAAGCACATTACCCATCCAATAACCCAGCAAGCTAGCTGGATGCGAAACTTAATTAAAAGGTGTCTTTCAGTGGTTTGCTGCAAATTTAACATAACTGTAAAAAAAAAAATTAATAAATAAATAAATTTAAAAATATAAAATAAGCAGAAATACAGGATAATCATAGGCGGTTGAATATACATAGAACACCAAACAAAGGGTGACCCATAGAAGTAATTTTATGCAACCTTTTCTATTTTTAAAATGTCGATAATTGATACAAGATTCAATTCATTCATTGTGTTAAACGTTATTTATTTATCTACGAGACCAATTTTCAACCAAATTCAATATTTATAAGTTACATTTACTCAAAAATAGATACATTCATGTATAAATTAAAATAAATATTTAGATTCATTTCTATATGTATTAGAATATAGTAATACTTTATAAAATTATTTATCCAGTTAATAATAATTTTGCACATTATAGATAGAGTTCATAAATTATGATATTAAATAAATAAAAGAGTTTTCGTAATAATAATAATAATAATGTTAAACACAATAAATAAAATAAATTTCGGTAGCATCAACAAATTAAAAAGGAGGGGATTACATGGTGTCAGCCCCGTCAACCAAATATAAAAATTAATAAATTAAAAAAGCAGTTTTTTTCCAACACATTGAAACACACCCTAAGAGGCCGAAGCCCTAAAATTAAGGACCGGGACTTTTTAGCTACGCGACGATGCTGACGTACTACGTACCTAGCCAGCTATATATCGGACGGCAACGTAATTAAGGTTGAATTGCAAAACAAGCTCCTATTCGATTGGTGGTCCACGATCGCTTTTTGGCTTCTTCATTTTTAGCCACTCGAGTAGGTAAATTAATTACATTGTTGATGGAAAGAGTGCATCAGAATCCCCTAGCTTACCGAGTATTTATTGATCAGGCTTTTTCGTTTAGCTTGGTGATAAATATATGGGTAAGTGGGCGTACGTACGTGGAGTTGGACCATATATGTCAACCCACATGCATCATGCATGCATGCAGCTGATCCATCTCTTACGATACTAGTACACATACAATTCCAAAAGCAAATTCATTCCATTCCCCATCACTCTTAAGTAACTAGGGAGAAGAAGACATCAACTTACAGCATTTACTCATCAATTTCTTCATTTTTTTTTACACTTGAATCCCACAGAACTCACATAACAAACCTCCAAACGTTTACATCCAACAAATCCCAGCTACAGGTCTTTTTCTTGATGGAATCAACTCAGCCAATGGTAGATAGATGGAATCAACTCAGCCAATAGTAGATACATAGATACGAGAAACACAGGACTAACGAAGTAGCGAGCTATATAGAATGTAGAAATAGATATATATAATTCTTAGAATTCAAGACTTCTCACGTGGGTGGGTGAGTTTATGATCAGTTGCTAACTATTTTTGTGTGTGGTTTAACTCAAGGAAAGGGCAAGTGCTTGAATATCGTCCCATTATTATTCCACCATCTGTCTAAAAGAAGGATGACTCCGAGGGGGATGAATTGACTAAGTTAAGAATGCTGTTCCAGTAATTCTTTCCCGCCTCTTCATCCTCCGAGCCGTCTGCATTATCATCATCATTGTTGTTGTTATTGTCGGATTCATGATCATCTTTAGAGTTCTCCATGAGCAGATCACTGAAGCCATCAGCGAAATTGGGCCCCACAGCAGTTTTGGACGGCGGTTCTGGTGACCATCTGCTGCCCTCCGAGGAGAACCCCAGCCCCACCACATCATGTACCGGGAACATGGGGTTCTGTCCTTTCAACTCCTCCACTTCTTCCTCCTTACACATGGAAGAGGAGGAGGAGGAGGAGGAGGAGGAGTTGATGAACTGGATTATCGACGTCGACGTCGTCGTCGTCGCCATCGTCGGGTTGCTGATATTTCTGTCTTTGCTGTTTTTATCAGCAGCAGCAAGGGCGAGGGTGGAGGTGGGGAATATGGAGAGCGTGTTGTCGGATGAGAAGCTGAGCGTGGACGTGGGGGAGTCCAAGTCATGGGTGGTGGGTGGAATAATGCCAAGGCTGCCGCCGCAGCCGCTGCCTTTGTTTGACTTTGACCATACTCCCTGCCACGCCCTGAGCACGTCGAGACAAGGTAGTGCCTGGGCCGGCTTGACAGCGGCCGAAGAGGAGGAGGAAGCTAGATGAGAAGCCGAGGGGGACGTGGAAGCAGCTGCAGCCGCAGCTGCTGCGGCTGAGCGAAGCTTGGATTCTCGGACGAGCCTGGCCTCGGCTTCGAGGCGAGCGCTCTCCCACTGAGCCATGTGGCTGAGGTTGGCGGCATTCTTGGTCTGGCCATCGACCGAAACGAGGGCGTCGCTCTTGGGTTTGTGCGTCACCGGATCGATCCCCATCTTCGCCAACCGCTTCTTCAGATGCGTGTTCCAGTAGTTCTTTATCTCGTTATCAGTTCTTTTCGGCAAGTGCGTTGCTATAGCCGACCATCTGATCCAAAAAAGCACGCGCCGCCCAAACAGGATTTTCAGTCTCAGGAGAAAGAAACAAACAAACCCAATTGAAACAGAGTAAGGAGCTTGGGAATCAGAGCCTTGAAATGGTAGTTTTTCCTTTTCAAGTTAACATGCTAACATTCCAAAGCAAGCCTTTCCGGAGCTAGCAAAATTTTCTCTTTCGGCATGTTTCTTCCTATGTGGGGAAGTTCTGAATGGTAATGGGAGGGAATCATTGAGCAATGAGCACTGATTTCCATGCACTCGGCAGAAAAAGTAGCTTACCACTAGCCAAAGTGGAGTCCAAGATTAGATTTTTGGATTTAAAAAAAAATTATATTATAATAAGTGGATATGTTTGGGGACAAATCATTTAAGAGCATTAAAAAAATGCCTGAGATGTATTCCAAAGTTATTTGAGCTATTGATATCTTATCTCTGGATAAGTGCTTAAGATGAGGGTGTGTAGAGTCACTACAACTAAGAAGAAGGAAACCAAAAACTATCAATGGTTAATTCGAAGAATGAAAAAATCACTGGAATGGAGACTGGTTAAAAGTGAAGCACTACAACTACTGCATTCTCTAGACTGTAATTTTCTTCGGCCAAAAAGAAGAAAGACAAAGCACAAGTGAAAAACAAAACCTGGACATCTCGTTAATTCACTCTGACAGGTCAGAAGCAGAAATTAAGAAAACCCATGACCTTTCTGAAAGGACATTATAAATGCACAGATGCAGGATCCAGCAGCAGAGAACGAAGCTCTACTGTCATCTCTTCAAGTAATTAAAAAAAAAAAAACGCGAAAAGGGAAAAAAGAAAAAAAAAATAAAGAAAGAAAGAAAGACAGGAAGAGAAAAAAGGAAAAAAAGAAGAGCTCTCCCTCTGCATGTCTATATGTCTATCATTACGAGTTTGTTGGATAGTGTTTACTGCATGTCGCATTGACTTGCATTTGTGTCCATCTGTTTGGCTGGCTTTTTCCATCATCAGCTAACAAGAAAAAACCACCCAAGAAATGAGTAATTAGACCAAAAAAAGAAGTATGACCTATTCCCAAGAAGAGCATGGAGCTGAATGATAGTCTGTTCTTCCTGCAAACTGAATTTTCCTCTCTTGATATCAGGCCTTAGGTAATTAGTCCACCTCAACCGACAGCTTTTCCCGCACCTCTGAAGGCCTGCAGCGTCTCGGAAAAGAAGACAATTAGCTAGGCACAGGCAAGAAGAAATCAAGCAGCAGCAGCTGCTGTGGAAATTAAGAAAGAGAGCACGTAGCAGCTAGTTGCTCCACGGAGAGAGAGAGAGAGATACCAGCTTTTGCAGGCAGCGCACGCCAACTGCCATGCCCATGTTCTTCGATGTAAGCTAAGAGCTTCTGGTCCTCTTCGGGTGTCCATGGACCTTTTTTCAACCCCACTTTGTCGCAGCAAGGAGATCGGCCCATGCTGCTAACAGCTGATCTGCATGCGAGTGGGCAAATGAGCTAGCCTGCCTGCGATTCTCTGCAAAGCGGAGAATGATGGATGAAAAGAGCAGGAGTTTGCGGGTGACTGATGAATAAATAGGGTTGAAGAGAGAGAACGAAACAAAGAGCTGGATTTAATTTAATTTATGAATACACGTGCAAATGACAAAAATATCCTTGAATTCGTTCATACATGTGAAATCACAGCTTTCACCCTCACAGGGGTGGGTCGATATATATTTTAGTCTTTAAGGAAGTTAGAGTGCGTTTAGGTTAATGATAAAGTCAAAATTAATCTCATTCGTTGCGTTCAGAATTATTTACTTAACTAAAACAATTTTATCAGAATTGTTATTTTAACATAAACAATCTACCGCATCCATCCAGCGTGGATAAGTGCTTCTATCACTGTTGCAGTATTCTAGTGTATAGTATTATAACATTCTAAAGCGTATGTAAATGTTTTCCATATATTTTAAGAAGTTATAACTTACTAAATTATTTAATTGAAATAATTTTTAGTGCCATTATAAAACAATATTAGAATTTTGATTTCATTATGAATGTAGGGCCCATTCCATTAACCTTGCAGTTGGCCGTGCCTCATTATATCTCACATTTTAATGTATTATATGCGAGTAAGGGCGTATATATGAGAGATGATCAAGTACAATTGATTGTAATGTCCAATCGGCTGTTTGTTTTTTTTTTTTTTGTGATATTTTATTTGGGTGTGTTTAGAAATTGATAAAACTTTTGAATAAAAAGTTGTCATTTGCAAATTTTTGAGATGATAGAAAATAATATAATATAATATGAGTAATGATGATGAGCACAAAGAATAAAGTAAAATTATCTTATTATATCTCACATTTTAATATATTATATATGATTAAGGGTGTATATATGAGAGATGATTCAATACAACTAGTTATAATGTACAATTAGTTGTTTGTTATTATTTTTCTTATTTTTATGATATATTTTTTTTGGTGTATTTGGAAAATGATAGAACTTTTGTAAAAACTTTTTAAACGAGATAAATAATGTGATATGATTTGGATAACGATGAAGTGTAAAAATAATTTATAAAATTTATAAAAGAAATAAATTTAAAATAGATAAGTTAGTTTTTATATGTTTATGTAAAAATGTTTGAAATATTAGTTTTATATTAAGATACGAAGAAATAATTAAAAAAATAAGAAGTTATGGAAAGTAAGAAATTTTAATATAGAAAGTTTTTAGTTGTACTAAATATGACCTTTATATCCAAGTCATCCATCATATTTTGCATCAAAAAAATTATTTAATCTGTTTTACTCTCTTTATATTTGTACTAAATGAAAAATCATGGTATTTGGATTTATATACAATCCACAATAAGGAAAATACATGAGATTATTTATAATTATATTTTTAAATTATTAATTATAAAAATTTTCGATTCACTTATTATTGTAATTTTTAGTATTTGGGTTAAATAAATAATCTGAAATGATTGTAATTTCACTTCTAAAAAATTATTGTAATTTACAACCGATTATATTGAAGTAATTACATATATTATACTTAGTATATTGTGTAATATTTCGTTCAGCATTTCTAGAAATTATACATATGCACGGGAATCCTGATGGGATCATTATATATGATTAGGCCTTCACATCCTTAATTAGAGCTGTAGTGTTGGAGAAAAGATCTTTTAGAGTTAATGGAGAAATAAACAAGGAATTTCTGCATTCCTACCGATGCAGTTTGAACGAAGTTGTAAGCATATTCGTACCCTTGCGGAGTTGTAAAAGATTTCGTTGACGGTCGGTAATATTTTTTCAAATAGCCCAAAATACCCTAGTGCGTCACTCCGTCTGTAATGTGCTGCTACAGCTTACGTAGCAGCCCATCTTCCCCACCAAGGCACCAAACAAGCCATGGTTGCCGGCTTGCAGAGACAATTCATAGTCTATGAACCACATCAAAAGAACAAATTACAAGAAAAAATTTTAATGGAATCCTACTGGTCAAACTAATAATTCATCCAACCATTCAATTACATGCAATAATACATCAGATCGACAATCTTTCCATACTGCCTAAGAATGAAAAAGGAAAAAATTTGCAAATCATGGAGAAATTGTCGCCTAATTGAAACAAAATTACTGGAATCAGAAGGTCGATCCAAGCAACGAGATCACGTCTCCCAGCTGAATACTGGAAGACGACACCTGTGCCGGTAAAGCGAACAAGGGAAATGAGTCGACGCCCTTCTGTTGCTGCCGATGTGAAGCATAATGCCGACTGTTGGAGATGAAAATTGCTGTCGAGCAAGAACGAGCTCTGAATCAATGTTACCGACGTGTAAGGCTTGCCGCTTTTGGAAATAAAATTGATGATATAGATCATAGATCTTGGCAAACTGCACGTGCTGAACAAGGAGAAAGGAGAAAGAAGTAAAGGAAAAGGTAGGAAATCTGAGGAGGAGAGGACCAGAGATTTCTTGGAATCGTAAGCCAGACATATTGAAATTGCCCCTTGCCTTCAATTGCCGTTCGCAAGAGAGAAAATGGCTTTAATTTTTCAAAAATGGAAAATAACACACATAATAACAAGGGCATTTTGGTCCTTTCTGAGAAAAAGTTAACGGGACATCCCACAGCTCAAAATGGAAACGTAAGCATCCCATTAATGCAATTTCTTTAAAATTAATAATATCAGCTTGCAATTTTGCTCAAACTCTACCTTTATGGATGCAAAAAATTCATGAAATAATTTTATTGAAGGTATGTTTGTTTAGCACAAAAACTTTATAAACTAAAAATTTTCAAACTAAAAACTTTAAACCAACCACAATTATCTTATTTTTAAATTTTTTTTATATTTTCTTATATAACTATCATATTTTTCAGTTATTTATATATAACTATCCATATAATTAATTTATCTATTTTAACTTTATTCTCTTTACTTATTATTATTACCTTTATCATATTACATAATTTTATCTCTAATATTAAAAATATTTTACATAAAAAAATTTTCATCTAAAAATTTTATCACTTATCAGACACATCTTGAAATTATAAAAAAATTTTAAGTCGTACATAATTTAATGAATTAATTCTACAATATATTTGGGATCATTTTTAGTTAAAATTGATAGTTAGAACTATTTTGTCAAATTGATGACCTTGCTGGAGAGGAGTTTGGGTTTCAAACTTTCATATTCTTGATGTTTAATTAGAGCAGTGATATGGGGAAAGGGACGGCACGGCACCCTACGTACTGACCGCGTCTGAGAACTAAGTAAAGTTAGAAATAGAAACGACAGTTGTATAAAATGTAAAGTAGGATAACTAAGGGTGTGTTTGTTTAATATAAAAAAGTGTCAATTGAAACTTTTCAATTTAAAATTTTTCATTTTTCATAATTACTTTATTTTTCAATTATATTTTTACATTTTTCTACACACACTACCATACTTTTCAATTATTTCTACATAACTATCTATGCAATTAACCTATCTATTTTAACTTTATTCTCTTTAATCCTCATCATTACTCTTATTATATCACATCACTTTTTATTGATTTGACAACTTTTACTCCAAAAACTTTTCATCAAAAATTTTTACCTCCAACCAAACACACCGTAAGTGATTAATAAATCCTTTCAAGGCCTTATGCCTTCCGGTAAGCATTAGGCATCTCATGGCTGTCGTCGGGGATCGAATCGCTCCCGCAAAGTTGATTCCAGCAGCGAGCAGTGGCTTAGGCTCCTTAAAAAAAAATCATATTTCAGAGAAAAATGTGTGGAAAAAGTAAATGATTTTTTTTTTCGCGGAGGTCACCGTGAGAAGAAGAAGAAGAAGAAAATAAAGGGGGGAAGAAAAGTCTGGCATGGGATCATCGAGACGTCTTCTCGCATCATCATCATCCGTCTTGGTACAAGGGAGTCATTTAAATATTTAATAGCATTTCCTCCGATCCCCACCAGCTAGTGCTTCTCCGGAATCCGCAGGGCCCAGACAATGGGATGTATTTAATGCAGCTTTCCTCTCCCCAGAGCCCCACCATTCAAAGGAGACCAGAGCCCCGCAATTTTGGCATTCTCAGATTAATCAAACACCATGTTCCATTCCATCGATCGTGGGGCTACCTAGTTACCTTGATCTCATGCTCAGGCTCAGCTAGATTCGATCAATATCGTTTTTTATGTTGTGGGTAATCCCAATTTATCATAGGTGAACTGTTCGTGGGGAACCAAGGAAAAATTTCCTACATTTTTCTACGTTTCTCGATATTGGATAATTGATAATTCACCTGAGCAGTGTTGTCTTATGCAGCTAATTTAATTTTGTTGCGTATAACATATATATTTAGATATTTTAATGGTGTTTTGACTATAGTCAATTATTTAACTAAAAGACCTCTTTCCTCTTATTTTTTCATAACCTAGCTAGAAAATATGGTATCATAGGAACAAACTAGTTGTAGGATTTCAACTTGCTCTAAAGGACATCACTGTCTAGCCTCAAAATTTACTCCATCGATGCTACTCAGCAAATCTAATAAAAGGTGCTACTTTTAACTTCACTAAGAGCCTCTCTAGGTGGACAAGCGTGACAGAAGAAAGGGTCAAACTTAATGTTGATTTTGCTTGCAACCTCAATCTCCCTAAAATGGGCTTTAGTGGAGTCTTTAAAATACAAAAGGCACATTCCAGACAGTTGTTGCATGATCTTAGATATGTATACACCCTTGTGGATGGAAGCTTTTGCTATTCTCTTAGGATTACTCAAGGACATGGAGTAAAAGGGACTCTATGGTGCTTAACAGTTGGCTGATGGGTAGTGACAATACTATTTTCAACACTCGTCATTTGGTTAGCAAGATCAATAATTGTCAAAGTTAGTTCAAGTAGCTATCTTTCTCCCATATTTTCAGTAACGTCAACCAAACGGCCCACAATTTGGCTAAATTTGCCCTATCCACCAAATCTGAGAGGTGTTATTAGGAAAAGGTATCTCCGACTTATATTATGAGTTCTCTTTATATGGACTCTTCGATTTGAATTAACTTCTCTTTTCTATTCGTTCCCCAACCCATCCATCTTCTATTTGAGGATAGATGGGAAGGGTTATGGGTGAAAAATCTTCAATATATATATATATATACACACACACTTTCGGTGGTGGAGTGACATAGAGTTGAGAGAGTTGAGTTTTCGAAAATTCTCTTAAAATTTAAAAAAATATTTAAAACTATATATTTTTTTCATACGATTGCCCCCTCAAATAAAATTATACTCTAGTTCTTATGAATTTTACCCTCTTGAATGTTTTATGTCAAAAATGTGGCTAAAAGTATGTTTAAGTACCTATTGATCCTGAAATTTGGGAAATTTTTCCTAGATTTTGTACATATTCAATCTTGATCATTTTATGCTTTTTAGAAAGTTAGTTGCATCATTGTTACCACTTGGATGATCAAGTAGTTTTTTATGCTTTTTAAGCCATTCAAGTTGGTTGCTTGGATCATAGTTACTACTTGGATAACCAAATAGTTGATATAAGTGAGTTAATAGTACATGGGATAGGAGGTTAGGAGTTTGAAGTTGGGTAAAAGCATTTATCTTGTTACGTGGTCATCCAAGATGGATGACATGATTAAAAAATTAGTTGAATTACAACAACATAGCTTCGGAGTGAAAATGAGATCTGTTGCCCTGTTAATTGCATTTGGGCATCAGCTAGCAACACCTCATCAGCTTCTAGCAACATGAAATTGTTGCAATTTTTATGTTGATGCAACAATCTGTTAAGGTTTAAAGAATACAGAGGCTAGGTAAGCCAGGTAATCAGATCAAAGCCGGGCGCGGAAGGGGTGTGGGGTGGAGTGCTCGAGTACATGAATGGCATGACCATCCAAAAAGTGGAAGTAGAAGTTCATATATAAAAGGCGTGGTGGCCGGGCTACCAATTGCTTGCATTCAAGTACTAGCGGGTAAGGGAAACAGTCGGTCCCTACCTCAGCCAGCCGATGAGCGAGCAAGCAAGCTAGGTGTTTTGGTTGGAAATTAAAAAATTAGTGGATGAAATGCATGCTTGGATCTGCAGTAGCAGTAATTGCAATTAATTTAGTCGAAGCCATGTAGAGGTGTGTTTATATGAGCTTGTCTGTTCGTCTGACCATGGGTAGCATCATTACTAGTACAATACACATTACACACACATTGACATGATTGCGGGAAGCTGTTAGCACTAGATGCGTTTGTGAGAAGTACTGACGACGAAATTTCACTGCACAAGAGAATGCTTCGAAGTTCGGCCCTTAGTCGTTGCAAGGAAAGTCAGGAAAGAAAAAGGGAGATTTGCATATGGGACTATAAAAAATTATTAAATTCACAACTTTTCGACTCTTTTAAGTTTCATAATTGCAGCAGATGACTGAAAAATTTTAGAAATATATAGTTTCATAATGCGGTTTGTTGTCCGGTGGATCCGTATGATTAATCGTGATCCAATTTTCATGAATTACCTTCTATGAAACCGATTTCAAAGAAGCAAATTACTTTTTAAAAATTCACCACAGAAATTTGAACATAAGCAACAAATTTTAGCGATGAAATTTCGTTTTATGGATTTTTTTAACTATTTGGCAACGAAATTCTAGCTTTCAGCAATGGTCTCCACCGCCAAAAATCTAAATCCTAATATTATTGCTGCGAAATCCGGCTCTGCCCTACTCGCGATCATATGTTAAATTTGTTTAGAAGTCGAATAGAGTCAAGGTTAGGTCGATTCCATTGAGTCTTTAAATTAATTATTTGAAATAAGAATAACCATTAGAATTTACTGTAGGACTCCTTGGATAAAGGGGAAAAAGGGCACAATTTTTTTTTAGTTTTTCATACATTTTGATATGATTTAACATTTTAATTCTCCTATTATCTTGTCTTTTGTTTTCATCGTCTATGTTTTCATTTTCTATAAAAAGAAGTTATATATTTAATCTATATTCATTTATGGGCTACCCTTCTATGTAACAAAAAAGGTCCCATATAACTCCTTATTTTTTAAAATATTGATGATTGATGTAAAATTTAATCTATTTATTATATTTAATATCAGTCATTTAATTAAGAGATCCAAAACAAGTATGTATATATGTCATACTTGTTTATATATTCATATATAAATTATGAAAAATAATTAGATTCATTCACACACACATTAGAATATAATAATACTTTATAAAATCATTTATCTACATAGTAGTGATATTTTTAATGGTTTAAATGTTGAAAAAATTACTTCAAAATTGATATTTTAGCAGTAAATCATTTTATTCATTGATTTTATGCATTTATAGATGAGACTCATACACAATAAAACTAAATAAATGAAAAGATTTTCATAATAATATACATAATATTAAATATAATACATAAAGTAGATTTTTTATCAACTATCAAGATACTAAAAACAGAAAGGATTACATAAAAAAGACTTTTATAGAAGTGGGATCACTCATTTATTTTTGAAATAAGAATGTCTGTTATAATTTAATGTAAGACTCCTTTGGGTGATTTGAAACATACTCACATAGTTTGAGAGGCATAACAACGTAATTTCAGAAGTTGCAAATAACTCACATGTTACTTGTATATATTTGCAAATATACCCATGTCATCATAAGCTCCATCATGGCACCATCACAACACCTTCATAGCGAGTATATTCGTAAATATGTACAAATTATGTAGGGGTAATATGTAATTTTGAAAAAGTAAGTAAGTATATTTGTAATATGATCAAATAATGGGGTTACGTTTACTAATTGTGGTTTTTATAATTTTTGAGTACATGTATAAATTTCAGAAAATATCAATTTCTAAAGTTATTTAAGTAATTTTTAGGGAATACAACTTAAGGTACTCATCTAACCAAGTATAGTAGGTTATATATTAGGATCGTACTCAAAGCTGACTTGGATGAGCACCTAACCCAATTTACAATAGGATTAAATTAGGCATTTTGAAAAAAAAATGCTACCAACTTGATTTTGAATTGAATCGATTTTTAAAATGGGTTAGTGTGATTAGAAATTCAAGGATCCAATCTGACTTGATCTTGTGTATTAATATAAAATATAATACGTTTATAATGTTTATTAGAATAAATCCATGCACGCAAATGAAGATGGGGCATAACATTAAATATTTTAAGTCAAGTTTTCTATTTTCTCTAATTTGACTACTAAGTTAACCCGATTTGTAACTCGAATGAAACTAATTTTTACAGATTTATCTTAGAGTCAAGTTGAGGTTTGGAAAATAGGATTAAATTATAAGGTTAAATTAGGGAAATGTCAATCCAATTTAATCCAATTCAATTTAAATCCTTAGTATCTAGGGTTGTATTTAACAATTTCAAATACGTAATTATTATTCAATATTGATTAGATTTTATTACATTTTTAATTAAAAAAGGCATGATAATTTGCAAACAAAGAAATGGAAAATTTTCTCACTTTACTTTACCTAAAGTAAAGTCGGTTCAATGGTCCTTATCTAAGTTGTATTCACATAAATTACTTAAATAACTTCGAAACTTTGAAACAATAAATATATATAAAAATATAAAAAAAGATAATTTGCAAAATATCCCTAGTTTGATCATATTGCAAATATATCCACCTATTTTTTGAAATTATCTATTACTTCACATAGTTTGCATATAATTGCAAACATATGCATATTGTGAGAGCATTGTGATGATGTGGACATATTTACAAATATATACAAACTACATAGGGTACTTGTCATTTTTGAAACTATATGGGTACGCTTCTAGTTGTGGGGTAACTATATAGGTCTATTTGCAATCACTCGACTCCCTTTGATGAGGTGAAAAAAGAGCATATTTTTTCTACTTTTTAATACATTTTATATGATTTAACATCATTTTTATGTTGATATGATTTTGATATCTTAATTGTCTAATTATCTTGACTTTTGTCATCTTTGTATATGTTTCCATTATTTTTTATATCTATCAATAAAATATTTACATATTTTATCTATGGTATATTTATTTTGTTAGAAAATTGTCTAAATTAAGTTCTATTCATGATAAAAAATATATATATATATATATAAGAGTTGTTATCTAGTGCACTTGTGTGTATTAAGCTTTGATTCACCCAAGTGCAAAATTCTTTTTTTAATTTTTTAAAATTTTTTTGTAAAATTATTAATTTAACTATATTTAATATATGTATTAATTTTTACCATTTTTTAGAGATTTGTACATATTTTTTTATTTTTGTACTGGTAAAACCTAATGCATACCAAAGTTTAGTGCACCCAATTGCATTGAATCAAAAGCCAAAATGTAAAATAGTGCAATAAATTTGTTTAATTTAATATTTTAAAACTATTATTTCAAATTTATACTGTCTAAAATATTCTTTCTATACAAATGAATGATTCTACGAACTATCATACTATTCCAATAAATCCGTAAATAGACTATATAATAATAATAATAATAATAATAACAACAACAAATGAATAAATGAGTGGATTGTACAAAATGGGAAAAAATGGTTGAACAATACCCAAGACGAATTGGTATTGAAGATATAGAAGTACTTCCCTTTATAAGATGATTAAAAATAAAATTTTAACATAAATAGCAATAAAAGAATAAGTACATGTTTACTGCGTTTGTTTAGACTCTTGTATACTATTATATTTCTTTTAGATGGACGTTTAACCAAGAAATTCCAGCAAGGAGTTGGAACTTAAGACAAAGCAAAAGAGAGACGATTGATCCAATACTTCTTTTAGATGGAAGTTTGTCAAGAAATTCCAGCAACAGTTTGGAACTTAAGACAAAGCAAAAAGAGAGTCGAATAATCCATTTTTTAGTATGTAATAATCCAAGGTTTATGATTGAATGTTATTTACAAGTTTTTGTTGGTTATTGCGTGAATTTATAGTTATTGTAGACAAAGATACGGTTATGCGTGTTAGATTTTGGTATATGCATTCTATTTGTTGTGGAGTAAATCTTAATATAAACAGGAGCTAATATAAATGGCTATCACATGCGTTCCATTAGTATTAATCACACTTCGTATAAGCTAAGGTGTAAGCCTACTTCTTTAGACAGTGTTGGGTAACATGATCAATAAGATGTTGTTATACTGAAAAAAAAAAAATTTTTTTTTTTTAGTGTACTAGACAAACCGTTTGGTGCCCCGACCCCCTTCTTCTCACGTATGATATACAACGAGGAGTAAGAAGGGGGAAGCCAATCCAAAAAACCAAAGAGAGAACAATATTTACAGCTTGTCTGTACAGAGAATTCCTTCTATGCTACTTGGAGCTTGATCTTCCCACAAGTCGCCTTCGCTCTCTGATCCACCATCATTTCTGCCAATTCGTGGGCAACTTGATTCCCTTCTATAATAATATGGTGGAAATTGATTTTTTGAAAGTGTGATCGGAGAACTCTTATCTAATCTATCCACTCCCCACAATAAGAACATACCTCTGCATCATTTTGTAACCATGAAATTGCAATTTTGAAATCTGACTCTACTAATACATTTCTTAGGTGTCTTTTATACATCCATTTTATTCCAAACAGAATTGATTTGATTTCTTGTTCAAGAGGTATAGGTGTTTCCTTTCTTTCTACATTGTTGCAGCCACAAAGATACCATTCCAATCCCTTATGATAGCCTCGTAACTAGGGGTGAAAATTGGGACGGGTTGAGGCGTATCTAACCCTGATCCTACATTTAGAATATTTTGTTTGACCCCACTTTGTATATCAGGTCGGGACAAGATCGATGTAAATATTTTTCTTTAATAGGTCTCGGGACAAATTTCATATATGTACATATTAATATAAACTCATATCTATGATAAATGTAAAGGATAAATAATTCACTATTTTGCTATTTAGTGTAAAACACAATTGTCATAACAAAGCATTGGTAAATTTTTTTTAATAATTTTGTTTACAACTTAATCTTGATAAATATGTGTATCAACCTTAAAAAAAAATACATTGATGTAAATTTGAATTACAATTAAAATGGATAAATTGCAAAATAATATTTGTTCTTGTAAGATATAAACAACATCAATTATATATTTTATTTCATTGATAAATAGGTGAATGAGATAACTTAAACAACATATATGCAATTAGGAAATTAAAATACATCCATATAAACAAGTTATAAATTTAATATACATCAACATAAATCATATTCATATTAATAAGTCATAAAGTTAAACATATTTATCTAATGAAACAGCATTCATATCATATAATTTATAAAAATAGTTTATATCTTCCTAGCCAAGGCGGGTCAAAGCGGGTTGGGACATGGTCAACTTTCCCCGCCCCATAGAAGTGAAATTCAGATCTAAAATCCTGACCCACCTACTCCATCGAGTCAAAATTCTTGTTGCAACTCTCTATAAAATTAGGATGGGACAAGGTGGGTCATCGGTTGATCTGACCTTATTTTCACCCCTACCTATAACCCACTACTCTTGATTCCTCCTTGTTGCCTGCATCCTGGTTCACATTTTAGTACCTATAATTGGCTTTGCCTGCCTTGTTGATTTGCCATAAAATATCTTATAAGCAGCAAGGTTGATGACTAATAATGTTGTGTATATGCCTTGCTCCACCTTATGATTTCTTGTGATGGTCTCATTTGTTCTTCCATCACTCCTCTATTTCTATGGTACCAAATTATCCAATAGCTAAAGGTAAAAAAGTGAGTTCTCCCCTGAACATGGAGCATCCAAAATGGTCCCATGGTCGGAGAACTCCCAGCTCACCATACCACTGAGAGTGGGCATGTTGAAGATGCACCTCACTTTCTCACATTTCCAAAAGATATAGAAGAAGCTTTCAATCTCTCCTCTATTCAAACATAATGGGTAGTGTGTCTCTAGTTGGATCCCTCTTTTCAGCAGGTTTTCTCTTGTTGGTAATAAATTCATTAATATTTTCCACCAAGATGCTAAATTTTCTTTGGAACTCTCATCTATCATATCCTTTTAGCAACATTTTGGTTCTTCTTTTCCCTCATTTTCTTGGTTGTCAACTTCTTTTAACTTCTTCCTGTATGCGAGATTGTCAGCATATTTAACTCTAAACTTTCCATCCTTTTTAGGCTATAGAAGAAAGTGTCTTCGGTCTCTTTGTTTGGGACGAGAGTGCATCTGATAATTTCCCATCCTGTTTCTCCAACAACCCCTTTTTATGTTAGTTTCTTTCCATTCCCACTGCTCCTCATCTATGAAGAAAGCAACCTTCTGGTTCTCATCAATATCAATTAGAAGAGGACCCACTTTTTCAATTTTCTCTGTGCTCATAAATCTATGAAAAAGTTTATTTTCCTCCCATTGCCGATCTTCCATTTCTTCCCCATCTGCATCAATGGTAGCCCACTTACAGTGCTCCTTCAGATGAATGAACAACCATTTCTAACTCTGCTCTCCCAAATGTTCCCTAACTTAAAATATTTTCCTTTAAAGATTATGTGTCTTGGAGAGTTTGTTTCTATCGTTAATCTCCATACTTGTTTAGCAACTAATGCCTTATTAAAAGCTAACAATTATCTAAAGCCTAATCCACCTCCTTCATTTGGTAAGCACAAAATTTTCCAAGCTACCCAATTAATTCTCATTTTTCCCTCCTTGTTCCCCACCAAAATTTAATCATTATCTAGTTTAAATCTTGACAAACTTTCTTTGGTTTAAGAATCAAATTCATTGAATAGCTTGGGATTGCTTGAGCCATTGCTTTAAGCAAAACTTCCTTTCCTCAATTGGATATTAACTTGCTCTTCAATCCTTGAATCTTCTACCAAAATTTTCTTTTATTCCCTAAAAAGTCTTTGATTTGTGTATCCCAAAACAAGCTAGAAGCCTCAATTATATTTGATTGCTTTCCACCCCAATTGTTATTTCTACTTCTCTCCTAACTTCTCTTCTCGTTTTTGTGCTAAAGAAAGTAGACATTTTTCATTTATATAATTTCTGCCCCAAAACCCTCTCATACTCCCTTAGGATATTCAACAAGATTTTAATCTCCCATCTATTAGCTTACAAGAATAACAATTCATCATCTGCAAAAAAGAAGTGGGTTAACCTTAGACCTACTCTATAAATCAACATTGATAACTCATCTATAGAACATAAATAAGTAAAGTGATAAGGGGATCTCCTTACCTAAGTCCTTTACTCAGTTAAAAGGGAGAAATTAGTGTGTCATTGATAAATATTCCGAATGAAACCAAGGCCAAGTAACCTCTCCAATGAATTCGTTTTTTACAAAATCCCTTTCTTCTTATTATATCTAAGACAAAATTCCACTCTATTCAGTCATATGCTTTTTCCTTATCCAATTTGATGGTCATTTCTTCTTTTTCACCTCCTCTTCTACCTTTAAAATGTGCACTACTTCAAAAGCTACTAGCATATTACCTATAATTAGACTTCATGGGACAAAGGCACTTTACTCTTCTAAGATAATTCTAGGAAGACAACACTTCAATCTATTTGCTAGAGCTTTCGCCAACACCTTGTAAATGACATTGAACAAACTAATTGGTCTAAAATCTATAATTGTTGTAGCTCCTATCTTCTTATGAATCAACAAAATTGTAGAGTGATTAATCTCTTTTAGCTTATTGATCTGTTCTTCAGTTGTTTCTAATTCTAGTCAATCATTACAAGCTTCTACTATTTCATTTGCCGTTATCTACCAATTTTTCTATAAAAATCGACTAACATCCCATCAGGACTTAGACCTTTCATTGAGTTCTAACTTTTTCCACCTCTTCTCTTGAAAGCTTTCATATTAGAAACTAATTTTCTATTGGGCTTACACAACTTTGGATAAGGCTTGTAACATTATCTCTCTCCTTAGGTCTTTGATGTAAACAGCTCTTCGAAATACCTTTGGACTAAAGCTTCTTTCTTTTTCGATCCTCTATGTGATTTCCTTCCGCGTCTACTAAGTATCCGATGTAGTTTTTTCTCCTCTTTTCAAACATTGCCTAATTGAAATAGGAGGTGTTTTTATCTCCACATTGCAACTAGAAAACTTTAGCTCTTTGCTACCACATCACTTCTTTATCCTCTAAAAGGTTGTTTATAAACTACTCTTGATCCTAAATTTTTTTGTCTCTTTCGACTGTTGTCTCCTCTTCCTTTAGTTCTTGTAATATTGCTTACCAATTCTAAATCATCTTTGAGGCATTTCCTCTTATTCCATTACTCCCTTCTATCAGCTTTCACCCCATCCTTAAATTTTTTCCATGAATTTTACCAAACTTTGATTGGCAATCTTGTGGCATCATTCCCCATTCCTTTTGTATAATGTTATCTATTACCTTATATTTTGCCCATCCCATCTCATACCTGATTTTTCTGCCTGTACCTTTCCTCTTTGCTCTTTAATCTAAAAATTAGGCTCAAAGCACAATGAATCTAACGGGAGTTTAGATTCATAGATATGATTATAGGAGTGTGGCTGATAACAATAGCGAATGACATTTATGTATTTATGACGGTTGAAAAAAAATAGAAATTGTGAAAATTTTATATTCTACTTATAAAGAAAACATTAATTTATGATGTGATAGTATAGGTGTGAAACCCATAACTGAATTTCCCAATGTTATCCTTTTGTTCCCATAATTATATCCCAAGGTTAATTCATGTATGCAACCCTGTGGCACCTCTTGTGAGAGGCAAGGGCCAGTGGATCATGAAAATCCTATGAGCTTATATAATAAATAGGTAATTTTTAATGGAAAGTGATTTTTTACGACCGGGCAAAGTCCCGATCTGTGCGTCCGCTGCTCGCCCCGCGCCTGGGCGCCGTTGGATCGGGCGGGTTTGATATCCACCGCACGATCGGAATTTCGCATTTCGGTCCCCGCCCAAATACTGTAATGCTCAGCGCCTCTCACCCGAATAGCAGGAAATCCCGCCCAAAACAGCTCTTTGGCCCTGCGCGCTCAACCTCTCCAGTTGAATCGCTGCTCCGGTCCTCTCTCTCTCACAACGTCTCTTTCCTCTCTGGTCTCTCTCCTCTTTGCTCCAGTGTCTCTCCTCTCCGCATTCTCCCTCCTCTCTGCTCCGGTCTCTGATCTTGCAGAATCTCTCCCTCCTCTCCGATCCGGTCTCTGATCCGATCTCTCCCTTCTCTGCTTCGGTCTCTCCTCTCCGCGATCTCTCTCTACTCCGGTCTCCCTCATAGCGCTCCCGTTTTCCGACCCCACCCCGAAACTGCTCTCATACGGCCCCCGTTTTTCACCCCTCCTTATACCCCATTCCGATCACGCTGCGGCAGCCCCTACAGCTCTCCTCTCCATTGATAGAAATTGTAGCTTTCATTCCGATTGGTGGCTTTCATTCTGATTGGATTTGGTTTCGATTTCCAAATATAACTTCATCGAACATCAGGTAAAATTTTACCATTCTGATTGATTTTAAATGAATTTGAATGCAAGCTCAAAGAACTGCACATTGCCAGTTTCTGCATAGAATCTAGAAGCATAACAGATAGAGAATTCTCACTGAAATGTATTGATTTTAAGTTAATTGTTTGTAGTACAATCAAAGTCGAGAGTACTCATGCATAAAAAAAAGTCAAGAATACTCGATTACTATTAGACTATACCTGTTTAAGGAAAAATTATGTTGTTCGTTCATAATTAATCTTATAATATTGATATGGAAAATAAAATAGTTCAGATATCAATTCTTAATTCTATTGTTAGCATAGGGTCATATGTCAATCTTCATATATACCCCAAGTCCAATATATAGACTTCAAATGGTTCAGACACAAATAGTGAAGTAACTTCTCTCTCATGGAGGTATCTGAAATATAAAATTTCTTTTACACAACCTGAATGCAGTTGTTTGACAGCATCTGGGTGAACTTTCCCATGGTGTAGCTTCATCTTGATGCTGAAATTTCCAAAACCGCTTGAAATTTCCCAAAGCTATTAAACGCTCAAGCAGAGAATCACATTTTTTTTGCAAGATGAACATTGTGTGATAGTTTGATATTTCTGCCATGCTTTGTCATGCTGTATAAGTGGGGAATGTGCTTTAATTTTCGAGATATTGAGATTTTGTTGGTTGCTGGTGACTGAAAGAGATCATGAAACGAAAATGTATTCTAAATGAGAGAGACTTTGTGTTTTAAATAACAGAGACTTTGT
>JAXCLR010000050.1:47881336-47919208 GCA_035584095.1 Annona squamosa | reverse complement strand
GAAGAATAGTAGACCACTGAGAAGACGCATGCAATGCAAATCATGGTCTTTCGTCTTGATTTCTATAGTATAAGCTGTAGGTTTTCACTGTTTGTCCGTATTTGCATTTCTAGGGAGGCCATATCCAGCTTAATTAAGTTTCAGGACTATGATGGAGGCCGAGCTTAGCAGCTATAGGGGATCATCTCAAGCAGAGTATGGTGATGACCATATTTAGACATGCCATACCAAGCCATTTTCCATCACAACGAAGATACCCAACTTACGTTTTAACTATTGAATCAATGTGAAGACCCCATGCTTGCTTTGGCCATATAGCAAATTGAGGATTCGAATGAAAACGACAAGCAAGCAAATGATGGACAACAACCTGCATATGATGACCATCTGACAGGGATCGAAATCATGCCATTCTAGTCAAATGTGGGTGTTCGATTTGCTTGTCTGGGTTGTGTAGTTATAGAGAGGTTGTTGGGAGCCGGGTATCTGAACTTGTACATTTTTCTAGCAGAGAAGGAGAAACTGTCTTATGAATGCTTTGTTGCTGTACGATGCCGAGTCCATGGTTGGCAGCACAATTAATCGGGTTGTCTGGACCATTTTTCTTTCTAGTGCAATTAGCCGTTCTTACCCACAAATGTATATTTTTGTTGCTTTAAGAGATTCGGATTAGATGGCAGAATCTACGAGTCGAGATCAGAGACCGGAGCAGAGAGGAGGGAGAGATTCTGCGAGATCGGAGACCGGAGCAGAGAGGAGGGAGAATGCGGAGAGGAGAGAGACTGGAGCAGAGAGGAGAGAGACCGGAGAGGAGAGAGACGCTATAAGAGAGAGAGGACCGGAGCAGCGATTCGACCGGAGAGGTTGAGCGCGCGGGGCCGAAGAGCTATTTTGGGCGGGATTTCGGGCGATTCGGGTGAGAGGCGTTGAGCATTACAGTATTTGGGCGGGGACCGAAATGCAAAATTTCGATCGTGCGGTGGATACCAAACCCGCCCGATCCAACGGCGCCCAGACGCGGGGTGAGCAGCGGACACACAGATCGGGACTTTGCCCGATCGCAAAAAATCACTTTCCATTTTTAATGGCCTTAAAATCAAACTATTTTTAATTTTGGGAATGATTCACGCAGGTCTTAGACTTGGATAATTTTTATTCTCTTAACTAAATATATGATACTAAAGTAATGGACTAATTATGTGCGACAAAGATTTGATTCAACAAAATCATCAAAATGGGTTCCAAATTGAATCTTCCTACTACAATGGGATGTATAAAAGTTAACCTCTTTTTATAATAAAAATATTAATTTTAATATTATCTTTTATGAAAATTTAATATCTAAAAGAAATCAAAACAATTTAATTAATTTTTACAAATTTTTGAAAAATTCATATTTCTATGGTATTTTCTTAGGTTTTCTTTGTAATATCAGAAAATTAATTTCATGATTTATTATAGTAATTTTTTAAAAACCTTAAAGACCACAAATATTTATTTAAGTGAAGAATTCTGTAAAAAACGTTGTTTGATTTTTAAATGGATATTTTACATTTTCTATTATATATTAAATCGAAATTTAATATTAACCCTAATTAACGAAAGGGGTACCTTTTTGAAATTTTATGTAAACTTGATCATAAGCATGTTTAAATTTCACAAAACTAACGGATACATATGTAATATAATAATAACTTTATTCGCATAACTAGAAAAAATTAAAAGATATAATTTTAAGTTTTAGTTCTGCGACTTTCTTTTATCAAAAAAAAAAAAAAAAGTTTTGCGACTTTCTAAAACTTTTATCAATGTAGTAATTATATTCGGTTTAGAAGTGAATCCATTACGTCAGTAGACCACTTGAATCCTTTGAAAATCGGTTATTGCAAGCAACTAATTAAGTTTTAAGACAAAAGATGAGTTTTAACAATTATTCATCACCACACATTTTTGTTTCTCCAAGACTCTTGGCTGCCTCGGAGCTTGGATGAGGCTTCGTAGATGAAATGCATGAAGAAGTTGAAAGGGAACACTGAATTTAAGGAACCATTTTATCTTGAAATCTATAATTCCTCTATGCCACCCATGAGGCAGACAACCGCACCTGATCAAATCTGAGTAAAGCTGCAAGCGGATCAGATCTGATCTTCCTATTGAAATGAACTCTTCGTAAAATTGCACTTGCTCAATATCCTACGCAATATTCTTGGCTTTCTTGTTATTATTTCAGATTGCCTCATTTTGGGTAATTTTCCTCTGCCATTTATCAGAAACGAACACGGTCCATCACTTTCTGTGTACGCTGCAAAGTCTTGCTTCAATCGTTAAAGAGATTTTGTTTCACCTAAACGTGTTACGTCGTATACGAAGTATTGGTCATCAACTAGTAGAAGGAGAGTTTTGATCATGTAAATTTATTTGTACGGTAAGGTATGGTAAGTTATGGTTTATTTGACTTATAGTTAACCATACGTTATCATAAAATTATAATCTATTTCATTCATTATATTTAAAATTATTTATTTTCTTAACATACTAATTTTCATCCAAATTAGATATGCGTGTGGGCTTCATTTAAAAATAGTACAAAATTAACATAGTAAAATAGATTGATATAAGTAACAATTTTAAAGTTATTTTTTCAAAATTTAAACTATATAAAACGTAATTTATTCATGGATAAATAATTGTGTAAATTATTAAATCATTTAAGTGAACTTAAAATCCATTTTAAGTAAAATGTACCTTAAACTTATGGTACATCTATATGTATAAGATCATGATGAGGTTTGGCATATAGGTCCAACAATTCTGGATAAATTTTTAAAGTATTTATAATTGGAGCAAATGATGTTTAGTTTCAAAAATTTGCTACTATAATCCTTACAGTTAAAGGGTGTGTTTGGTAACTCCAAGAAAAGCATGAACTGGTTAGTAAAGTTTTTGGCCTTCATATCCGGCATTCCTAAGTTCCATCCTAATTGAGGAAGCTTTATTTTGCATTTTTAGGAACAACATCTCTTGTAATTATCTTATTAAATTTATTTCTCTTGAGCAACAATTGTAGAAAATGTGTCTGGAATTATTTGAGTCTTGAAATAAGATATAAAAAAAGCGTTTTTGGTAATGTGATTGTTGGAATGGGGAACGGGGAATGCAAACAATCAACATATTAATTACCCAACTATATTACTTTTTACTATTTTTTATACATATATTTTATCCTATCTATTTTTACTTCATTTCTACTTTATTCCTGTTATATCCTTTTCATTTCTCTTTCCTCATCTCATTATTACATTACCAAAAGGACCCAATATTCATTTATAATACAAGAATTTTAATCAATCACTTAATGTTTTAGATTTCCTTTTTTTGTTAAGAAACCAAAAAATAATTTATGTGCAAAGAAATCCAACTAAGCAATGATATAAATTTATGGATAGAATAGGATTATTAGAAGGCTATGTTAGTTATGATGACCTTTGTAATACTATAAATTTTTTATCATACACGTAAAGTTTTAAATAACTTTTTGGAAGGTAATTTAAAAAATTGATGTACAAAGATATATATATATATATATATATATGAGATACCACTAACCTAATATATAATAGTTTTCATTTTAAATATACCTACCGCTTTTGCCCTTAATTATAAATACACCTACTAAGTTTGAAAACTTTCATATATACCCACTAAGTGTGGGTGAAATTCTATTCATACCCATTCTATCATGCACAATTAAAAACCAACATTATTCATCATAAGAAATGTTCAAAATGCCCCTTATTATTTAATAATAATAGTCATTCAATTATGACAAAAGTTAAATGATATGAGAAAAAACCTTCCAACTTAAGAGAGAAGTTAGACGGAATGAGTTATAACGGTCCAAAGATGACACTAATGACAATGGATGTTAGATCAATCTTGGGTATTTTGGAATTTTAAAATTATTAAACATTCCTAACTATCATATTAGGTATATTTGAAATTAACGAAATATTTAGTGGGTATTTATGAAAATTTTCAAACTTGGCAAGTATATTTGTAATTGAAGACAAAGATAGTAAGTATATTTGAAATTAAACTCATATAATATTTGAAATCTTAGTTCCAAAATAGTAAATTGTTGAATTCATGCAACTCATCGACCCGTTTACAACTCAATAAAATTTGTATATTAGAGATACTCTTAATTCTAATTTATGATATTTTAAACCTTATGGTTTGAGTTTATTTTTCTAATAGAAAGTCTTGCTTGATACATTTATATATTAAATGCATTTTTTAAAGTTATGCAAAAATGTATTTATGTTGATAGAGTTGTCAAATGAGAATAAGATATCTTGTGTCTTAAACCAAGAACAAATAGGCACTATATCTTTTTAACATACAATAGGCACTATATTAGATTAGCTAGAATTTTAAAGAGATGTTTTGAATTATTTATTTCTAAGTTAATAAGAATTTTTTTTTTAGTTGTCAATATATTTTTTTTGTTATCAATACTTTAAATATGCTTGGGGTTGACCAGTTTGCAACACATAGAAATAACCTATTAACAACAAACTAACCCTTTATTAAATGAGATGCGATACAAAGTTAAATTGATTGTAAATAGATTAAGGTGGATATTTTTAAATATGTTAATAAATGAATTAAAATTAAGATTTTTTAAATAAGTTAGAATTAAAATTAAGTTCTCAACCCAATTTGTTAATACTTCTACATACTTTGTGAGCATGTGACATTAGATGTGTGTTTGTAAGCATCTTTTGATATGATTTGACAGTTTTTACTTCATGTTGTCTTATTTTTTATTTTTTGATAAATCTTATTTTTTATTTTTATCTTTATATTTCATTTTCTTTTTATGTCTTTCCATACAACTATCGTATATATATTCTCTTAATTTATTCCCATTTTACACTCAGTCATATCATATGATTGCCAACTTTTCAAAATGCTTTTCATTCCATTCTCAATAATTTCCAATTCCCAATCGCTCCTGTCAGAACAACCTTGAAATATACGCCCTTATTGAACCGAATACATATAGATGGGCTTCAGAATTTGGCAGATATACAATACCCATGGATAGCTGGCTACTCTCTCTTAAGAGACAATACCTACAGGCTATAATATACTATAATTAATTAATTCTACCTCTAACCGTAAGATTAAATTGGAAATTAAAGACCTGGAAGAGAGGGTAAATTAATGAATGCATTGTTGACTAATGCATGTGGTATCAATTCACTACGAAGGCATACATCCAGTTGTTACTATTTAAAAACATATTCAGGGAAGCTTTAATTATTTTGGGGACCAGCCCTTAATGCTCTTTGACTGTGCCATTAGGCTTTTAGCTAGCCTAGCAGGAATCAAAAGGTATGGTGGTGTTCTGGTGCTGCTATGCCCATGTTTCAGCTGGTATATTTGTTTTCCCACAAGGTTAATCGGCATGGTCTGATTTTTATTTATTTATTGTACAAAGTTAAAATAGTTTTCTTTCTTATTACTATTCAGGCTTTTTGAAAGATATACTCACTATATATTTAACCCACATTTCAAATATATCAATATTTTTAAATTTCTAATTAGAGTATGTTTAGAAAGTAATAAAAATTAATAAAAAGTTTCTAGTGTAAAAGTTTTTAAAATATAAGAAAATGATGTGATATGTTAAAGATAATGATGATAAGCAAATATAATAAAGTTTAAATATATAAGTTTTTTATAAAGTTAAAATTAATAGGTTAGTTATATAGAAATGATTTAAAATTAAGTTAGTTGTCTGGAAAAATGTGAAGAAACAATTTTAAAAAGGATGATTATAGAAAATAAAAAGTATAAAATTAAAATTTTTTTACCTAGCCAAACATCCCCTAGATATAGTCATTGCATTTGCAATTAGTTCTAAAAACGCACCTCTTATCAAAAACCATTAGCTAAGTTGACAGTAAAAGGGTGTTTAGTAATGCGTAAAATTATGGGATTATAAGAAATGATGGGAAATAGAAAAGAAAGTATTTTGATAAATGTATGATCGATAAGAAATGAAAGGGGTATACTTCGAATAAATATGTTTGATATATGTAATTGGTAGGGAAAATTATTAAAATCTATGAGTGAAAGTAGAAAAAAAATAATTTGATTAACAGAGCAATGATTGACTTTGGGAAACCAAATAGCATTGAAAAACCATAGTTTTCACACTCAAACGTTATCAAACCTGGCCTAACATTAGTGAGTGAGATGGTGGTTAGATTTTCGGTGATGCCCAAAATGCCTCTCGCGGAGAATAAAGCCCGCATGTATGCAACAGCTGTTATGCTCCCAGAGCACAAAAATATGGTGCTCCACCATCTCCAAATTGGAAGGCGGCCATGGCCCCTGGCCACCTTGATTACAGCAACCCAAGCCACGTCCATCTTCTTATCCCAATTGAAGCAGCCTGCCATGAAGATGATGCAACGTTGTCATCCCACTACAAAATTGTTGCCATTTTACTAGAAATCGCACACCACCTGCAAATCCATCCTCCATAAGGCCGGCGGTCTCAAACCTTGGTTCCATTAAAAAAATCAAATCCGGTGGGAAAAAAAAAAAAAAAAAAAAAGCCATGAGAATTAGCCACGAAAAAACCCATTACGCCGGCAGAAAACCTGTCAAAATCCGGCCATTTAAACTCGTGCCCATCTAGCAGAAAAACCGTTGCTGAATATTTTCTTCCTGTAATTTTCTGAAGCAGTAACTTTGGACATTCCGCATCAAACACTTCCATACATCCTCTTATCATAACATTTGCCTAACTAACTGATAAAAGAAAAACATTTTCTTGTCTCAATCATATAGTAGGGTCTTTGAATCCTCTAAACAATGCAAACTATCGTAATTTCCTATTAAAATCGTCAATCAGTATAATGTGTCTTCCATTAAAATCCTCTCCTGCTGATACACATTGATCATTGAGGAAAAATATAAGATAAAAATTGTAATGTAAATTGGCCATAAATTATAACAAAAAATATATTATAAAAAATCGATAAAAAAAAATAACTTGCAATGTGATTCTTACTTTTCTCTTCATCTGTATCGATATATTTTTTTTTTTGTATCTTCTCATCATAGGCTGAATGAAATCTTAATTTTAACGATCTAACCCATTTACTTGCACTAACGTGATCTATTTGTAATATACTTGTTTCCAAAAATCCTTCAATACCCAAATTTAATTTGAACTGTCGATTTTTTATTGGATAATTTGCTGATATATCCACTTAATTTGACGCTAATTACTAATATATCCACATTGTTTTACGAATTGCATATTACCCCCACAAAGTTCTATAAAAATTACTTATGTACTCACATTAATAGTTGAAATTTAACAGTTGTTAAAAAAATATATAATTTGATTATGTACTCACTTAATTTAATGCTAATTGTTGATATATCCATATTCTTCCGTGAATTCTATATTCCCACTATAAAGTTTCACCAAAATTGCTTGCGTACCTATGACACCTTTTTTATCGACAAATGTGCATTAAAATTTTAAATAATGACAAAAATGACCTTATTTAAAGCTATATTAAAATCTCACCATTTATAAAACACTCAGTCATGCAAGTGGAAAGGGATAACATGCAAGCAATTAACATAAGTGTTTTATAAACCTCTTCCGCATGCAGAATTGGATGTTTTATAAAATGTGTGATTCTAATATAACTTTAAGTAAGATCATTTTTGTCATTATCTAGAATCTTAATATAGTTTGGAGACAAAAAGGTTTGATGGGTACACAAGCAATTTTGGTAAAACTTTGTGGGAGTAATATATAATTTAAAAAATAATGTAGGTAATCAGCAATTAGCGTCAAACTTGGTATATCAAAGAATTGCATTTTCTAATTTAACAACTGTTAAATTTCAAGCATTAACATGGGTATGGAAGCAATTTTTTAAAACATTATGGGAGTAATATGCAATTTGTGAAACAATACGAGTATATCAACGATTAGTGTCAAACTAAATGGGCATATTAGCAAATTAGTCATTTCCTATTTAACCTCATCTTAAATATTACCTGAGATGCCCAGATGCCCCTCCCATCCTTCAATCCATTTTTGACCAAGAGTTCTAACATGAAAAAGTTATGCGGGCCATGCAAATTGTACGCTACAATTTATTTGATTGCAAAAAAGCTTTACCAATACACTTCATAAGAAACTTTTAAAGAAACCAAACCTCACAAAGGAATATATAAAAGAGGTTTAAAAAACTCACACTCTCCACCTAAGAGTAAAGCCTTTATTTATAACGCACATAAGGCGCTCAATTCATGTATTTAACCAATGTGGGTTGAGTGGACATAGTGTGTTTTTAAAACACAAAGGGAATTAGCGACTATATAGTGTGAATATTGACTGGCACAAAGAGGTTTGCATAAAACAAATCCTGTCACAAAAGGTACCTTCAAATTCAAGACTCTAACTAATAAATCTCCACATTGGCTTGAATTTAAACAACTTCAAACAAAATGGATTTTCCACCTTCACCATGAACTGCTTTTCCGAGCTTGAAGCTCCAACTAAGTTCAACTGATGCTTGAACTTTGTAATAGAAAGTGACTGGCTTAACATATTAGTTGAATTATTTGCAATAATAATCTTCTTAACTTGAATATAATTACGTTCAATAACATCACAAATAAAGTAATACCTGACAACAAAGTATTTTATTCTTTCATGATACATTTGATCTTTACATAGATTGAGTTCATTCAATAATCCTCTTATACATAAAGCTACGTTGATACCTTCAGTCAATGTCATGAGATTTGCTTTTGCAATAGACAAAGCATTATATGCTGCATCATGACTTTCCAACTGATTGCATAACCATAATTAGAAAACACGTAAGCCGAAAGTTACCTTCTTTTATCAAGATCACATGCATAATCTGAACCAACAAATTCTATTAATGCATCATTGGTTCTTCCAAAATTCAAACATACATCTAAAGTACCTTACAAATACTAAAGGATCTATTTTACTGCATACCAATTCCTTTAACAAGACAAGACATATATCTACTAACTAAACTAACAGCACATGCAATATTTAGACGAGTGCAAACTATAGTATACATGATGCTTCCACCTGCATTAGAATAAAGAACACAAGATATGTACTCTATTTCTTCATCTGATTGTATGACATTTCAACAAACTGTTTGTAATGAGTAGCAAATGGAAATATTCACAGGTTTAGATTAATCATACTAAAATGTTCCAATACCTTCTCAATATATTTCTATTATTGGAGATATATTTTTTTTTCTATCTCAACGAATATCCATTCCAAGCATCTTATTTGCTGCACTCAAATCTTTCATTTCCAATTAAGCAATCAATGAGCTTTTACCTGAGATCCACTTATAAACCACCAAGAACTTGGGATTCGATTTTAGTTTATTACAAGTCCAACTTCTGCTTAATTCATCCTCGAATCACAACTCCACTCTAGGCTTCTACCTGTAGTCCTAACTTTCATTGACTCAACTCTCTGAACCATATCTACTGGAGAGAGAACCGCTCTGATACCACTTGTCACGCATAGACCCAGAAAAATGACCAAACCCATAAAATGACCATTGCGACTGTAGGCTCTAGGCCTCGCAATGTGATATTGTACGCTCTGGTCTGATAACTCTTTTGCACAGTTTTAAAATGCATTACACCATGTTTAACTTGAAATCTACATATAAATCGTCAGGAACTTTCTTTCCTTTTCAATGTGAGGTTTGTTCTGGGCTATTACAAAAACACTTCAAATTAGAGAGTTTAAGTTGAAATTGAGTTTTCCTAAGTCAAGTTTGAAGATTGACTTGGCCCAAGTTACACGACTGTAGAAATTGTCTTTTCTTGAGGTGATAAATTACAACAATGGAACTGCAATCATATTTTTCATTACAAAAAACTTGGTAACCATATATAGCTTTCTTAAGTGAAATGATTTCTTGATAAAAGAAAAATATTCTTCTAGTGTAATGTAGTGTAGACTATAGAAACTTTTCTTTTCATGAAGTTAGGCCACAAAGGCCCTAGTGCTCGATAATTCAGTGGTAAGTTAATGCAGAAAAGGTTGTGCTAATTGCTGAACACGCCCATTCATGCTTCATATGTAGCGTATCCCAACTGCTATCAATCAAGCTTAATTATACATATTCTAGTTTTTTATGGTAATTATACATATTCTAGCTAAAGTTACATGGTGGTGGGTCTGGAAGGTTGGAATTGCTGGATTTGGCAATACAAACAACTAGCCTATTTTCTCACCCATTGAATGGGGTTAGCTGGTTGTGGTGGAGGATTTGATGATTTTGTAACCTCTCTTTTAATTTGGGTAAATGGGCATTTAATAGATTGTACAAAAAGGACAAATTTGGCCGTGTAATGGAAAAGGGAGAATAAAAATCAAGCAATGGGGGATAGCCATGATGTTGCATGCATGGGTTGGAGGAGTGATGTGACAAGAAGAACATGCATAATCGTTACAGCAGGGGGGGAGGAGAGGGCGGGGCCACTCATCACTAATTCTTCAATGCGCATGCATGGTTGTCTCTCTCTCAGCCTCTTCTTTAACCCCATATAATATTTATATACAAGTATGCATGGATCATTTCCATTATAAAAAAAAAAAAAAAGTACGCATGGATCAGATTGTACTGTACTGTTCTCGTGTCTACGTAATTAGGATTTTAATTTTTATGCGTGCAAGTATTCTATTGAAAGTATTTTTCTCTGTGTCATTTAAAAGTATTTTCATTTACTTCTCTCCCATTCAAGCCAAGCATTCTTATCATTCATTTTCGACTAATTAAAATGTGAGAATCCATTAATAGCCTCTCACAAAGTTAAAACGACTAGCGTACGTGATGATGCGGCACACGTTTATGTTAGGCTGGTACGTGCAAGACAGAGAAATTAAGTTGTTATTCATTTATGTTTGATCAGCAGCTTGTGGCCATTTAGGGAAAAGAAAATAAATATTTATTTACGTTTTTATCATTCAGTAATAATTTAATATTTACCATAAGCTTATACGGAGGCTCCATGCTTGCCTTTGTCTGTTAATTTTAAAAATCCAAAACCATGTATCAAATTTATTAATGTGTATTTACTTATGATTCCGAAAATTACATGTATTGCAAACTTTGATATAACCGACCCACCAACACCAGCTGCTTGCTCTTATGAATGGAATATTAGCCAGTTTGGGAGATCTAATTAATGGGGCTGAACCATTCACACAGAGCTTTAGATTTAGCCTCAATGGTGGAGAACACCCAGACATCGATCGAGCAGAGTTGGGTATGTGCATAGAATCGTACCTACGTAGGCAATTTGCGCAAGGCAACCGGACCATATACATAAGTCAGACTCAGTCATCCAATCTTGAATTGGGTTTGGATCAAATGCGCATAGCCTTTGCAGCCAAAAATTCGTTTGGGAAGAAAAATAATCAAACTAACTAATTAAGGAAATATTTCAGTCCAACCCATAATCTGTTTGTAACTTCGTGATCTGAGTTTATCATGCTATGAAAATCAGGTATTTGTTATATAAAACATTTAGCTTTTGGAGTCTATCCACTAGCCATCAAAATCGAATGAGGCATGATCAAAGGAGTCATTATATAGCCCTGACCATGTACACTTGGGCCACAGAATTCTATAAAAGTTGGATTCATCAAAAGCTTTTGATAGGTCAAAATTGGCTTCTATTAAAGATAATAGTTTTTGCAAATAAACTACAAAATGGTGCTTATTTGAATCCATATTGTAATACTTGAGTGGATAAAGCAAAAAATAAATTTCACATTTTTTTACCAATTTCATCAATGGGCAGATTACCTCTCTAACTATAAGCAAATTCGTTAGGGTAAAGTGGGGGTGAAGGAGCTATTGACAACTGGGGCCACAGTCGTTGCAGAAGTGGGTTTGAGAGAGAGAGAGAGAGAGAGAGAGAGAGAGAGGGAATGAATGGAAAGGTGATGAAGTGGTGGAAATTAAACCAGTGGTTCTTGTTGCAATGCAAGCGCAGGTCATGATGTGGTCCTTTTTTCTCTCTGGCTTCGTTCCTGGCTTTGAGATCTCTGTCTCTGGTCCCCTTTCCACTCATAAACGAACGCTGGTCCACGCACGCTTGCACACATTTGGAATTTTGTAATTTTGGATTCATTCGGCTCAAATGGGTCATATATTTTAACCATATTTGTAGAAAAAAATCAATCTCACACTAGCCCTCCAATTTTTAAAACACCAGAGATTGTTATTTTTTTTTATATAGCATATCTATAGATAATTAGATAAGATATTGAAGGGTCTATGACTTGTTTTTTGAGGTCTATAAATTCTGGGTCACAGTTGCTAATGCATACGGCAATGTTTACCCTGTCACGGTTTTGGTTTCGTGATTCCGGGGAATAATATTGGATAAGATCCACGCAATCAAGAGCAAAAAACAAAAACTTCTGCGGGCTGAAAAGGAGTGTTGGAGACGTCAATCTAATCTCAATTCTCCCCCACCCCCCACCACCCTCTCTCTCTCTCTCTCTCTATATATACATACACAAATATTATTTCGTTCTCAGGGAAGCAATTGCAGCGTGGGAAGATGCAAATGCATTCGCTAACGTACGTGGTCAGACGTGCAAAGTTGCTGTTCAGACTCTTGTACACTCTAGCCGAAGTTCTTGCCGATTTCTTCACCCATCGACTTTAATACCTTCTCATAATTTTCATTTTTCCTCTCCTCCCCTCTTTTAACTTATTGTACACATCCTTGTTATTCGATTGCAATAGGTATGCTTGCGTTTTGGCACAATACATGTATTAATATTAGTCGGTTTTCAAATGTCGCATATGCTGTTGTCTACCTACTTTACTATTTTGGCTGACATACACATAGGAATGGGAAATGAACCCTTTGACGCGCGTTCGTCTCCTCATTCCATTGAAAGAACAACATGAATTTCATTGACCTCCATTTACAGCACCCCTCAGAACAGCTTTGTATACGGTTGGGCTGCTGAAATGTCAGCACTGTAAGGATCCATCCTCGCATGAAGGAAATCATTATTCCTTCAATGTTAAAGCATATCATGCGCTCACAAACAAAGATTAGTGAACATATAATCCATTTCTTTACCAAAATCAGTAGACGCCTTCATTTAGCACCCATTTGAAATGCTAATGAAATACACGCATGTATCAAATGGATATTTGAATTGAAGCTAACAGTAGCGTTGGAATGCGACTTCTAGCCTCATCAGCTTACTAACCGATGACGTTCCAATCCGATCTAACGTGGACACCATCATCAAGATCCACGTTGAAAATGGGAGAAGTACACCTCTTCCATGTTTTGGGAACAGGAAATCAGGCAGCTAATTTTTAGCACAATGTGCATCCGAAAATGTTACAAGTTGTCATGAATGGAGAGGAAGGCTGACTGTATTGCTGAACATTTATGTAAAAGATCAATCGTTTTTGAACGAATGAATAAATAGATGCACTCGTTTTTCCCAATATAGTTGTTTCACTGAAATAAGTAGAACAGTTTTTTCATGAGGCACCTGGCTAAAATCAAAAAAAGCAAAAAAAAATCTTGCAGGTTTTCAGTAAAGTTTCCATACTCAAAAATCAGAATTAAATATAGGGGACGTCTGTTTTTCCACAACTTTTCAATCAAATACCTTACACTCTACAATTACCCTACTTTTTAATTATCTTTTCACATATTCGTATACAATTATCTTATTTTTAAATCATGTCTACACTACTGCCCATAAAATTATCTGTTTTAACTTTATTCTCTTTACTCCTCATCATTATCTTTATTATATCACATCTTTTCTCCCATTTCAAATATTTAAAAAAAAAAAAAAAAAAAAAAAATTCATCAAAAGTTTTATCACTTCCCAAACACACCCCAATTTATCAAATCTCAAATACATTACTGAAGCATTGTCTTTCAACTAGCCACAACTTCCCTACATAGTCATTTGTAACCACAAGCTTTTTTTTTTTAATGCCATACGGAACATGTTCCTGCCAACCATGATTGGCATTGCAAACAATGACAAACATAGTGGCCGAAATTTCAAGCTAGAAGACAAAACAACTATAGCCTAAAATTTCCATAAAAAAAAACTATAGCTTAAAATTAAGAGCATGAAAGCTATAAGCATCAAACAAAGCAAGCGACAAGATGAGAGCATAATTTACCATACAGCTATCATATGACTCATTTTCACAAGTGATTGCATGTATGAATGCCCTCATCATGCAGACAAGAAACCTGGATATCATAGATGACGTTCACATCGACAAGAGATTTCAATAACATAAATGACACTTTAATGTACACAAGAAACTTCAATAGCATGTAAATGACACATCAATCAAAATTTCCAGCATAAAGTTTTGCTTGGGGCTTTTTCTGATCCGGTGAACTCAACTACACATGGACAAAACAGCATCGATGAAATTGGGCAAGAAAAATACAGGATTAAGGGTTCTGCTTGGTATGCAGTATTTAGCAGAGTTTCATACAGCATGCCCCTGTCAAGCATGAGCATCAACTTGTAGCAGGTGGTATCATTGCTGATATAAAATCAACCTTCATGTCTTCGCAAGTAGAAATTGAGTCAAATAGCTCAGATCTCATTAAAAATATATATATAAAGAATTATAGTCATCATGCATTCTATCACACGCTTGCCCCCATTCTGTCTGCAAAGTGATGCTTGATCGCTTAACAAAGGTATTTGGCAGCCATTGCCTGAAATGTGGAGCCTCCAATCCTTGAGATGATTGAATAATAACCTATCTTATTCATTCCAAGGATTTTAACAATGGATCCAGAACTGCAAACGTAGCTGCTGCTGGCATGGATTGAATCACAAGGAACTACAAATGAACCCAGCAAATTCAGATGAAATCATAAAGATATTCTCACCAACTTATCGTACAGTATGCGATTATCCTTGGCATTATTGCTTTCCCACAAAGCACTCTGCACAAGTTCCTATGACAAGAAACACAAATCAACACAATACCATGGACGAAGCAACCAAATTGAAGGGAATAGTACTAAAAGTGATAACTGTGAAGAAAATATGAAGAAAAATAAATTCAAACCAATTTTGTCGAAACTGAATCACATTCTAAACCGTTTTTACATCCAATTCAGGTCTGACCGGGTCAGCTGTTGGTTCAAACCATTCGAACCATGACATAATTAAAATATAATTATGATTTAATAATTTTGCTAACAAAATTTATTTAACTAAATTAATTATATAGTTGTTTATATAAAAAAATGTATATAAAGTTAGGACAAAACATACATATAAGAGAATTCTTTATCAATATTTTTTTTTGACAGATGGGACTATTTATAAAAATATAAATAAATAAGTGCATGCCATGGTTAGTCATGACAGGGGAGTTTCCACATCCTATTTTCACTGGCATCAATGCATAGGCAACAAAGAAAGAGAGCTGACAGCATGTTGGGGAATGTGCCATTTGTTTTTTATTTAGTGTATGGACCGAACTGTAGTTTTTTTTATAAACTTCATAAAACTGTATTTCAATCAGACTGTCTATCATATGGTTGACAATCTGACCGGATAGTCTGGTCCAATTTCTAAAACATTGGTTCAAACATGCATAGGTAGTTAAGCAGCTAAAAAGCTTCTACCTTAACATCCCTGTGGGAGAGGAACTTTCCCAAGTTGTGAAGAATTGACCTCAGATCTTCTACCTGATAAAGTTAAAGTATGATTATCAGCATCAACATAACCAGCTTCGAACATCATGACCAGCAGTGTTAAGTAGTCATTTATGTTGTTACCTTGAGGTAACCCGCCCGGTTCCGATCAAAGAATCTGAATGCCTGTAGTTGAAAGGGCCACTATCAGAATTACCAATAATAATAACAACAATGATGGTGGTGGTGGTGGAACCCAATATACAAAAAGATATAGAGAAAAGTGGTGAGCATCAAACCCGTAAAAGGTCTTTATCAACAACCAAATCTCTAGTTGCAGCATCAGACTTCTTCTTTTCAGCCACTTGATCTTTGCCATCAGACTTCTTCCCAGATTCAGACACCTGATCTTTGCCATCAGACTTCTTTTCTGATTCAGACATTTGATCTTTGGGATCAGACTTCTTTCCCAATTCAGACACCCGATCTTTACCATCAGATTTGTTTCCTGTTTCAGCCACCAAATCTTTGCTTTTCTCCTCAGTTGGAGTATTATTCAACTCAGCAGTTTTATCACCATTCTTTCCCTTGGCCATATATTCTGCCATTTTTTCCTTATCATCACCATCCGTCTCCTTGTCATGTTGAGCCTGGGGGTCAGCTTCCTCATCCCCTGCCTGCAATTTGGGATTATTAGAGGAACAAATGCCAATTAATATATGCTCCACTAGTCTGTTTTGATAAATATCTCTATATTAGGGGGGGGGGGCTCAATGATTGATTCAGAAGAACAGGAAAGACAAAAATTCTGCTAAATTGCTTTATTCAATGGCTAGTACTTAAGAGGTTAGGCATTCATCTGAGAACATTAGCTATGCAGTTGGAGAATCTATTCAGGAAGGCAGGAATACATCCACTGTATCAAAGCATTCAAATGAATCTGTTTGTTTGAATTTAAATTAACATAAACCACAAATGTCAATACAGAACTGGGAAAGAAAATCCCTAAACTTGTATTACCATGGCAAAGTAAAAGAAAAACCAACATCTTTGCTAAATGGTGCCAAGTTGCATGCTGAACCTTCAGTGACACGACTTCATGACCACACAGAGATATGGGTGCGCTAGAGAGCACAGATTCTCTCTTTTTCCCCCCATCAGGACATATGCCGATGACAACCACCACGCCATAAACAGCATGTAGAAAGGGTGTTTGCCAAATTGTTTTCTTCTCTCAATATTTTTCTTTGTACATTTAGTGATAACTGGACAGAACATGCTACATGCATATTTTTAGGCACCAACAAAAAGCAACAAGTTTCAACAACCATCTCTGGAAACTAGCCTAGATTTCAAAGAAAAAAGAAAAATCATGCAGAAACAAAATGTCGTGCCAACAGAAAAACCCTGAAATAACAAACCATGAACAATATAGAAATTCAACACCTCATAGAAACAATGGAAACATAATTTTTTGTTAAAAACCTATTCAAGAAAAAAATCTTACCACTTGAAGACCCTCATCTGATGACACAGCATCATCCATTACGTCATCTTCATCAAAATATTCTACTGGATCTTCTTCATCATTATCATCATTGACATCTAGCCCATCTACAGCTACTGCTGAATCTTGCTCCTTAGGAACAATTCTTCCAGAGTCTGTGTTGGTTGAATCCAGAATTTCAGGTTTAGAAGGTTCATTTTCTGGTGGCTGCTCTTCTGTCAGCTTTGACCGCTTTGGAGACGGTCTACCTGTAGAAGCCTCTTTTGCAGGCTTTTCATCTCGTTGTCTTTTCCGTTTATTTCTTTCTTTTACAAATTTCAGACGCAGTTTCTGCATATAATTTGATAGGACAGTATTCAATGCTTGCGCAAGCATTGAGACTTAATACTTGCACATGTTTTTACCCCTCCAATATATTTTTGCTTTTTTCTCATGGATGCGGGCGCAAGCAAGATCCTTTCCCGGCCAAAATTTACCTTTTTTAAATTTTTAATATTTAGAGAATTAAAAAAATTAATTTGCCAAAGCATATTTTATTTTCAAAAATCAATAAAAAAAAATGTAAAATTGGCAGTTAAAAAGATTTTCTTGAGCCCACATATCATGCAAAAAAAATTTAAAAAAAAAATTAACAAGTAAAACGTGTGCAAGCATCAGTCTCAACTCTAAATTGATCACATTTGTTAAATGAAATCAAGCGAGCCAGGGTAAGAAGTCCAAAACAATGAATTCACAAATTTCTCTTCAAAGTGTACCTGAAGAAATTGAAGAAGTTGACAACCCATTTGGTATTGAAGCATTTCAAACATGGACTCAGCAAACAATGAGAGCTGCAAAAGTTGTATTACAATCACATTTGATAAATCAAACAAAGAAGAAGGAAACTGTGGCATTAAAAATTCATTATGGTATTGCCTCCATTTGAAGTCTAACATTTGTCCTTAATGTTGTAAAGATTGAAAAAAGAAATTAATTTTAATTGAATTACAATTTCAAGACCACCAAACATAAAGGTTAAGAAAGCATTTTACCCCCCTTTTCCTCATCTTGTTCCTCATTCTTGAAGGTGACATAACATTTAAATACCAAGATTACTTTCAACAAGAAAGAAACTGGACAGTTAACAATGTGCGCCCTCCCTTTATCATTCATCCCTTTGGAAATTAGTAAAGAACTAAAGACTGCCATTACTGAACTTTTTGATCAATGTATTAAGACAGGCAGTTGGATATCACTGTTCCACCTTAACTTGCCTATCCAGATAAAATTATAACAAATGAAATCGTATTATTGTCTAAAAAAGAAATAAATAGACAAGTGTAAATTTTCTTAAGAGGTTTAGATGCCAAAACATCTGGCATATGAGCACAACCTTTCGTCGCTATCCCCAAAAGAACCTTATTGATTATAAGAAGACAGCAACTGGAAATAGACGGCTCACAAGAAGGAATCAAATCAGTGACTGTTGATCAAATGGGGCCAACAATGAATGCCTCCAAAACTAATTAGATTGGAATAAAACTAACGGATACTTAAATGTTTAATGCACTGGAGATGTACAAGCATAGGATGTGAATCATTCATTTCAGGGAGTTGACATTAGTTGTCATCCATCTAAAATACCAAGATTAGAGAAAGATAACTATTATATTATGTGTTCTAGTGTTAAAAAAAAAATAAAAGAGCAAGCAAGATTGTTAACTATGAATTACTTGGAGCTTTTCTAAAATCTTTTTGACATTTAGGGGAGATTATGGTGTGTTTAGATAGTGTATTAGAAAGGTGTTGTACTAGAAAAAAATGTAATTGGAGATAACATCACCAAAATAGGCTTTTTTGAACGAAAAGGATCACTGAACATACAGGGAATAATAAGGAAAAGTAGGGTTTTTAGAAATCTTTTGAGTGTGACATCAATTTTGAAAGATGTATAGAAGACTGGCTAATATACAACCCATCAGAACAAAGACATAATTTTAGAAAATAATCATCCCTGTGGGGCGTTATCCTGTGCACCCGGGTCCAAATACCCATTTTCTTTTATCTTTTTGAAAAATTTTTAAAATTACTAAAAATGCCCCTGATTTTAAAAAATCCCAAAAAATATCTACAAATCTCCAAAAATAGTAAAAAATGATAAACATGTTAAATACACTTAGATTAACAGTTATGTTAAAAAAATTTCAAACAATAAAAAAGAGTAAATGGGTTAAATGCACGGGGGTGCAGCGAGCCCAAGTGCACCCAAGTGCATTTAGGCATAACCGATAAAGCATGTATACATGGACTGCTAATCATGTCACATCCACCTTCAATTAGCTAACTACAACTAATAATAGATAGGATTAAATGTGTATGTGAACTGCCAATGAACATCTGCATAGAAGTGAGTTTGAAATGTGTGATCAGAATTGAGGCAGTAAACCATTTTCTTCAATAGGAAACTAGCATGCAAGTCCCATAAGTCTATAGTATAGAACCAGGTCTAGCAGCAACTTAACAATATTAAACAATCAAATGGATAGAATAAAGAAGAAAGAAATGATCAAACCTCAAATGTTGTCTCCTCAACATCGCTGTCATTATAATCCAGGAGTGCATCCAATGAGAGGGATACAGTGCGAAGCTGCACAAATAGAACTCCATGAGAAATTCAAGATGTATTTTCTGAATTGCAATGGTAGATGATGATGATGATGATGATGATGATGATGATGATGATGATGATGATAACTACAACAATAATAGTCCCAAACTTAAAGATTTTTTAATTTACCTTAGAACCTTTGACAGATTTTGTTTGCAAAACCAAGCCAGGATACGGTGAAGGTTCTTCATGCATTCCCTTTTGCTTTGGCTCTTTGGTAGATTTTCTCTTGACTTCATCCCTCCCATCTTTGGTTTCTTTTTCTTTTTCATCCTTTGATCTTTCACCTTTTCCCTCACGACTATCCTTCTTCATATCCTCGAGCTTCCCAGTCCCAATCCCTGCTTTATTAATGCCATCCTCTTTGGCATCCTTGAGATTGTTATTTTCAATTCTTGCCACTTCATTTTTCTCCTGTCCCCCATCCTTGGATTCCATGTTGGTAGCCCCATCATCCAGCTTATCAGAGATTTTAGGCTCCTCCTTCGGGGTAACATTTATTGGAATTTCATTGGTGCTAGTTGCACATTCATTGGCAGTTTCAACAAGATTTTTTTCTTCAGTTGCATCCTCTGCAACCATATTTGTGTCTCTGTCCCCGTCCTTGGCATCTGCACTTGTGCCCTTTTCTTCCACGATGGGAGCCTTTTTCTTAGGCACCTTCTTGATTATCTTCTTCTTCACCGTAGTTTTTGCCTTAGTGTCTTCCTCCATAGAAGCTCCAACAGTTTCTTTCTTACTCTCCCCCTTGTGTTCTTGATGGTCTTCTATCCCAGTTTCTACATTACAACTGTTCGCATCTGCAACTTTTTTATGGGCAACTTTTGTTACAGGAAGCTTCTTCATTGGCTTTTTATTCAGTGAGATCATGGCACTCATTGAATCAGAAGTCCCATCTTGTTGCCCTGATGATTCCTTTCCATCAACATTATCCCCCATCTTCAAATCTTGTTTATTGTTATCCAGATCCAGTTTCTTGTCAGTAATCTTTATTTTGGTAACCTTTTTAATGATTTTCTTCTTCACAGCTTTTCCTGCCTCAACAGTTGTCTGGGAAGCAGAAGTCTCATTTTTATCATTGCCTTCTATCTCAATTTGCTTCCCATCTACACCCTTCTCAATTGTCATAGCTGCACCAACCTTGGTTTCACTCTTATCATCATCCATATTCTCTAATTTGACAACATGATTTGGCTCCTTAGATGGAGTACCATTAATTGATTTTACTGTTTCCTTCTCATCCTTTCCCACACTGTCTTCCTTGCCAACGCTTTTGGTGGAATCAATATCCTTCGAAGATTTAGTATGACTTCGATCCCCTGAAGACATGCTAGTGATTTTTAGCATGCTTTTGGAAGAGGAAAACGCAAAGAATATAAATATCTGTCCATAAGAACTACGCACCTTTAACATCTTCCCTTCTCTCATTAGATCTCTGCCCAAAAAAAGTTACATCTTTAATTCCAAAACATACACACAAGAAAATCACAGACATGCCACACAGAGATAAACACAAGCACACAACAAGGGCAAACCTTCTCTTTTTTCGTAGCTTGCAATTGCTCTCTTTCAATTACAGCCTTCTTGTGTGCATGCCATTGGCTTCTCCATAGATCCAAGGTAGGGAGACAATCAGACAGATCTGGAACAAAGAGCACAGTGATTTCCTTATGGCTGAACAATCCATCCTTGCCAATTCTGTCATAATGTATCTGCATAAAATTTTCAAGTCAAAAAATTTGAAGAATGACTTCATTTCTGTATAGCAGATAACAGATGCATTAAGCTGAGCAGTTATGGGTATATCAACCAGTAACAGAAAAATGCTGAGAATCTAGGACCTAATAACATGTGGATCCATGAAATAGATTAGGATCCACCAAAATATTGCGGCAGGAGATGTGCGAGGCAGCGTTTGAAGACCTGCTCTTTTAGCTTCAAAAGGGGGACAGGGAGATCATATCATCTAGGAAAGCCATGCTTATCTGCGATTTTGTGCCATTTGTGGATGGAACTTTGACAGCAGCCAGGTCTAGAGGGATGTTGTGAGCAGTTCACGTCTAACTTGCATACAATATCTCCACTCAGATTTTAAATTTTAAAATATATATATATATACATATATATCTTATAATGGTGATATAAAATTTGGACTCAATATCACTTTGCACCTCTAATTTAATGTCAGAATTCATATTTGCTCCTGCCCTAGAAAGAATGCATCATGGAGAATACTGATTCCTTATCTCCAGTCCTTATAAAACTTCTAAGCAAAGAGGCAATCATCATATTCATCATAATAACAATGACTAAGCAAAAATCGCCAATATAAAACTTGCATAATGATCACGTAAAACTGAATTAAGAAGGAAAGAAGTAAAAATGTTGGAGACCACCTCAAGAAACCGGTTCCAATGCTGAATCTTTTGCAAATCAAGTTGGGTCAATTCCTTCACATGTCTGTCAAAGAAATGGAACCACAGATTTTAGCCAACAAAATACCATTCATGCTATTAGGAAAACCAAGGTTAAAGATATTTAGTTATTTGTTCTTCCCTGTATTTTGCAAGATATGAAATGATGGAAGTATTCACCTAATAGCAGAATTAACCAATGGTGACTCATCAACAGAGGGATCCCCCCCATCCAGTGTAGGATTCCATGGGCCTCCAATTGCTGAAAAGGACCGATCTATTCTGAGAATTGCAAACCTGAGGATATTACCAAGATAGGGTATTCTGTCATCTCGATTCTTATCAGAGCACAACTCTTCCAGAGCATGGCTGCTTGCACCACTCATTAAGATTACCTGAAATCAGAATTTTAAAAAAACAGAAAGAAAAATAAGGATGTTAGCCTGCACATGGAATATCTACCACAGAAAAAATTGAGCTCTTCAAGGTCAAATAACATCTTGCTGGGGGAAAAAAAGAAAAAAAAAAGAACAATGAAAGAGAAAGATATCAGGTAAAAAGAAAAGGAATGTAAACATAAGTACAATTAATTCACTTCAACATCAAGAACAAAACTGTTTCCTGGGCATCTCAGTGATTAACATCAGTATAGGCAATTACAATGTTCTGAGTTCAATTTACCCTCAGCCCATGTGAAATTTACCAAGGGAAAAGGGAAGGGAATGTTAGGCATGTAAATGCTATTTATACAGCCAACATCATGGCTAAATTCCCTTCTCTCATTCTAAGAAACACTTACTAAGCTTGTACATATTCCCTTTGCATCATAGAAAAAGAGCAATAAGGCAATCAAATCAGGAACCAGTAATGGCCAGATCAGACCATTGGATCCTAACACACTTGATAACCATCTTTTGTATTACAACCTTCCTTGGGCTACAATCTAGATATCCATTGATGGAAATTGCAGTGTAACCCACTTTAAAATTCATGCTCTTAAAACATTTATGACAGAGCCTGCAATCTTTTCTTTTTTCAATATTGTTGCTGTAATGTGTAGAACATAACAAGACTGTCCATGATTCCCAGACCCCTTGGAAGGAAATAATTCTCTCGGAGATTCACCTTTGCATTCCATACAGTACCGCTACACTTAGGTTTTCCTGGTTGCTCAACTGATTGCTCTGGAGAAGGTTCCTTCAGCTCAGTTCTAGAGTCTATTTCGATGGGATCATGCTCGAAGCTGTTCCACTCAAAACATAAGCATTAGAAAGAAACAGAACAAAACAGAACCCAATAACACTTTGACTTTGCAGTTAATATGAAGATTGACTGAAATCCAATACATAGAAGATATTTGATGTTGCTTATTTAGCTAGGATGCATGACAACATATCAATTGAAGACTTTATAATTATTAAAGAATTTAACTGGTAGTATATCTATCATAACATGATGTTACTTTGTAGCCCACCGAAGCCTCCAATCAAAGTGATTTTTTAGATTATAATTTAATTTCTTAAGCTATATATAATAAGTGATTTAGATCATATCAGAAACATAAATTTATTGAAAATGAAAAGGTTGTTGGATAATTATTCAAAACAGCCAGTTGTTTGAATGATGACAAATAATATATATATATATATATATATAACTGGGTTACACTGAAAACCTTTCAGCCCAACTTGATGATGTGAAATCCACTCCGCCCATTGAATTTAGGATCTGTTTGGTAAGGTGTAAATTTTAAAAAATTAAAAACCTCACTCCTTCCTACACACCTTTTGATATGATTTGATATCTTAACCGGATAACTACCCTACTTTCTCTATAATTACCCCTGCATTCCAAACATTTGTTCACTTCTTTTCATACAACTACTTCATCTATTTTATCTTTATTCTCTTTACTTCTAATAATTATCCCCATCATTTCACACCACTCACTTTTTCAAAATTTTTCACATTCCCACTTTTTTACCTCTTTCCAGAACAAATCCTTAAATTCATTTGTTTAGAAAGGACACCAAGTTTCATCCGAATTAAAGATGTGCATAAGATCCTTAGCTACATTCCTGTGCAAATTATTAAAAAAAAAAAAAATCTAAGATCCATTATAACAATCATTTATAGAATCTTTTATCCATATAGGAATGATGTGCTAGATCTTTTAATTGTTGAAAATATTACTTCAAAATTGGTGTCGAACCAACCAGTTACATTTATTTTACACACTTTGTCAGATGGGAAGCCTTGACAAAACTGTAATAGTCAACATATGAACTGGAGATCACAGGTATGCATGCTATATATCCAAAGTGGTCCGACCCTACCCTGAGCCCCACGCATAGTGGGAGCTCAATGCACCCAGACACCCTTTTACTTTGTCAGATGGGGCCCACGCACATCTTTGTTTTGAATGAAGCCTGAACAAACGATCCTAAATGCAATGGGTGGAGTGGATTTCACATCATCATTAAGGTGGACCAAAATGGACAATCACACGACAAAACTTCAATATAACTTGGCTAAGTGGGCACACACACAAACACACGTGCACAAGTCTCAACCAGATAGAAATAATAAAAATATAACACATGAAAAAAAACCCTAAAGTCTGAAGCAGAAATGGGACAGAAAGAAACTCCAAGTAAAAATTAAAATTAAAATTAACTACCACATACAAACACAGAAGCCAGAAATACCTGACAGTGGTGTGCAATGAAAGATTCAGATTTCCTTTTGGCCAGCATATAAGAACCTGAGAAAATTTCGACAAGATGCATTTGAGTCCATAGTCCATATTGATCACAAACACAGCTAATATTCAGTGTGAGACAGCTTAACTTGCAAGTCAAAAATAATAAGACAGTAGTACCTTGGAGAATTCAGCGCAAATTGATAGCTTTGGATATCGCTTTCTTAAGGATAAATAGCCTCTTTCACCATCCACCAAAGACGATGTGTAAACCTGCAAATACAGTTGTTAAATTATCGCATCTATGACACACTACACACCATTTTTCTAATGAAGGGCAAAAAACAAGCAGATGAAGCAACCATGTAAATCAGCTCTGAACAACAGGAAAGACAAACTTCCTATCTCTGTACTGTTCAATGTGCAACTATTCTTTCTTATATGGGATCTACTCACACAAAATCAATGGAGAAACTCCATCATATCCATCATAGCTAATAAGAAAATTGCAATAGAAGACGACCAATGCATACGTTAACTCGCATGTAGATAAATCCAAACTGATTGAAAGCTCATAGTTAGTTCACCTGAAATTTATATATGTGCTTTTAACAGTATCAAGGTACATGAGGACAAATCAGTCGATTCTGAGGACCCGAGCAGTGGAAAACAGAGCACGAAGGAATGTTTCATAAATTTGATTGGAAATTTTAAAATGAGAAATGAGGAGAAGGAATATCCTAGAAGAAGCTCTCAGACCCAGAGATGCTCACGGCAGACTAATTTCCCAATATCACTGAAGGTATATGGTTTTACCTTGCAAACATATTCTCTCCTTTTTTCTTTATGGGGTGAAGGACGCCTTCAGCACGAGAGAGCACACAGTTAGTTGAGATGGCCCCACCATAAATGAAGTAGCAATCTATTCAGAACTATAGCAGGATGCAAGAAAAAAAAGCATCAAGGTCCACCTATGCACTGCCACATGACGTGGAGAGTCTCGTCGTTGTGGTCTATCATCCCTCGCCAAAGAAGCAGCAGCACGATCTCTAGCAATTCTTGAAGTCGATCGTTCACGTCTAAGTTCATTCCCACGTTTACGTTCAAGCTCTCTCTCCCTTTCACGGCGCTCTCTTTCTCGCTCTCTTTCACGTTCACGCTCCTTCTCACGTTCTCGTTCTCTTTCTCTCGCACGCAAATGCTCCCGACGACGCTCCTCCTCCCTTATGTCAAGGTCTCGACGATAGCTGGCTCTGTCTTCTTTCCGATCATCGACCTTCAACACTCCAATGCCTGGATGTACACCACGTGGCAGAATGCTACCTGGATAATCTGACTCGATTGACACACTATGGAACCCTTTCCCTGCAGTATAATCTCGACCAGGAGGCAAGCTGACTCCATAGCCTGAACTTGAAGGCCCTTGTCCATAAAGGAGTTCATCAACGTTTCTCCTGGGAGCTGCACCTAGTATAGATACTGGATGCTCTCCAGCATATGAAGCACTACCATGGATGGGTAAATTGCGAGGATCAGCATCCATTCTTCCACCATAGGCGCTAATATCTTGAGATCCATGATGAACTGCAGCAGCTCTTGCTGCAAGATAATCAGTTGCTCTGCCAGAAATGCATTTCTACTCAGCGCAGTAAGATATGCAAGGCTATTTATCAAAACAAGGCACAAGGCCAACTCCACATTTCGCGATCACATGGGTTGAAATGTACAAGCATAATATGAAGCTAAGCAACCGTTTATTATACCAGCAATAATCATTTGTAACAAAAGAACACATTCAACACCATAGCATCAACCATAGTATCCATAGGTTCACCAAGAATAAGGTGTTGACCATGCCACCACAACAACATACCTAGTACTTCCTTCTAGAGCAGAAGTTGCCATAGCATGCCTCATCTCACTGCTAGCTTGCAATGATTGAACTTTCAGCATTTGCTGCTGTCGAGCCAGTGATGCCTGGTGCCAGTTTTATAATTAGTTCAATGGCTAATACAGAACAATTTCAATGTGCAAACTAAAAGGGAAAGCACAGCTTCACTACCTGGTCAATATGTTCACGGACCTCAGGCTGTTGCAGTAACAAAAAGAAACAGAAATGCAATTAATCATTATCCTGTGGAAAAAATTAGATTGGCTATAGTTGCCAGTTGGCATCAAATAAAGAAGTCTATCATGCACTGATGAATGACACCTAGCACCCATGGCTCGTCCTGAGCCTGTCATACATTACAGATAATACAATAAGCCATTGCCGAGCCAATAGGAATTTATGCTACTAGCACTACCAATGACCAGATAGAAAACTGCTTAAGGTTGTCACTGTCTCACAACTCAGATGGGATGAAACGAGTGTTGCGGTGTATTGAGAATGAAAAAAGTTACTTCAGAAAATTTGAAACAGGATTCATCATGCTGAACCCATACCCTGGGATGGCTTGACAATAATTAGGATTACAGCAAGGTTGGGATAATGGTATCAATCTTCCTTCCAGGATTCATCATGCTGATCCCATTTGCTGGAAGAACCACAATAATAATTTGGATTTCTGCAAGGGTAAATGTTAAACATGAATGAATAATGAACGAACTACCTGATGCTGATGAACAAGACCAATAGAATCAGCATATCTTCTGGATGATTCAGGATGCATGTCCCTCCCACTGTAAGCATGCTCACCATAGTGGCGGCTGTCCATTGTAACATAATCTGAAGGTTTTGCAGTAGGGAAATGGTTGCTTTTGTGACCATACCCATGACTTGAGGATGATATGAAATCATCAGTTTGCAATCCCAAGTTGGATCCCAGACCAGATGCAAATTTAGGAGATTCTGCCAGAGCTGACCCATAATCACTACGACCAACCTATGAAACAGGCACATCAGAAACATCAAAGAAAAGTTATTCCATATAAATCAAAATATAAAGTGACTCTAGATATATCAAACGACAGAAATCAATCCAGTTAAAACCTATTTACACCATCTCATGCAAACAGATACTGCAAAAAATTAAGAACAACAACAACAAGATAACCCTATACCTCATGAAACAAGATCCAAGACCAAGTGAAAATCTAAGAAGCTAAAATCATACTCCAAGTTGATAAATACTCAGAGCGCACGTGGTTCTGCAAACCAAATACACACACACACACATGCACAGAGAGAGAGAGAGAGAGAGAGAGAGAGAGAGAGAGAGGAGAAGGGGGAGGAGGGGGCTAAGAGATTTAATGAAATATGGGAAATGTTTACAAAGATATGGTAAAAATACATTCTCTGATGCCCGCAAGATTCTATTTGTAAAATCTACTCTATTCACTCTACTTGAGACAACAAAAATAATGAAGGTTAAAACAACCCTCTCAGTTGAAGACTTAAGTGCCCCATAAAAATCATCTCACCTGAGAGTGAATATGCATCCATCAAAATTCTCTCCCTATTTGTTATCTACCTGAGTTTGTAAACGATATAATTTTTATAAATATTCACCACAAAAGTGGTGCTAAGTATGATGAATGAATTAGATTTCTGTTATACAAATTTCTTTTTTAACTCAGAATAAGCAATTTTACCACGACTATGATTTAAAAAAAAAATTATGGGAAAAAATCTCCCGAGAAATATAATGCTTGATGGCCAGATAAGCATCCTTTCAAGTAAATGCCTGTAAATGTGAAATGAGAAATTCAGCATGTCATATATTATTGCCCAGGTTCGGCAGCATATGTTCCAGTATTTGGAACTAAGGATTTTTGTGTGTGTGTGTGTGTGGGAAGGGAAGGGGGGGGGGGGGGGGGGGGGGGGGGGGGGGGGGGGGGGGGGGGGGGAGGTGAACATCCACGTGTGTGCTTCATAAACAAAACAAAAGGAGATAGAGAGACCAAAAAGTGTACAATTCCAAAAGCTGGAAATCTACATGAACAATAGGATGAGGTATGGGAGGAGATTTAAACTAATCGCTCAAAACAACAACAATTAGACACATACTCCTGATTGACAACCTAAGCTGCACAATGGGGTAGTTTCCTTGAGTAGGTTAAAGAGTCAGAATATCAAACACTTGAAAATATGACTATATGATTGTGGAAAAACCATGAACATAATAAAGAGTCAGCATATCAAACACTTGAAAATATGACTATATGATTGTCGAAAAACCATGAACGTAATAACAGCAGCCACCATAAAATAGATCCATGTCACCACGGACAAAAAAGTCTTAAAACACATCAAAATCATTACCTTTTGGCCGCTGCTAAGATTAGATGTTCCATAAATGCCACCATATTGCCCCCCGTAATGAGCAGAAGGAGATGGGTGAGACCTATAGCCACTGTATTCTGCATCTTGGGAAGAACCCAGCATGGATGAATGACGAGGTGGCATTGGAAGCTGGGAACCTCTGTCAGGAACACCAACAGAACCACCAGAATAACCAGGAACGGACTGCAGAACAAAATGCAGGACACATTTTAAATGTCCAAAATTACTAATGATCTGATTCCAGAATGAGCCAGCAGAACTTCCATTAAAAAAAAAAAAAAAAAAAAGAAAAGAAATTCCCCACAAGAAACCTTCTTTTGATGATAAGTAGACTTACAGGTTGCCCATACGCCTGTTGCCCATAAGCACTGCCACCCCTTGAAGGATACATCCTGATTTTGCAGGAAGAATTAACCTTGCATAAAGAAAAGAATAACCAGAACCAGTAAGCATAAAGAACAATCCCAAAACAATAGCCAAATCGTGACTCATCTAGAAAAAAGGTTCATCTCATTCATTGTTTGTGGTTTCAGTTTGGTAAACGTTTCAAATAGGGGCGGGAATTAAGGCGAGTCAACTCATGACGCAACCCTTACCCAACCCTTTTTTTACCAGGTCAAATCAACGGTTTTTTGACTTGGTATATGGATGGGTCAGAAATTTTAACCCGAATTTTAAAATAAGACTAAAGTGGGTCAACCATGTCCCGACTCACCCGCATATATTGATTTATTAAAAATTGTAAGTCTATATTTAAATTTTATTATTATTTTCTTTCAAAATTCTTATTTTTTTTATAATTAACTATATCAACAATAAAAGAATCAATTTATCTAAAAAACAATATAAGAATCAATAAGAAGAATTTGCATGTATGCATATAACTCTTGCGTACAATTGTATATTAACCTATTTTATACTATATTTTATCATATTTTGTTTTAATAATAATGTATTTTTAATAATTAGTAAAATATTGAAGCATATAATATTTAAATTTAGCATATATGTATCTTTATGTTTGATGGGTATATGAATTCTTAAAATCATCTTATTTGACTTCCATTTTTTATCCGATCTGCTGTCCTAAAACCAATTTAATACAAACCTGAAATTTATCTCAGTACCTATTAAAAAAAAGTGAAGGTCAAACCGACTTTGTCTTAACCCAAAATAAAAATAGGGTCAAACAAAAATTTTAAAAAGGTCAAGGTTGAGCAAACCCTAACCCGGTAAAGCCCGCCCCAATTCTCACCCCTAATTTCAAATGTAAGTGAAATTGTGGGAAGTAATGGAAGAATAAACTCATATACTCATCCCAATCTTCATTTCCATGCAACATCCACGATGGTAACTAAGAAGTTTACCACCCTACCCAAAAAAAAAAGAACAACGAAAAAATTACAACAAATTCAAATGTAATCCTGTCTACCATCAAAAAAAAAATGTAATCCTGTCCTATCCTTGATTATCTTCTAGAAATTTTCAACAAAATATTTATTTCCTTTAAGTAGCAATTCAAAACTAATATCTCTCTTTCAATATCCTTAAAATTCCATACAAAAACTATTGAGGGACGAATTTAAAACATGCTAGATAGGCAAGTTAGCCAATTGGTACTTTCATGTCCACACTTCTTTACATTATCTGCACATCCATAATTCATTTCCAGTTAGAAGGAATTCTCATCAATTGGTCGGCATTAACCTACAGGAGCAATCACTTTTACAGTAAATGTACCCCTTCTTTGGTAGATGATGATGTTGAGAACACCAGTACTCTAGTCTCTGTGATCTCGATAATTGAGGCCTCAACTCCAACTGCTAGAGTTTTGAAACAGTTGAACTACCACCTTCTTGATGAAAAGGATGTTCCCATCATATTATGTCCAATTTTGATCATTCCTTAAATGAGACCAACTTGAATATAACATCTTCAACATCAACAAAATAATCCATAAACAAAAACGCTGAGTTGCTCATCTTGCTCCACAAATCAGACAATTGAATTACTCGTTCTTTCGCCCATGTTTGATTCATTCATCATCAATAAAAGAATCCAGAAAAACAAACGTTGAGGGTTTGTTTGTTAAGCATACAAACTTTTCAATCTAAAACTTTTCACTCTCTATAACTACTTTCACATCTTCCCATAAAACTACCCTACCTTTCAATCATTTCTACACAATTACCCATATAACTGACTTATCTATTTTAACTTTATTCTTTTTACATCTCATTAATACCTCCATCATATCACTTCATTTTCTTTTAATTTAAAAAATTTTTATAATAAGAACTTTTTATCCAAAAGTTTTATCATTTCCTAAACACACCTTGAGTTGCTTCTCTCTCTCCACAAATCACACGACTAATTAATTCTTTTCTCCACCCATGTGTTGCTTCAATGATTGAACCGTCCATGACCCATAACATGCCTTCATATGCATCATCTAGTTCTCTGTTCTTGTACAGAGCATCACTTTCTAAGAATCCACACTCACTTCCTTCCATAACATTGAATATGCTATTCTCAAATTTCCAGTTTTCTGCAAAATTCAGCATTTTAATTCTGGATGGAGTCAAAAGACCCAATCCTTAGTATCTTTGACCACAATGGCCATTCGAACAAGCAACATTGGAGTCTTTTAAGTTTAACAATATTAAAAGCTCCTTCCACTAAAGGAGACACCTTTCAATTTAGGGGCCATTTGGCCTGATGTCTGTAGAAAGCAAAGCTCCTCTCAAGCAGCTCGTTTGCAAAAAAAGGTATCACTTAATAGCTTCCTCACAAATGGAAGATATAACTTATTTCTACGAAGGGAAGCACTTCCACATGGCCAAACGGCATATAAATTTCCAAAAGAGTTGTCTCCCTGTTAAGCCTCAAGGCAAATAGGCCCTTCGTACGAGCGCCATCAATTACATCAATATGCGATAGTGGGTTGCACCATATGATTTTTATTCAGTAATAGTATAGTCTATAGATATTCAAAAGAAGATTCTGTAATTGCTTTTGCCATGACTGCAAACTAAATGCTCTTGCATCAGAATATTCAGAGAAAATTTTGCTCCAAGACCAATTTGATGTGAGATGGATATGACAGTACCATGCACCAACTTGATAGCCAATTTATGGAAAGCATCAACAGATGACTTCCAACGATAGGAAAATTTGCCTAGAGCCAAAGCATGCCAAACAAATATTTTTCAACCATGCTATTCACATGTCACACTACTCAATCAAACAACCTCTTACCTATTTAATCATGTGGTTCACGAGCAAAAAGTACTTTCAGAAATTTATAAGCTTTTCAGCCTAAACACGGAAGTACTTTCCTTCCTAAAAAAATAAGTAATTTCCTCTGTTTAAAAGAAGCTATACATTGTTGCTTTCGATAAACAAGTTGCACACTAAGGGGTTTGCTTTCCACGAACACTAGGTCAAACAACCATTATTTTTCTAAGCTTTTCCTTCTTGATATGACCTCCATCAAAATCGATTTCATGACATTGTCCCTCTGCGAAAGAAATCTTGCACCTAAACTCATACTTCACATGCAAAACCCAGTTCCATGGAACATCTCAAAAAGAAAGTATATAAGAATAAAAATATTCTAAATCAAGGAATAAGAACCAGAAACTACAATGCAGACCAGAATGAAAAATTGCAGGATGGTTGAGATCTTAAATCACTAGTTGCAGCAAACTGAATTTAAAAAAAAAGACTTCATCAGTTGATCTTGATTTTGTGCTCCCACGCACCCAGGAATATGAGAGTTTATCTCTTCTTAGGCTGAGTTATGGCATCAACCACAGCTAAACTTCAATTCTTAAGTCCTCCACAAACTTCGATATTAGGCTAGAAGTCCCTAGCCCAACCCTCCACTGCCTTCACTACTGAGCCTGACTCACCAATAAGATAGTCTTTCGACCCAAAACTTCGACGTTAATATGAAACTTAATTGGTATGAGACATGATTTGTAAAATCAATAAAAAGATTGGTCCAAGGTTGAAGGCAATTGCAAACACATTAAGACTGAAGTGTTGGGTCAATGAACAATACCTCAGTAGTAGCTAGGCAGCTAGGCTCAATACTGAAAACACATGGAGGATTGAGTAAAAGTTCTCATATCCCCAAGAATATGAGATAAAAAGACCTCTTTTTATGTCACACCCCTAGGATATGAGAGCTTTTCTATACTCAATCCAAGCCACGGCACATTCCCTCATTCTTAATTTATCTCTCCCACCAAAATTTTCACAAAATAGGACATTTCAGTAGTCAAAGTCAGAACTCACCACATGGGGCTTTTGTCCCCTTAGTGGCGAACTCAGTCTTGAGTCTTAGGGGTTATGTCCCCCCTAGGAGCTTTGTCCCACTTTTTCTGATAGGAGCTTTGTCTCCTAGTTTTAGACAAATTGATAGGTGGAGCATGTAGAAGTTGTAAGAATGTCTCAAGGCTACATTGATAAATTAAAATAGATGTACATATATCAATTAAAAAAAGTCAGAACTCATCGTCATCATAAGTTGATTCCCTCCCTATGGATCAGCTACATTAATACTGGTAGTTTGGTACACCATTATTTTTATGATCATAAACTATGCTTTAGTAATATCTAATGTTTTATTTTATTACTGTCTTCTATTTGAATAAACTCAATTCTCCTAATTGATATCATTTTAGGTCTCCATTTAACATGTCCAAACTACCTTATTTTACTTCCTCTAATTTTGTTGGCTACTGGCTTCACCTTTAAATTATCTTATATTACTTTATTTCTAATTTTATATTTTCTTATTTTACCATTCATCCACCTTAAATTCTCATTTTTATCATACTCATTTTATGCATACGTTGTTTTTTAACTACCCAGCATTCAATCTAGTATAACATATTCCAATCTAATCATTATCTTATAAAAATTTCCTTTTAATTCAATTAAAACCCAATGGCAACACAATTTTTGAAGCATTTCGTCATTACTTCCATCCTGCTTGAATTCTATTTATAATGTCTTTCTCGAGTTCCCCGTATTCCTAAATTATTGATTCCAAATACCAAAAATGATTAGTTCTTTGTACAATTTGATTTAGAATATTAATTAGTTCCTCATCTATGTATTTGCTATTATTAAAGTTTCATTTTATATATTCAGCTTTTGTTTAACTAATTCTAAAAACATTAGATCCTATAGCATCTTTCTGCTTATTTAATTTTAAGTTCACTCTCTTGTTTCATCTATTAGGGCTATATTGTTTGCAAATAACATAAACAAAGTATTGCTTATAGTAAATTGCGGATAAGTTCATCTATAACTAAAGTGAAAAGATAAGGACTTAAGCCTGAGTCTTGATGCAAACCTACAGCCACTGGAAGATCACTCGTCTCTACAATCAAATTTAGAAACACCTCCCGCGGTCCCCCCCCCCCCCCCCAAACCACAATAAGAAGAAAAAACAAGAAGCTTTCAAAATCTCTAAAGAAAAAAATCCGCATGAGAACACCTCAGATGAGCTACAATTTGCAGGTAGGCTTTTGCTTAACACCTCTGATAGTACCCTTAAAATCATGTGTATCGTTGGTACTTAACCCATTAGATGCGTACTTGAGTGACAAGGATGTGAGGTGCACAAGCAAAGCATGTGCTCAAGTGAACGTATATTATAAAAAATTTACAAATTTAATGATACATACAATTTATAAGCAAATATTAGATATAATAATAAACCACGCCATTATGAATAGAGAAAACCTCAACTTCGATTCATCTAACATTCAATTGAAATGTCATTTATAAGCCAATATTCAATATAGTAGTAAATCACACTACTATGAATCTAATATTTAACTTAGCAAAGTGAAATTGAATAAGTTACACTTAAATGTTAGAATTTTTTTTGATGGTTTATGTTTTTATATTTTTGAACAACTTAAATCAGGCACGTTAGGTGCACGTCAAGGCTCAAGCATCAAGAGGTGTGCCTAAGAGAGCCTTGAGCACCTCAATGTGCCTTTAACAACTACATATTTAACTTAAGGCATATGTAGCCTGGCTTCATTTATAGCTCTTTTATGTAACTAAATACAAACCCAAAAGTCATGGTTCTTAGCTTCCCACTAACAGTGGTTCTTTAGCCTTTTTTATACCTGAAAACATCAAACACCAAAAAATCTCATTCACATGAAATGTCACTGATTTTCCCATTAGATGCCAGGTCAAACAGGCCCTTAGTTTTGCACCATTTCAGGCTTTGTTTGGCCATGCATTCTGAGGGAGATGCATAGTTTCACTGTTGACATGGATACTCATTTGAGTGCAACCCTAGTTTTGCACGAATTTCAAAGCATTAAAAAACCTTTAAAGAAGAAGAAAAAAAAAGCTCTTTGACAAGGAACCCTACCAAAGCTCTACTCTAACAGCCAAAAACCCAAAGTACACCTCATCCAACCAGCCATATAAATACTTCCACAAGTGGTTCTCCTCACTCATCTCTGCCATGATTTAAATAACCTCACACATAGTGCACCTCGCTAATCTCTGCTACCTATATAATGAACTCTCTAGGGATGGGACACAAACTCCCATATGTTCAAATCTCCGCAGGTATAGAAACATAAAAAGCAGAATGCCCCCATCTTTGGGTTGCAGATTTTGGTTAGAAATGCAATGCAACAAATACTCCAGCTTTCATATGCTGGAACAGTGTTATACAATTTTCACCCATCATGATTTCCCATCATTAATCAAAAAGGAAAAGAAAATCCCTCTGATCTGACTGCAAATGCTCATTACGCTGGTTAACGAGAATTGACACTAATCTAAAAAGGAGCCTCTTGGACCTCTTTCTTCAAACAAGAATCTGTAAAACTCACAGACAAAAAGCTAGTCGTGTTTCCCTGAAAATATCATGTTTAAACGATGAAATAATCTCTCAATGACGACACAGAGAAAACCCGACCAACTCGATCCTTCACATAAAAAAATTAAATAAAAACTAAGTGCCACACTCGATTCTTACCACCCAACAAATAAAGCTCTTGTTTAAATCATCGAAAGGAAGCGTCGAGAGAAAAATTAATGAACGCATTCTTATGCTAAATATCAATTTTTTTACAGTTATAGATGAAGAAAGGATGGACAAGCTTTACCCTTTTCGAATAGCGGGGATTCGCAGAAACCTTGTTGAAAGAGATTGGTTATGGCAGTCGTCGTCGTCTATGGCGAAGAAGGCAAGAGAGGAATTTATATGCTAGGGTTTAAAGAAGAGGCAGTAGAGGAGGGAAGTGCAGACCGCAGACACATGGGAGAAAATCGATCAACTTCGGAGCGGGCAAAGCGTTGGCGGCAGCGCAGTGCAGTTCAGGTAGGGCTTTTGTTTTCAGAGGATCAATGCTTGCTCGATAATCGTTGGAAGCAGATAGCAGGAGGAAAAGAAAAAACACACGCGCGCACACACACGAAGAGACCTTGGGTAGCTGGCCGCGCCCTTACGCTCACGCTCGGGCGATTTCGGGATATTCTGTAACGTGTAAAATTATAAGATTCAGAAATTATGAAAAATAAAAAAATATTTTAAAAAATTTGTAATTGATAAAAAATGATAAATGTATAGTTGGAATATTACATGTGGTTTGTAGAAAAAAAAATAATTATAATATAAGGATAAAAATGAAGAAATAATATAATTAATTAAGCAATAATTAATCTTGAAAAATTAAATCTTATGGTTTCTCACTTACACCCGAACAAACGTGCTCTTAGATTTCGGTGAAAAATTTTCTACCTTCTAACTTAAGAAGGCTTTTTGCAAAATAGAACCTCAGCCTTTTGTATTTTGTACTTGCGAAACACAATACTTCTTTTTGAAATTATGTTATTTAATGTACGTTTGGGAATATGAGGAAGTAAAAAAAATTTCAAATTCTTCATACACACTTTTCGAAGATTTAATATCTTAACTACCTTACTTTATTTGTTATTATTTTTATATTTTAATAGTTTTTATATATTTCCTTTTCTCCGAGTCATTACTCTTATATCGCTTTATTTTCTCACTTCTAATGGTCAAAATTTAGTCCAAAACTCAATCAAATTAGACTTATGTATTAAATCATAAGAAATGTAAAATAAGACAAACTCAAATTTTATATAGAAAAGAATGATATATAAATACAGAGTCACCCAAAAATTATGAGATTAATTATGGTGAAAGTTTCATTATCAATGTTTTGCTTATCTGAAATAAGATACTAGGTAATTTTCCTTTTTCTTATGAAACTCCTTTCCTCTACTCTTATTTTGATGGAGAAAAGCTTGTATGATATCCCAACTAATAATCATTTTGTCATATACTTCTTTTGATAATGTGGTTATCTTTGATAAGTAGAGCATCAAATTAAGCCTGCTATGAGTAGCCTCAGATAACGGGGTATTTGCGTCATACCCCCTCTAAGTTTGCGAATTAGCATATTAGACCCCGAAGTTTTCGTATTAGCTTTTTGGACCCTGAAAAGTT